>CM034360.1:95346812-95946812 GCA_019925275.1 Mytilus edulis | reverse complement strand
AAGTTCTAGTCTGCTTTTCCGTTCAGAATACAATGTCAATTAAATCACTTTGTTGAACTTTAATCCCAGTCTGATACATAAAAAGGATATAAAGAGTCTGAATCGCTCACTGCACTATCACCAGGTTAAAAGAAACATTTAACTTTATAAAGACCACAGTGATTCTCACAAGAAATACACCGATGATGAAACCTTCAACATGTTTGACATTTTGATCAACAACGTATTATTGAGTTTGATGAAATGATGTTTCAGCAGACAATCAGTTATACAATGGGTGCGAATTGTGCACTTCCACTGGCTACCTTACTAATATAAAGCAGAACCGTCTGCAAGACTAGAAGATGTATAATCTTGCAATTACTTGGATTTTTGAGATGTATTGTTATGTTCTGTCAATTAATAATTAACCCATATTTTAATGAGTACTTACATCTCTTTTAATTTAACTTAAGAATAAAAACAAATATCGAAAGTAGTACACCCCATGATTAATATATATGATACGGATGTAAATCAGAAGGAGAAGGAAAAAGTAAGAAGGCATCAAGAAAAGAGCACAATTAAAACCATTCATTGAAAAAAGACGAGCAAAATCTTGACCAAAAGAAGAAAAAGACGAAAAGAATGACAAAAAAGCCGGGAATATGACTAAATCAAAATGTATTGGCGTTAGTCAAACTCTCGGAGATGAGACTTAAAATTTACCATCACCAACACCCTTCGTTCTACATCTCCCTAATTACATGGAAAAAAAACATAATTAATTTAGATATAATTTTGTCGAGTGAATCAAAATCGTATCGTATTGATGCGATAGTTGAATCTATTTAACCCCTTTTTATGTTTAAAAAAAATGTAAATGTGGCATGAATTGAAAAATCAACAGCATTTAACAGTTTAAGCAATATTTTAATATATTATTTATAAATAATAAAAAAAGTTTCAATGCATATAGATTGCTACATTTACACAAATTAGTATAAATAAATAACAAAATGAATAATTAAAGGGAAAAAAAACAAATATGATTATTGAAACTGTAGATGGTTTTTTCGTGTACAAATGATCCGTGTACCTGATTCTAAAAAACTTCATTGCCTTACCTTCATATAAAACTAATTGTTATCTCCTGAATATGCATGGAAGTTTTACTAACAAATATTTAGCATGAAGATACTATACGTTTGGCTTTGAACATGTCATCTGTTTCCTTTCAGTCATGTGTTGTTAAGTTTTAACACTATTATTTGCCGTAGATTCTTTCAAATTTAAATTCGAATTTTATTCAATTCTCCCCCCCCCCAAAAAAAAACCAGTGCTTACTCACTTCTAGATAATAGACTACTGATTGCGTACTTTGGATGTAATGCAGTTGTCCTTGCTTTGTGTGCATAAATGTACAACAGATTTGCGTTTTGAGTAACTCTGTGGTTAAGTATGCTGGAAATTTAAAGTTATCTTAAGAAATGGAACTTCAAAACTGATTCAATTCATAGGAGCATAAACTAGTTTGTCTTTCGTTTTACACGCCTGGATTTGTTTATTGTGTTATACTCGATAGCCCACTTAGTTTTTCAGGTATGTCACCGTATTTATTTCACGACATAAAAAACTCATCATTTCAACGTAAAGCAATACAAATGATATTACACAGATGAGATACAAAAAAAAACGCTGCTGATTGAGATATAATAAAGGACCAAGTGTTTGGTATTAAGTACGTTCTATAGTCCAACAAACAATATTTACAAAATAAAGTTTAATCACCGCTTTTCGAAAATATTTGTTTCGTAAAAAGGGACAATTGTTCCAGCACTATTTGGAATTTTTAATTTACATGCACCATATATTGGCATGTTATCTGGTAATGTTTCTGATAGTGTATCCCAATGTCCAGAATCAGTACAAAAAACGCGAATGTTTTTGTACTTTATATCCCTAAAATATCCCCCTGCAAGAACAATTGATCTCTCTTTTGTAAACATGCCGAAGTCTTTACATTCCTGCATCTGTTTCGGTAACGGAAAGAACGATCCCTGACTTGGACAGAATCTTATAAAATGTTTCTCGTCAGAGGCAATGTAAATGAAAGAGCCAACAACGCAGGTTTTCATCTGATTGAAAGACAAAGGAATTTCAACTAGTTTCTTTACTATTTTCGTGCTAGGATCAAAGACATAGACAGCGGTTGCATTTGGTTTTACTTCATTTTGTTGATCCAAAATAGCCGAAAAGACATAAATCAATTCGTTATAAGCAACACACGAAGGATTTATTGGATGAGCATCTTCAGGAAGGCATGCCACTTTTTTCCATGAATTATTTTTCGTGTTATATTCCTCGATTTTCAAGACTGTACGACTCATATAGACACCTCCTATCACATAACACTGCTTTCCATGGGATATCATGTTGAACTTTGCTCGTTTACATTTAAGAGATGCTCGTTTCTCGCATTTGTTCAGAATTGGGTCGTACTGATAGACCGAACTTCCAAACGACCAATAGATTACTGGTGCAACGTTTTCGTCAACTTGAATGCAGCAACATTGAAAAAGTTTGCTGATTTTATTTCCCTTTTTAATGTCTCTATAACACCGATTTCGCATGTTTGAATCGTAAACAATGGTTGTGATAGTCTGTTTTGACCCACAACTACAGATTGTGAAAAGAGAATTGTATTCTGTATAGTTTTCTGTTTTCGAATTTTCCAAAGACCCTGGAGTTGAGTTGTCACGTTGTTTAATGGATAAGTTGCCTCCCTTAATGGAGTATTTATCATTCTTAAGTGCAAGTGCAAGCGCCTCCAATTGTAAATGGCTGAACTCGTAATAAATAGCAAGCTTATAATATTCAACACAATTTACTGCGCTCAAGTTAGAAATTAATTTATTTTCACAACATTTCAGTGTGTTGTGTAAATTTAAATTTTTAGCGACAAAGAGATAATGATCCATGTTTTCAATGTCTAAACTGTCATTCAGCTCATCCGTGCTGAGAGCTTTTGCAAGTTGTTTTCTAACTCTTTTATCGGGCAGGTTCTGAACGTACTCAGCCATGTTTATTTGGTGATCTCCACTATCTTTAGGAATGTTTTTGCTTGAGTTAGAATACGAACATGTGCTTTTATCTTTTAAAATCTTATTTCCTGAGCAAATAATATGTAACTGATGATCCCCGTTAACGATTTTTGAAGGAACATCATTAAGTGCATCTGGAACCATAGGCGCAGATGGTTCTTGTTCTATACAATGACCATTTGGCTCCTTCGGTGACATTGGTAACTCTCCTTCCGTCTTGTTTACGTCTAAAAAATATCAAATAATTATTATACATTGATTGCACTACACATGCCAAATGTCAATACCTTTTGAAGAAATTATTGTATTCCGTGAATTTTACAGACTCATTATCTACAATTCCCAGTAGTGTCGTCCACGAAACACAAACGTTCCAAATAAAAAAAGAAGTTCAAGATTAGTCTCAGCACTGGATTGAGCGTAGTTCATTGCAGATATAAATGTATGTGATTATTTCACAAACTCGATATTACTCAAAATACTTACATCGTTAGAGGAGTACATTTGAAATTTCAGGGCCATTTATAGTTAACTATGCGATATTGTTTTTTCTCATTGTTTCAATCAATGTGAAATCTATAGTTAATTTGAGCATTATATATTTAGTATCTAGAGGGGAGTTGTTTCTTGACAATAATTCCACACCCTCTTACTTTTATTTTTTTACAGAACACTTAAAGGTTTCTGATTGTATGTTTGCCATTAAAAATGTTCATAAAATTCAAATCTTTTACAATTTTGACATTCAAAATTTCAACGGAAATAATATACACATGGTGCAGATAAACAATAATGATTTGAGGTGACTCATGTTAGTTCATGTTTAGATGCAAACCGCTATTGCAATGCATATTATAACTTTAAGCTTCATTGTTAAGTACATACATGAGTCAGAATTTAAATTTTACAATAAACTATAAGAAAACGTGTCGCCAACAGTTTAGAAAAATTTAAAAAGGGATCAAATGGGTTTAACAAATTGGGTTTTTTATTTCATGAATTTATATTATGATATATTAAGAAAATATGTCTTACCAGGTTGGCGTCGTTCAATGGAAGATTTGAGGTCTTGAAAAGCTTGTATAATGGTTTCTTGTCCTCTATTAATACTGTCATTGACGGCTTTTATCTGAAACATAAAAAAAAGTTAGAACCATTCATTTTTCGTTTCCCATAAATATGTTTTTCTTTTTAAATATATTAGTTTTGCTGTATTTATTAGTTATACCGTTTACTCGGTTTAGTAGAGTAAGCAATTTATCGTGGATAAACTATGGAAGTGATTATTCAAATTTGTTTACGTAGGCTTTGTATCATGTCTTATGGCAAATGGATAATTCACATCTAATATGGTCATAACTGGATTTATGTAAATACCTTTATAATGCTGAAGGCGGAGATTAAGTGAATAATGTTAAGAACATTTAAACTAAAAAATATAAATTATACCTCTGTTTCAAAGTGTTGTATTTTCGTAGATTCTGCACAATACGTAAAATACTGTTTCATTAATGTTTCATCTAATGTTCTGTTTAGAATATTTTCATATCTACTCAAATATATATTTGTACTGTCAAGATGTTTAATAGAATACCGTAAAGTATTCAGTAAACTCTCGAAATCCACGTTCGACAAATTACAATTCGGATTATGACTGATGTAATTGTTCTTCATGTCTCGAATCTTTTGGATGGCTTCTTTTTCATTAGGCATCAAATTGCAGCAGTTTATCAGCTAAGAAGAGAAATATCAAGATCACTTTCATCAACACGTTTTGGAGTGACACAACACATGCAAGTTTCATTTGGGTCTCTTTGCTTAGGTTTACAACAACGAGCTGGATCAGAGTCATAGAGGATGTCCAACTGTTTCTTAGAAAGAACTCTTGATGCATGTGTTCTACAACCTTTCCAGCAGCATGAGTGGATTGGGAAAAACAGGTGGAAAATAGTATGCGATACATCAGTATCTTTCAGGAATGTTTGGAAATTTGAATTTATGTATGACTGTTTAAGTCGGTATCGCAAGACATCAGCAACTACTTCAGTTATTAGACAAATGAATCGGAAAAAATTCTCCTTCTCGCTTCCCATCCTGAAAGTAGATCATTTGATATTTATATAACAATGAACGAGATAAAAATTCTCAACTGAATAAAAATTAGTGGTTTAAGATAAGTGTTGTAATTATAACATGTACAGGTCATGCAATATTTTATCAAAAGGACCATCTACTTCAATGAAATCATAGATAATTGTTAGACGGAATTAAATTGATTTACATCTTTTAAAAGCAACTAATACTGAATTGGTCAGGAAGAGTTCAAATATGTTAATATTCAATTAAACGAAATAGGGATCACTCGAACAATGTCGAACGAAAAACGTTGTTTTTTCCTGTCTTAAAAAATCTACTACGACACCTTATGCAACTCGAATTCAGTTGCATGCGGAAACGAAGAATGAAATTTGATTGGAATTACTTACTGGTTTTGATTGTGTTATCATTTAATAATGGATGTAACGTGTCTTCTGATATGCTGACGTCATTTTGTTTATCATATCATAGACACAATTTTGTCATGCAACGTTTTCCCATGATTTACGCCGGTTTTAAATGAAATTTAGAATTAAATTATAAGAATGTAATATTTTGTCAGTCTATTCGGAATAACATACAAAATGTGGTGCACACGGTTAAATAATCCGCTACGCGCGTTATTCAGTGTTCACTACATTTTTATGTTATTTCTTCATAGACAGAAATATATTACAGTCATTACTTAAATTAAAAAAAACAGCTTTGCAAAATGGCTGATCTCCAGCAAAGATATCATTACATCATGACAAAGGCATGACAACCTCTTTTTCAACAACTTTAATTGTTTTTGTGAAATGCATGATTATCATTATATATTACAACTGACTTGGTTGAAATACATGAAATATGCACGTTTGCATGGGTTCGATTTCCCCTTTGAAGCGTAGTTTAAAAATTAACTGATGAGTCATGAATGAAATATCGAAGAGTGGAAAAAGAATTCATATCCTAATAAAGCAATCAATGAAAGTACCTCTGCTTTATTCCTTTTATACTAGCATCTTTTTTAAAGAACTCAGAAAGAAAGAGGGATTAGCGAACGAATTGACTTAAAATACCAGGAAATCAAATACTCGATATATATTAGAAAAAATAAATTATAAGGTCTACTTGTATTTGTTTTATACAGCTGTGATCGCAGTCATATGTGATCACTTACAATGTAATTATATACACCAATTATAGATTTAAGCGCAGACCTAATAAGTAATGTAATTTAACCATTAATTAGATGTATATCATTGTTGTTAATTTTTCCATGTATCCTCTATATCTTCTTTTATTGTCATTATAAAAACGTTTAACACTCACTTTCGCTCTATTTAACTGTATAGAATTTCTTCTTGTTCTAATTCTGTATTCTGGTAAAATATATGTATTTTAAGAAGAAAAAAAATGGTTTTTCACGCTTAAACTTAAATAACTTCAATGAAATACTACCTACAGAGACGAATGACATATTCTTATTTATAAACATTTAAATTCAAGGATATACCAAAACGCTCTTACGTAGCCATATCAGCAAGCACAAAATTTTTAACAGTTAATTTCTTTATTAAATAGATGATAAATGATTGTACATTTATTCTATATTTTCTATAGATTTTCGCTAACTTTCGACCTATTTATAGTAATCATTATGTTTCTTATTTTATATTCAGGTAAACAACTTTATATTTAAAGAAATGAAAGTTGATTACCGGGTATAACAAATATAGGTCCAATGAAATCTGCCTGCGGATCACCGCGACTTATGCCCTATTTTTAAAACATTTGACTGTACGAATATACGCACTTACGTTAAATTATATGTTTTCGTATGCATTGATTCTAAATTTCATACATATTTTTACTTTTATATTTTTACCGATAAATTTAATATTACCATCATAATTATAAGTTTAGACACCCAGATTTAAATTTTAAAATGTTTATATTCAAACATTTATACAGTTTGATATGTACTTGTATCACAAGGATAGGGACTAGGTGTTTTTTTTTAATAGTTACATTAGATATATGTAAAACAAAAAATACAAAATCGTTATAAAATTTTCGCATATACTTTTAACATTTCATTTGAAATTTTCTTATCATCTTCTTCCGATTTATTTAAAGCTTTTTGTATGTCTTATTAAATTATCTTTAAGAGGTTTCCCGTTTCTTCTTAAATAAACCCAATTTCTAAACAACAATCTCTATTTAGAAAAAAAAAATAACCATGTTATTGATACGTACACCATGTACACATAATCAAAATTTAATGAAAGAAAGTAAAAGAAAACAAAAATATCCATTTCTCATGAAAATCCCAAACAGAAATTCCCTGAAAAAATGGCGAAATCAAAAGTTCAAATGCACCAAACTAATACAAAACAACTGTCATTTTTCTAATAGTTTGGTACACGAATTTCCTCATGTAAAAAAGGGAATAAATCAATAATTTAAAGCTTCCAAAGATCTTACTTGTATGACAGTCACACACAATCAATAACACGTAATGTGTTTTCTATCACATTAAGAGAGAGCATATATTAACCATTTTTAACTCACATACTAGATATAGAAGCTTATATTATAATTATTTTGTGGTGACCCCAAAAATTTCATAAACTAAAAATTATCGGTTTTAATTAGACAGAGACTTGACAAAGTTTAAGTAGTTTATGTTATTAGATACTATGATACTGCAACTTCGATCTTTAGCTATTTCCTAAAAGTAAAATAACTGAATTTTTACCTTGATTTTTCTGTATCTTCATAAATGTTAACGATCCTTAATTAATAGCTTGTTGTTCGCATTTGTTTACTATTCATACTGTATTTGCATTTTGGTTTAAAACCTAAGCACAATCTATATATAGCTACTTATAAAGTTTCTTAATTATATTTATCTTCCTGTAACAGGTTTTCCCTGTGTGATTAAAAAACCCAATATATATCAGTAGACCGTCGTAGTATAACATTCAAATCATCGATTAAACATAATTCGTTAACACTTAAATGGTTGAATAAATATCTTTTAACCTCTTAGAAAAGTTAATTTTCAGACTATCAAAGTTGTAACCATTAAATCTCAAACCTTTCCCTTTGACTCTCGTGTGTGGAACATATAGTTCTTTATTTTAAAAGCGTAGTCCAAATTTAAGATAAATAAAAAAAACTTGAGATACAAATGTGTGGTTCAAAGGTTATTCTCGAGATCTTTTCTCGTTTTATCTACAGAATAGACCGTAAACGGTTCTTGTCTAGAATTCGCAATACGAGTCTGTAATTTTACAAAGAGAGACCATATATTGTCATTGTGTAACAAAGTGTAATTCACATATCAAATAAATAAACTTATACATACCCCGACGTTCAGAATTATTTTTGGTCGAAATCCGTGATTATTGCATTCTTCGATTTTGATTATAAAAAAGGCATGAAAAAGTTCTTGTGACTAATGTACTTAAATACTGCAAGAGCAGTCTCTAGCTATTTCTTTAAACAAAATGAATTATTGCCTTCAATTTTCTATACTTTCAAAAAAAAACTTGTTGTTTTCATATTTTTACCATTTAAATGATACTTGCCTTTTTTATTATACGTTAATTTTAAACCTTATCACACTCTTGAACTACATGTACATATAGAGTTTCTTAATTAAACTTTCTGTTCTAAATTTAAATTCATATTTTACCTACGACAGGTTTTTCCTTTTATACTAAAAAAGATATTTAAAAAGAATCATATTTCATTACACATTCTCAATAATAGGTGTAAGGTAATCCTAACAGATTACATTGTTTGAGAATATAAAACATGTTTGACAACAGAAATAAACAATAAGGAGAAAGTCTGTCTTTTATTGTTACCATATCAATACAAATTTAGGAAGGGATCCGCTTCAACAGTAAAACTAGTTGTTGTTTACCAAATCTCTTGATCACAATCACTTAAACATTCATCTATTCGCTTACGATCATAAAAACTAAAATTGTAAGCGCGCCCCACCAACAGATAGAAGCAAGTGTTGATGTATAACTGCGTTTTCAAAAGTGTTGTATACAAACGAATTTCCCGATCTTACGTCATATCGTTTTCTGTTTTCTCTTTTAACGTTGCATTTCATTTTTGTTTTGTGTTTTGATATTTTACAGTTCATAATGGACCATTCCAGTTAATTTCTGACAGGTAGGGATGGATGGAGAAAAAAACAACATGAAAAACTACCTATCAGATCTATAAATTAAGACCTATCAGATGTAGAGTTTCTGTTCATATTGGGTGGAAGGGCTTTCATGGCAAAAAATGACCTATCAGAATTTTTTACTGCAAGGATTGTACCCATCAGAATTTAAAATACAATACCAGATAATGCATGATACGAAACTGTCTACATTCCAAAGCACCCCTAAGATCTGAAATAGGTATTTTTTGTAACCCCTAAGATGTAATTATTTTTAATTATTTACTGCTGCAAGACCCTCAGAAATTTTTGCGTATAAGTGTCCGTGTCAGATGAAAAAACCAAAAATTTAACCAATAAGATGTATAAATTTTACACCCCTCAGAAAGGACCATCCATCCCCCTTTAGCAGATATTAACTGGAATGGCCCAATATATACCAGCAACATTAAATCAGAAATTGATGACTTTATTACAATTTATAAGATATTGTTACCAAGAATGTTCATTATAATGAGGGGGAAACAGCTTTGTGTATGGCTCAATACGTAGTTCATGTAGTTATTGCCAGCAAATCTTTTACATTGACTTTCATATGTGGAAAATATAATTGTTTAATTATTTACAAAGCGTTCTCAATATTATGAATATAACTATTGAGAAAAAACATTGTTTTAAGTACCCATTCTCCTAAATGTGCAATACAAATCTCAATGATCTTATCTTAAATCTTATTTCTTCCTGATTAATTGGTTTTGTGAGGTCTTTTCTTTTATCTTTAAAGATTATTCTTACACATGACATTTACATATAATCCAAATTGAAATGGTCTAACATTATGTTTATTACTTAAAAATTGACAATAAAGGTCTGTACTTACACCGAATATCTCTTTTCTTTAGTCCACAACGTCGTTTTATTACAGCTACCGCATGTTAGTAATAGTACCAACAGAATTCAATAAATACTGTTTAAGTTTCTTGGTAATGTTAACTTGTTTTGTTATTCGCTAAGTGATAAAACGAGTAACAAAAATCTTCTTCTGACTTTTCTTACTTTCTCATCCTTATAAGGATATATTCAGATCCGACAGAGTGTCAAAACGAATGCCCGAAAACTACTGAAAAAAATCACTTCCTTATGAAAAAATCGGGAAAACCAATATATTGCCCCTGCAATACTAAACAAAGTAATTTCTGATAATTCGATAGGTTTAAAGGGGTTTCCAACTTTTACACAAATACTTCAGTACAGTGCAATACAAAAATATCAATAGTAGACCTAACGAGTCAAATATTCTAGTTCTGACTGTTACTGATTTCTCATCCCTTTAGTTATTCAGACACGATAAGTGTCAAAATCGATAATCCAAAACAACTGAAAAATCGGGAAAACCAATATATTGCCGTGGCGATATTTAAAAAAAAAGTAATTTCTAATAAAAATTTAATGGAGTTTCCTGCTTTTACACAAATACTTCAATGCAATACAATCAGGAAATTATTAATAGTAGACCTAACTAGTTCCTTTTGACGGATCAGAGCTAATACATATCACATTTGTCATAAATATATAAATAGTTTATGCTATACGATACGAAAACTGTCGTTTAAAGATATTTCTTTAAAAAAAACTAATTGTTGCCTTGACTTTTCTGTATCTTAAGAAATGCTACATGAATTTAATTATTCTAGCTGAAAATGTTTGGTTTAACGTTAATTTCAAACCTTATCACCCTCTCGATCAACTTGAATAGTTTCTAAATTAAGCATCCTGTTCTAACATGGCATTATATTTTAACTTTAACCTACAACAGGTTTTCCTTTTAAACTAAAAACAAATCAATATACCACCGAGGAATGACTTAGTCTCAACCCTTTGAGACTGTCATAAAAGTAAGAAGTTTAGTGCCTTAAAACCAGGTTTAATCCACCATTTCCTACATTTGAAAATGCCTGTACTTAGTCAGGAATATGACAGTTCTTGTCTATTCGTTTTTTTATGTTTTTTGTCATTTGATTTTGCTATGTGATTATGGACTTTTCGATTGGGTTCTTTTCTGAGTTCAGTTTTTTGTGATTTTACTTTTTAGTCTTACCCCTAAATTTATTTTTATAAACTCTAATTCTCAAACACTTAAAACACACAGGAAAAAAAAAGTTGTAAGCCACTTGAATCAGTTTTTTTAATTTTATACGTGTAAACATAAAATTTGTTAAACGGATTTGTGAAGTTGCACGAATTTAGAAAGGAATTGGCCTAAAACCAGCCAGGATTATTGGCATTTAGGTAACGGGATTATTGTTTATTTGTTTTCTCGCATTAACAATTTATAAGTTTGTATTACTGTGATTCAATACATCAAATTTCTACCAATTCGCTCCATCGTTTGACCCGCAACCGCTGAATTTCGTTCCTTTTTATTGAACAGACTTACTTGAAGGGGATACACAACACATAAGTAAGATATCTCTAACTCATGGTCTGTTTCCTTGTCACGTTTTCAATTCATATGCAAAATGCAAGAACTTTACATATCCGACTTAGAATATTTACGTTGTTGTTAAAAGTAGAGGTTCACCTTTTGTTATTCGTTTAATCGTTTAATTCATTTATAGTTAAACAATTTCCATAATTGATTCTTCAAAGAGACAATAAAGGAAAATTTCAAAGTAAAATATAAATTTACAAAAAAAAATCAGTCAGATGTTTGTTATTGTGGCAAATAGTGGACAACAGAAAGGACTGTTTTTATTTTTTGACCCAGGACAGGATATGATATAATAAAGTAGATAATACAAAAAGTGAAAGCCTAACAACATAATAATAACAAATTAAATAAATAAACGAATGACAATTATGCTTCTATTTGTTCCAAATAAATTAAAATAAAACCAGAAATGACTCCATCATACTTTTGAAAACCGAAGTTTGGAATGAAAAACACTTCAAGGTGTGAAATTGTATGCTATTAATAATTTATACATGACATGTGTATTTGTGTGTTGAAAAAAACTCTTGTTTTTTTATGCAATTTGAAATTATAGGATATGATTTATATTCTTATCATATAAAAAGTCAGAAGATATCTAGGCGGTAATACATAAACTCATGATACCAGGATTACATTTTGTATTTACGCCAGACGCGAGTTTTGTCTACAAAAGACTTATTAAATTAAATAATTAATTATTGATGTTATATTTGTTATTCTCATCGGATTTTGTCTAATGCCTAGTTGGTTTTTCTGTGTGTGTTACAGTTAATGTTGTGTTGTCATTCTCTTATATTTAATGCGTTTTCCTCGGTTTTGGTTTGTGACCCGGATTTGTTTTTTTTTCTATCGATTAATGAGTTTTGAACATCGGTATACTACTATTGCCTTTATTTATTAGTGACGCTCGAATCCTTAAAAGTTAAGAAGTCCAAATAGAGTATGAAGTTGCAGAGCATTGAGGACCAACATTCTTAAAGTTTTGCCAAATACAGCTAAGATAATCTAATCCTGAGGTAGAAAAGCATTAGTATTTTAAAGATGAACCACTAGTGCATCTTTTACAACAAAAACATATAAGACTCAGTCCACAAAAAATTACGATGGATTCATATTCATTCGAGGTATATCAATTTTCGTGGATTCGAGGGTCACATCTAACAACGAATTTACAAATTTCACGTAGAATAATCCGGAAAAAAAGGTTTGGAGTCGGATGTTTATTTCCAGATATGTTATGAAATTCTCGTATAGTTTTGACTAGCTATTAACATTGCAGCACAACACATGTTTTTATTGAAAGAAGATAAAAGTATTTTGATTAAATCAATAAAAAAATCTAATATCAGTGATAAATTACTTTTAAAATTAATAAAAAAATTCATGGAAAATAACTGCAAGTTGTTACTTACATGTCATACATGATAGTTTGGAATACATGTGATTAAAAATCAATAGGATTAAGTACGGGGATTTATATTCTTATCATATTAAGTATTTTGATTAAATCAATAAAAAAATCTAATGTCAGTGATAAATTACTTTTAATATTAATAAAAAAACATGGAAAATAACTGCAAGTTGTTACTTACATGTCATACATGTGATTAAAAATCAATAGGATTAAGTACGGGGATATATATTCTTATCATATTAAGTATTTTGATTAAATCAACCAAAAAATCTAATATCAGTGATAAATTACCCGTAGGAAATGATGATTGTGACAGGAACGTTTATTTTCACACCTTTTACTTATATCATGTATATGACTGTTTTTTATACCGTGATGAGGGAAATACACTATCAACCATAGAATTTTGAATGCCTCATAAAATTCCGACAAAAAATTATAATTTTAAAACAAACAAATAATCAGTTGTCTCTGTTATAATAGAATTTTTGAATAAAAACTTACACCTAGAATGACCTAGCGAGGATTTTGACAATTCAAACCTTTTCAATGAATTCCTTCTCTCTGTTCTATTGATGATCAAAGCAAGGAGGTTATATGACATCCTAAAATCAAACAGTTATTCACGAATTATATTAAGTATCTGAATAAATCATTTTTTGAATTAGCGATTATCACGAAATTTGATACACACGAAAATAAATCAATCAACAGTACACTATATCACATCTGTTTTCGACCTTTAGCCTGACAGGTGTAGAAAACAACCAGGTGTCTTCTTTCCTGTTCTCATTTTTTGGTCCGCAATATTTTTGGTAAAAGTAAATTCTAAATTTAGAACTGTGGTTCAAATTGAAACTACACATGTATGATAAAATAGAACATGTGAGTTTTGAATTATCAAATCTAATTTCGAAGGGATGAGTAAGTTTATTTTCTTTCGTTGTGCTTTTGTGTATCTTTCCGATTTAGGGAAAGAAATTTTAAAGTAAATATAAAAAAGAAGATTTGGTATGATTGCTAATGAGACAACTCTCCACAAGGGACCAAAGTGACACAGACGTTTACAGTAATGTTTTATGTCATCATACGGTCTTCAACAATGACCATGTTGCATTGTCAGATATTCAAGGCCCTAAATAAAGGCAACAGTAGTATACCGCTGTTAAAAACTCATAAATCCATGGACAAAAAACAAAATCGGGGTAACAAACTAAAACCGAGGGAAACGCATTAAATATAAGAGGAGAACAACGACATAACACTAAAATGTAACACACATAGACAAAATCCCACGAGAATAACAAATATAACATATATATATATAACATCAAAACCAAATACATGAATTTGGGATAGACAAGTACCATGACACGTCTTATCGCAATGTGAATTTACACTCAAAAATAAGAGAAAACAAACGACACAACGTTATAATGTAATACACACTGAAACGAACTATAATATAACAATGGCCATATTCCTGACTTGGTACAGGGCATTTTTAAAGGAAAAAATGGTGGGTTGAACCTGGTTTTGTGGCATGCCAAACCTCGCACTTTTATGGCCATGTGAAATATAACATCAAAATGACAACACAGGACTACAATAAACTAAATAAATTGGAGAACACAATTGACAAAGAATCACACGAACAACAGCCAACAAAAGGCAACAAGTTCAAAATTTTAATACGCCAGAAGTGTATTTTGTCCACACAAGACCTACGTGTGACGCCCAGATACAAAAAGTTTGAAAGCCGAAACGAGTACAAAGTTGAACAGCATCGAGGACCAAAAGATCAAAAAGGTTGTGCCAAAAACGGCAAGGGTTTTCTGTTAGAAAATCCCTATAATTTAGAATAATTTATACTTTTGCAAACAGTAAATTTTATAAAATGAATATTCAAAAGATGTACATGATAAAACTGAAGTATTAACTAATTACAGGAAACAACTGAAATACCTAAAATTTAAATGCAATACAATTCAAACGAGAAAATTAACAGCATAGTTGATGTACAAAAAAAAATGAAAAATAAATAAATATGTGTAACACTTCACTGAATTACATGACTTAGGACAGACACATACATACATAACTTATTGTGTTTAAGCCTGTAAGCGGGATGTCAACTCCCTAACTTAAGAACGTGATGTATTAATACAAGTCAAAGATACAAAATTCCAATCAAACAATTCATATTGTACAAATGATTGATTCATTAGCTTGACAAATATTCTGTCTAAATTGAAATAGAGTATTTTGAAATACTATGAAATGTTTCATCCTCGTAGTGTTATAAACCATATAAGGATTCTTGGAAACTCTTAATAACTTCTGGATAATTTTAACATATTTGAATATCAATCTTACTCTAATGTTGATTCTATCAGACTTTAAAACCGTGTTTACAACCAGTTGCCATGTGAATTTTAATAAAAGAAAACGTCTAAAGCAAATAATCCACAATGATTTTTAATACAAAAAATTTAAGCTTACGCAATAAATTTATAAATGTGGGATACCATACAGCATATTTGATTAATAATGATCAAAAAGGTTTAACCGGCTACGCAGATGATTATTAGGGTGAAATTTCTTATTGAAAAGATATTTGTTGAATTGGGAGGTAGACTTTTTTCAATAAATTGTCGGCATTTCTATTGCAACAAAAAGTTAAATCACAAACATACTGAACTCAGAGCATAATTAAAAACGGAAAGTCCATAATCAAATGGCAAAACTAAAAGCACAAACACATCAAACGAATATAGAACAACTGTGTCATATTCCTGACTTGGTACAGGCATTTTCTTATGTAGAAAATATGTGGTGTGAAACTGGTTTTAAGGCTCTGAATTTCTCACTTGTGTGACATTCGCATCAAATTCAGTTTTATTGACAACGATGCGTTAACAAAACAATATACATTATAGGTTAACATGTCAAACTAGGGCCATTATAAACTAATAACAGCAAAAACTAAGAAATATTTAACAAAAAGCACAAAAAGCATATATAACATTTTGCAACCTCGTTCATTGCTTTTTTATTTGTATAGTTTATTCTATTTATGTATGCCAAATCAACCCCCTAAGGATTTAAAGCACCGAGCCAAATCGTAAGTTTAACATTAACTCTAGCATATAATCGATTGTTTGAATTAAGAATATAAACGTCACACATATAAAATGATTTTGTTGTCCAAATTATGCAAAAGTTTTAATTGAACAAAGTTCCTTTCACTTGATCTCCTGGATGATGACATTTGATAATTTCCGTTTAATCGTCTTTTTGAACTTACTTTGACGTTCAACAATATTGTATGAGTTGTTTAATCATAAGTTTTCCACTTAAACATCAGGTAAAATGTGTTGCCACTTTCCAATGCAGCTTATAGTATTTTACCTAGGTATTTTGTCTCAAAGTTTTTACATCAATAAGACATCCACAAGAGACGTACTTTCTTCAGTATGTTACGCTCATTCATGATAAAAAAAAGAAGAAGACCGATACATTTCATATATATAGAGACCGAATAAAAAGGCAGCACTACAAAGTCAAAAAGTCTGAAAAGAGCAATTTTTGTCTGAATTTGCATGAATTTTTACTCGACATTCTTAATTTGTTTGAATGATTTTTAAAAATTCTGGACAGGTATAAATTTGTGTAATAAGGTTCTAGATTTTTCTTGAAAAGGGACTTGACAGTATGAATATTGTCTTTTTTGTATTTTCTCTACACTTCCTGTATCATCTGATAAGAGTCTGGATTAGTCTCGACCAATTGTTTACTGTCTTAATAGTTATCAAAGGTACCAGGATTATAATCTAGTATGCCAGACGCGCGTTTCGTCTACATAAGACTCATCAGTGACGCTCATATCAAAATATTTATAAAGTTAAACAAGTACAAAGTTGAAGAGCAATGAGGATCCAAAATTCCAAAAAGTTGTGCCAAATATGGCTAAGGTAATCTATGCCTGGGATAAGAAAATCCTTAGTTTTTCGAAAAAATTCAAAGTTTTGTAAACAGGAAAATTTGTCTCGATCTGTCTTCACATATTCCTGACATTATTAATAATGTCTAAATATGTCTCGAATCATTCTTGACAGTCTTTTATGTCTTGACACTATATCAACAGTATAAATGTCGCCTGAAATGTGAACAGACTTATTCTGCACTGTTTATGACATTCTATTTCTGTTATACACTCCTTTTTATTATGGCTAAACTAAACTTTGAAGAATCAAGGATTAATTTGGTATATTAAGATACCCTTTTGATGCAACTAAGTCGGAACACTCTGAATAATCCCATTAAATTAATTGTTTTCACTTGGAAAAAAGGTCGAAGTTACTGACAGACAGCATTTAAATTTTTGCCGTTTGCAAAACTGACGGTCAAATTTGCTAATACCGCAGTCCCACTAGGCCACGATCGCACTACGATCTGTGAAAAAAAAATTTTGACGATCGTAGTGCGATCGTGTTGATCGCAGTAAGGTCGTATCACGGTCGTGGTGGGGTCTTCAATATCGTGATGAGCGTGGACAACTTTGAACATGTTCAAAACAATCGTGGTGCGGTCGTGGTGAAATCAAGTCGTAGTAGAAGCGTAGTGAGAGCGCAGTAAGTTCGTGATAAGATCGCATTGGTCGTTGTAACATCGTAACGATAGCGTAGCGAAAGCGTGATTCTATTCGGAGAGACTGCTCTACGATCTCACAGCGACGTTATTACGACCTTACTACGACCATCACGTTCTCACCACGACCTATCTACGCTTTCACTACGACTATACTACATTTACACCACGCTCTTCAAGACCATAGTACGATTCTAGCACGTCCATGCCGTCATCATCATGCTCTTCTTACGACCTGACTACGTTCACACTACGACCATCATGCACATTGTCAATTTCATATGAAATATGTTAAAGCTCTCCAGGTTTTGTTTGTCTGTATGTAATTTGGACCCCTGGTCTTTTTTCTCGAATGGCTCAATCATGCTTGACACACCTGTGTCATCCCTTCTATCGTTCACAAAAACATGCATCGTCATTCGAGCTTGATGGACTAGTCATAGGTTGGATTGGTCAGTCCGACATCTCTGGTAGATCAGGATTCGTTACTATCTGAGATACCTCTGTCTCAACATCTACTCCTACCACCACGTCCACGTTTTCAGGTAGATTTTGGTTTCATGACTGTGTTGTTTCCGAGAAATCTACGTATTAATTAGAATTATAAGGAATGGAACAGTATTTATATGGAACACGATGTTGACGCTATTGCTGAGAACGTAGTAAGATCGCAGTATGAACGTAGTATAATCGTGGTGCGATCGTGGTCTAGTGAGACTTGGACTTAAACTAAAATAAGTGTCTTTTAGGACGTTTTAAAATGTGGTCATGTGCTCTTTTGGATTACCCCCCCCCCCCCCCCCCCCCAATTCATCTTTTGGGTTTGTGTGGCTAAAAAAAGAATTTCACAGCGACGTTATTACGACCTTACTACGACCATCACGTTCTCACCACGACCTATCTACGCTTTCACTACGACTATACTACATTTACACCACGCTCTTCAAGACCATAGTACGATTCTAGCACGTCCATGCCGTCATCATCATGCTCTTCTTACGACCTGACTACGTTCACACTACGACCATCATGCACATTGTCAATTTAATATGAAATATGTTAAAGCTCTCCAGGTTTTGTTTGTCTGTATGTAATTTGGACCCCTGGTCTTTTTTCTCGAATGGCTCAATCATGCTTGACACACCTGTGTCATCCCTTCTATCGTTCACAAAAACATGCATCGTCATTCGAGCTTGATGGACTAGTCATAGGTTGGATTGGTCAGTCCGACATCTCTGGTAGATCAGGATTCGTTACTATCTGAGATACCTCTGTCTCATCATCTACTCCTACCACCACGTCCACGTTTTCAGGTAGATTTTGGTTTCATGACTGTGTTGTTTCCGAGAAATCTACGTATTAATTAGAATTATAAGGAATGGAACAGTATTTATATGGAACACGATGTTGACGCTATTGCTGAGAACGTAGTAAGATCGCAGTATGAACGTAGTATAATCGAAGTAAGAACGTGCTATAATCGCAGTAGAAGCAGTAAGATCGTGTTGCAATCGGATAACTCATGGTATGGTCGTATTGAGAACGTGATGAGCGTAATAAGATCGTGATAATCGTAGAAAAGGCACAGTGAGAACGTGGTATAATCGTAGCGGGATCGTTGTAGAAGGTTATAGAGGACGTAGTAGCATCGTGAAAGTAACGAAAATTTACATTTTCATGCTGCTCATACCGCGATCTCACCACGATCTGAATTTATTTTAGATTGCGGTGATCATGGTGCGATCGTGGTCTAGTGAGACTTGGACTTAAACTAAAATAAGTGTCTTTTAGGACGTTTTAAAATGTGGTCATGTGCTCTTTTGGATTACCCCCCCCCCCCCCCCCCAATTCATCTTTTGGGTTTGTGTGGCTAAAAAAAGAATTTTATATTTTTTTTATCAAAAATAAGTATCTGTGTTAACTCCTTCCTGAAAAGTAAAAATGTTAAGATCTATATTATGCCTGACTATTTGATGTCCATTTCTATAGAAATCACTGATGGGACCCACTGTAAACACATTTTTTCATTATTATTCCTGGAGTAGATAATAATTTTCTTTTAACCTTTGGGAATTATTTAATTCGTTTTTATGTTAAAATAATTAACTTCATAATTTTGATAAAGAAAATCGTTGTTTAATTATTTTTTCATCAAAATGATAATTTTCATTTTCATCTATGGACATACTTTTTAAATTGTAGTGGCATATGGTCGGTCAACTGATAAGTTGTTTGGCTGATTACAGGTAACACAGTAATTTCTATTTTACAGTTGCGTGTACTACCTTTATATCATCATAATTTGCTATTTATATAAGCCACATTGTGGTACATATTTATTTACCATATTAACATTGAATATTATAAATAAAGAATGAAATATGTCTACAGTATGACAGTATGATTGGTTTTAATCATTTAATTTATAAGATTTGGGAATCAAAATTTGTAATTATTTAGAAACCACCTTTAAATTGTTTTGTACTTCAGATTTCGTAGCCATATTTACATTAAATTTTGTAAAAATATTTATAAACCCAAATTTTCAATTTGTTTACATGCCCATTTTTTATTTTTGTTGTAAGAACATGAAGAAGTGTAACATGAAACATCAGTATATCATTTATTGAGAAATAAAGATTAAAGTTATATCATCAGGGTTTCCGCTGGCAATAAAAAATCGTCATTTGCGAAAGAATTTGGCGAAAGGAATATTTATAACGATTAATTTCCTCCATCTTGTTTATTTACTTTTTTTCGAGTTTCTCGGACTTTACCCGATGAGACAACACTCGGAATTCACCTTGACCTCATTAAGACTTGGACAGAAAATCAATAATCAGCTGATTGCATCTTATAGCTTGTACAAAATGGCACATCAGTATTTTTCTTTTAAAGAAACCTTCCCAACGAACTATACTGGTATTATATGATCAAAACATGTCCATGAATTTTGTTATATTCCAGGACTTATATCTTCTTTATTATTAAAAGAATAGTGGCCCCCTCATTTCGAAAAGTTGTTTCAAATACAATGAATATTATTCCCTTTTAAGTTAAAAAAAATGTGTTGGTTTGAAGTAAATGTTTAGTGTTTATTCATTAAAATGTAGACTCTAAAATAAGTTTGAGAGAATAATTATATACACAATGGCGCGAAATCATCTTATTTAAGGGAAGTAGATGGGGGTAGAAAAAAGGTAAATTTTAAACGAAAAATATATTTATATTACTTAGCGAAAAAAATAATCAAGTGGCGAAAAATATTTTGTTTTGGCGAAAAAGGTGGCGAAAAAAATAATTGACCCAGGGGAAACCCTGTATATCATGAATATTGGTCATGATTTGTAAAGCTCAGAACTGTCAAGTAAATTTAAGACAATTCAAAATGTTCAGAATATGTCAAGCCATACTGAGAAAAAATAAGAATGTCGAGAATATGTCAAGAAATTTCAAGACAGTATTCAAATGTCAAGAATTTGTGAAGAAATTTTAAGATCAGATTCAGAATGACGAGAATATGTCGATTAAATTTCATACAAATTTAATATAAATGAGAATTTGTCAAGAAAATTTAAGACACAAGTCATACTTTTGGAGAGTGTCGAGTAAACGTTCATGCAAGTTAGGTCAAACACTGGTCTTTTTAGACTTTTAGACTTTTGTAGTGCAGACTTTGTTTTTGGTCTTTTGAATATCAGTAGTATAAATAAAGGCAACAGTAATATACCGATGTTCAAAATCATAAATCGACAGAAAAAAAACAAATCCGGGTCACAAACCAAAACCGAGGGAAACGCATTAAATATAAGAGGAGAATGGCGACACAACGTTAAAATGTAACACACACAGAAACGAACTAAACATTAGACAAAATCCGATGAGAATAACAAATATAACATCATATCTTATTCAGAAATAAAGTGAGAGGGTTAGCGCTATCAAATGGTTTAATCCACCATTTTCTACATTTGAAAATGCCTGTACCAAGTCAGGAATATTACAGTTCTTGTCCATTCGTTTTTGATTTTTTGTGTTATTTGATTTTGCCATGTGATTATGGGATTTCCGAATTGATTTTCCTCTGAGTTCAGTATTTTTGTGTTTTTACTTTCAACGCAAAAGTAATGAAAACATTTCACAAATATTGTCGATATGTCCTAGATTAGTGCTTAATTAAAACCAAAAAATCATTGGATTCTATTTTTAAAATGCTGCAGGAGGGGTCTCTTCCAGCTGGTATAAATATAACTTGACAATGCCTTTTCTATTATTCATATACTAATAGTTGTATTTCTAATAATAAGCATAATTATAAGAAAACAATAATAAATAATTTTTCTAATTTTTTCTTTGCTTAGATTTTCAATATATTGGTAGAATTTCTTTCTAACACAAACGATGCAAACGCATAAGCGTACACATGTTTGGATCATATTTTTCTAACATACGTTTGAAAAGTTTATATAAACTTTGACAAACTATGCACCCGCTAAAAATGCGTCTACAGTTTATCGTTAATCGTTTGTTAGTACGAACGCTATATTAGTTTCTCGTACTTTCGGCAAGTCGTACTCAACTAACTCGTACCCTATTTTTACCAACTCGTAACCTTGTTTTATTTGATATTATTTATCAAGTTTATTTGCATAGTTATTGTAACTTTCTTTCGTATATCATTATTTAGCAAAATACAAATAAAAAAACAACCTTCGTTGTTAATAAAATTCAATCATAATTGTTTTAAATAAGCTTATAAAATGCTAATCGTTATAATCATTAGTATTCCTTAGAATTGATTGTTTGAAATTGTTTGGACGGCAATTTATTTGATATGCACATTAAAATAATTATTAGTACACAATATGCTAATCAGTGGTCATTAGTGGATAACATACCTACAAAAATAAAATGGATTTGTTAAAAGTAGAATAAACAGAGAGAAGTAAATGAAAACAAGAAATCGGTATAATTGCGGCACTATGAACATCAAAGGCCATTGAGTTATACTTAAACAATCACCATCCTCACCGAAAAGAAAATGCATGGCTTAAACGTTGTAAAAACCAAGCTTAGAGAAAAAATATATAAACTATCGTGAAATGTATGATCATCTTCAATTGCAATCATGGTTCGTCCACGTTGTAATGTATGCAAGAAAACTGTTACGATTCGACAAGATGCTCTTCAATGTGACACATGTGACAACTGGCAGCATCGTCTATGTGAAACTGGTAAGTTGATTTATGTTTTATTTGTTTGTAGAAATTAAGCCCACTAACTTAAACATTCTTTAACCATCGTAATTGTGACGTGTATTTGCAAATAAACAAGGGCCCTTTTTCTTAATGTTATCATTATATCCCCTTTTATCTTCTTTAAAATTGAAGCATAATTGTAATTTTATATATATCCTTTTATGTAGTCAAATATATAACAGAAAAAAGTATTATGTTGTATTCCACATGTTCCATGCAGACTTTCGATATATAAATTGTGTATCTCAATAATATCTCAATAATATTTTCCCTAATCCTGTTATTGGGTCCATGTTTGGGGCCAATAAGAGTATATATTTCAAAAAGCTGTATTTGTAGCACCCTTATTACTATTAATAATAGCAACAAAGCCTTGTAAAAATGTTTTATGATTAAACTCTTACAATGTGTGTGTAAATATTAATGTCATAACGGGCACCGAGCTACAACTATTATGCAATGATTATAACTAATGATGCATTAAAAGATATCCACATGTATAATAGTCCCGGTATAAGATTCAAATTAATGAACTACGATAGGTTATTATTAAGTAAATATAAATTAATGGATGAAAGAAAGACATTTCAAATTATAGTTCATATTTATATAGACTGATTATAACGTAAAATGATAATACAAACAGGTTCATCAGTTTATGTACACATTTTATATGTCTATTTCTTTTCCAGCCTGCCTACCGCCAGCAAGACTGTATTTTTAAGTATGTCCGCAAGCTGATGGCGTTGCCTTTCCTGCCTGCAGATCACATCAGACCAGCTTTCAGGCGCCTAAAAGACCTTCAGACCGACCCACTTCAGCGTCTTGTTACGTATGTAGAAGACACGTGGATCAAGAGTACCGTTTGGCCCGTGGAATCTTGGACAGTCTTCAGCCAGCCAACACGTACAAACAACGATGTAGAGGGGTGGTATCGCCGCATCAACAAGAGGTCATCAGAAGAAAAGAAGCACTTCTACTTACTACTTCCAAAACTGAAAGAAGAAGCCGAACTTTTACCCAATCAGCTGAAGATGGTTTCAGAGTGTAAGTTGACACGTCAACAGCGATCTACTTCCAAGTTTCTACAAGCCAAGTATTTCCAGTTGTGGGACCAGTACAGAGACGGGGATTTAACCGCAAGTCAACTTGTCCGAATGTGTGGTTTGTTGAACGGTCCGTCTGCGGATTAAAAGACATTTCGTTTTCCGAATGAACACCGCTCAGTGGTAAATTATGTGATTGAACAGTATTGAACATTTATTGAACATGTAAACTTTTTGAGATGAACAGTTATATGAAATGAATTTGATTCAGATAAATCAAATTATTTAATGTATTGTTATTCTTATCTGTTATTGATTATAGTATCTAATAAAAAATATATAAATCTTTTGCAATTTGCTTTATACATGCATGTGCTATATGGTTTCAAAACTATTAGAAATGCATTCATTATATACATAAAATATACGAAATAAGACATATAAAAAAGAAGATCTCCGTATGATTGCTTATGAGACAACTCTTCACAAGTCACAAGAGACCTAAATGACACAGAAACGAACATCTATAGGTAATCGTACAGTCTTCAACCATGAGCAAAACCCACCCATACCTCATAGTCAGCTATAATGACCAGTAAAACAATTCAAACGGAAAACGAACTGACTGCCATACTTATATAAAAAAAATAACAAAAAACAAAGTGTTAACACATCAACAAACAACGTGTTTATCGCAATATTCAGTAAAAAATCTCTTAAAATATTCTAAGGATCGAGCACACCTTGACACTTGAGGATTTTTTGGTTCAGATATAAATCCTGTCATTAGATAAATTAGTAGGTAAATAATAAAATATGAAGCATTATAATGTTAAAAATATTTTCTACTAACACGAAAAAACTAAGACATGTTCAACGCAATGTTCAGTAAAAAAATATCCTTTTCATATTCTATGGATCTACCTCAGGGTGCACTGGGATACTTCAGGGAGTTAAAATATCCATAGCTATGGATATAAACGTAGAAAACTTATATCATATTGCTAAAAAAATATTGGGTACGACTTAGTAGAAGTACGAGTTGGTAGAAGTACGAGTTGCCGAAAGTACGAGTTGGCTGAGTACGAGTTGCCGAAAGTACGAGTTGACATGTATCCTACAGTACTTGTTTTGTTTTTAATCTATAAATCATAAAAAACATGAGTAATACGATTATTCATTTTTGGATAAGTCAGTCGCATTTATTCAACGTGATCAAAAAACGATTTCAAACGGAATACAATATATAAATTGACTTTGATATTTTTCTATAAGAAGTCATACTAATCTGTGGGCCAAATAAGTTTCATGAAGTTTATTTTTAACGTCTTGTTAGACAATTTAATTTTCTGTCGTGACACAATGACATGCTTGTCTGTGTCTTCTTAAATATCCAAATGGTATGAAGAAATAAGTTACAATTCAAGCCGAGTTGACGATAACTGTATTATATTTAGAAATTTTTTTTAAAGATTCTTCATTTTGAATAGTATTTTGAAAATCTTGAAACGGAACCCCACATAATTAGACGTATCTTAATTTAAGGAAAGTTCAACTTGTTTTATATGGAAATAATGGTCCGTCAAAACTATATGGTGTTTGGTCAATAGATTTATATTTTCATGATATTATACTCTTCAAACGTTTGGTCATTGTTCATGTTGTTATCTTGGCTGGAATTGTTAAAACATTTATGGAACCCAATATGCTTTTTTGATAAACTGTGTCTCTTTAGTGGTGATAAGGCCTACTATTTTAAAGTTCAAAACATAAAACAAACGTAGAAGAACTAATTAAACGAAAAAGGATCTAAAGTAAATCCAATCATGGACAAGGAATCAGAAATCAGAGCTGTGCATAAGGGTGAGGTTTCCTCAATTCAAATTAATTTTGAATTTTATAGTAAAGGAGCACTTAAAGTTGCGAACAAATGTACCAGCCCACACTGTCTGGTAGTGACAGACCGTCCTACTCGGAGGGCAAGTTGTACCAGCCCGTACTGTCTGGTAGTAACATACTGTACCAGCATGCACTGTCCTATATGACAGAGTGTTCTATTAGGAGGACAGACTGTGTTATAATTATATTTGTATATACATAATTGTTTTATTGTTCATTGCTACTTTCTATCGGCAAGGAGCTAGTGTATATATTTTTGTTCATTGTGTATAGCATAGATAGTTTTTGGTATTGACGTACTGTTTGTGGACAACTTGGATCAAAGGTTTTATTGGAACGTTCGTTTACGATATAAACGCCTAGTTACACGTTACAGTACATGATAAAACACACTAAACAAATGGATAACAACTGTCATATTTCTGACTCGGTACTAGCATTTTCAAATTTTGAAAATGGTGGATTGAACCTGAATTTATAGCGCTTTAAATCTCACGTGTATGACAGTCTCATCAAATTCTGTCATATTTACAACGATGTGTGAACAAAACAGACATAATAGGTAAAATTGTCAAAATATAGGTACAGCAGTCTAATATTAATACTAATAAGTACTAATATTGATATAACAAAAACACCACTATGATGTTTTAAAAGTATCGCATTGATATAAGAACTAATAGCATTTGTTTATTTATGCATATAAGAAAAACACAGCACTTCAAATTTTACACGAACATAAACTTTAGCTTTTAACTAATTTCTGAATGTATATTTAGTCTCAATTGTTGTTTATATTTAAACAATAAGTTTTAAAGTTAGTATTTTCTTAATTTTTCGTTGCCGAAAACAACATTTTCCGCATGGAATGTCTGCATATTTACAATTGATATTAGACAATATCGCTATGTGATATAAGAAAAGTTTTTATCGATACGCTTCTTCAACAGACTGTTTACGCAAGCTAACTTTCGTACATAATTTTAAATCCAATGTAATTTGAGTATTATAAAAAGCAAATCGTAAATAACCGAAACTACAGTTTTGTACAAAATATACTTCTAAATTGATCATAATGTTTTTGCAAAATTTAATACATACAATACTTAAGATTTTTTCAATTTGGTAGGTATCACATCTACTAATGAATTCTAGTTCTTCACTATTGAACCAAGAAATAGCCTCTATAACCTTAGGTAACATATCCTTGAATGGTCCGTTTTCCGTTATCTTGATACTTGTACCCTATAATATTGAAATATAATCATATAGACAAGGGATGGTTATATAACTTGTTTGATTATTAACTATCGACAAACTTTTAAGATACTGCACAGAGAAGTGTCAGAAGTAGTAAAAGAAAACAGTAGAATGTAATATAAAAATATTTACTATTTTTGTTTGAGTTTATCCTTTGAGTTTGTAATGAAGGCAACAATTAGAAGATGAAGTACATATATAAATAAGTGATGTGGTATGATCGCCAATGAGACAACTATCGACCAAGGTTCAAATAATGTGTATTGCTAATGAGACAACTATCTGTCAAAGTAAAACTAACATGGATAAACGGCCAAAAAATAATTAATGCAAAACAATTGAAAAGAGACAACCTACGCACTAGGCAGGCAAAAGATAACAAAGGGATACTCAAACTCATTAACAAAGCGATGGCCACAAAAACGAAAAACGATACAACACAAACAGATTACAAAACTACAGACTTATCAACAAAAACCCAACCAAAACCAGGGGTAATTTCAGCCACTCCGGAAGGGTAGGCAAATCCTACTTCAAATTTAGCACCCGTCGTTTTCGTCATATAAGTAAAACAATAAGCAAAAACAAATTTGATATACAGCGACCAACGACACACACTGCATTCAATGAATCTTGTCATGGTCCAGGAACATACCTAACATAGCGGGTTACAACATCTTCGCTCATCCCTACCGAGAAAGGCATTTTGGTTGTCTTTCATTTGTGATGTTCTGGCAAAAGGCATTTCCTTTATATTGTTATTTTAAGAAGAATCAAACGCCAATTGTTCAGAGAAGGTATTTTCATATAAATTTTCTGAACAATTGATGAGAAGATACCTAAACAGAAATTTGAAAAATGATTTTCATAGCATGTGGTTAGAACTTACTTGTAATTCATAACCAATAAGTTCTAGAACTGACCATACTGTATCTTTTTTTTCCAGCTCACGGTTAAATTGCTCCACTTCATAATCGAAACCACCTAGCTGTGTACATATTAAATAAACATTTATAAATAAGTTAAGTACTTTGTTGAAATTTCAGCAATTGTTAAAAATAAAACTGAACTTACCCTTAAACCATTATAAAGAATGAAAACTATAAAGGTTAACATTGCCATAGTTATCAATTTTTTCGGTCTGTAAATTTTCATCTGTCAGAGATATTATCATTCTTTTGTCACATGTATATATGTATATAACCCAGGTGGTCTTGTGGTCTAGCGGGACGGCTACAGTGCAGGCGATTTGGTGTCACGATATCTCAGTAGCATGGGTCGAAACCCGGCGAGGGAAGAACAAAAAATGTGCGAGAGCAAATTACAGATCTAACATTGTTGGGTTGATGTTAAGACGAGTTGTATATACATAATGTACACAGCCATGTATCACCCTCACTGCTGGTGATCCGATGGATAAACCTGTTGTAAAGTTGTTACTTGCTCAGACGTACTTATAAATATAATTATTTTCTGTGACTGTATCTTACATTAATTTGTAGAATCCTTTTCTATAGATGATTTATCTGATCTGTAAAAGTTGACATCTCCATGCCTTATATAGCTTGTACTGTAGTACGACGCTAAATAAAAACTGACGTGGAAAGGTAACACCAAGCCACCGAAGCTTCATTTTTATGAAGCAAAGGTGGTCGTGTGGTCTAGCGGGACGGCTACAGGGCAGGCGATTTGGTATCACGATATCTCAGTAGAATGGGTTTGAATCCCGGTGAGGGAAGAACAAACAATTTGCGCAAGCAAATTTAAAGATCTAACATTGTAATGTTGATGTTTAGGCGAGTTGTATATACATAATGTACATAGCCATGTATCACCCTCACTGCTGGTGATCCGATGGATAAATCTGTTGTAGAGTTGTCACTGGCTCAGACGTACTTATAAATATAATTATTTTCTGTAACTGTATCCTACATTAATTTGTAGGATCCTTTATTATAGATAATTTATGATCTGATTATGGACTTTCCAAATTGATTTTCCTCTAAGTTCAGTATTTTTGTGATTTTACTTTTTAGCTAATCTGTAAAAAATAACATCTCCATGCCTTATATATCATGTACTGTAGTACGACGCTAGATTAAAACTGACATGGAAAGGTAACACCCGGCCACCGAAAGCTTCATTTATATGAAGCCCAGGTGGTCGTGTGGTCTAGCGGGATGGCTACAGCGAAGGCAATAAAATGACTTAATAAATAGTCAACGATCAATCTTACAGGGCGATGGATCATGATTATGTACACTACAAAATATAATATATAACAAGTCAAAAAGGGTACAACATCACCATTAAATAACTATAAAATGAACAAATATTAGATATTTCGGATAACAGATAACCCTCTTCAATCATAGCACGATGTCAAATGAATCATGTCAATATATTCAAACTGAGAAACTTTTTCTAAATCTTGAAATTTATACAATTTAAGCGAACACCACAGACGCTGATACCATTTTTAAATTCCCAAACACGGCGCAAAGATTACAAAGATATGCCAAATGAAAGGTTTTTTTTCGATGTGAACTGGCACAACTCTAAATTTTTAAAGGTTGTGACAGTTAATATGTTTTAACTGCATTGAGGGCAGTCCTCAAACAAAAAAATATCTCCATGCCTTATATATTATGTACTGTAGTACGTACGACGCTAGATGAAAACTGACGTGGAAAGGTAACACACGGCCACTGTGCGAAAGCAAATTTACAGATCTTACATTGTTGGGTTGATGTTAAGACGAGTTGTATATATAATGTTAAATTATTTTTTTTTCTCTCTTTTGGTATTGATTTTCCCCTGAGTTCAGTATTTTTGTGATTTTACTTTTTGGTCTTATGTGTGTGTGTATATTGATGAATATATTATTTCTTTTTTGGTAAAAACAACAAAGTTTAGAACAGTATCAAGCTAAATAAATGACAATTGTTAGGCGATACTATTGCCTCACTATAAGGTCCAATTCGCTTAAATCAAATGGAAGTCACATCTGTTTGGTTCAAACATCTAAAAGATTATATTTATATTAAAATACATAAGTATGTAATATGGCTTTAAATGCATTATAATTTATTAGTCATTATATGGAATGAACCACTTTATAAATGTGTTGCTTTATTTTATATTTCTATGACAATTTTATAGTTGGTATCATTTCAACCTATCTTTAAAACAATAAGGATGATCTGTCATAGAACTGTTCTTAACATTGTAGATGTTCAGGGCTATAACTGTCTAAATTTATTTCAGTGTCTAACGATCAGAATCTGTTCTAGGTCATAACAGTTTCAAATGACACAGATACGAACAGCTCTCTGATTGCGATTTTGAATAAAGAGAGTAAACTGGATATCTACTGTATGTCATACTTTTAGATGAAAAGGACTTATTTTACAGGATGTTGCTTTGAGGTTCTTCAGGTTTGTAATTAATTAAACATAAATTATCGTACTTGTAAATGATAAATGTAATGATTAAGGTGGTATGGGTTTTCTTGTTGTCATCTTAGGTTGTAAAAACAAAGAACCAAATTTTCAATAAAAAATTGTCATTTTTATTGCTCCCGACCCGTTTGGTACCGGATTTGTTTGAAGCTCATATGAGATAGTTTCTTAAATATCCTTTATCAGGTAAGCTATAGTTCAAAGGTTTGGGAAACAAAAGTGTGTGATTGGTTTACGCCTACTGTAACAGCTTAAAACAATTGTTATCTCAATAAAAGTCCATGTTTTTGCTCTACGAAACCTCTTTTTAAATCATTAACATCTATTTTATCAGGCTTCAAAGTTATTGTGAAACTGCCTATTCTAGAGGTGGTGTGAATCAGATGTGGATACTTAAAAATTCCATAGATCTTTTAGAGTACATACAATCTAACTCTCTTTTATCTTGTAATAGTATTAAAACATTTGACTTTTCTACTCTTTACACAAGTATTCCACATTCCAAACTAAAAGACAAATTGAATGAGTTGGTATTGATTTGCTTCATAAAAATGAATGGCAAAAGTAAATACAAGTATCTTGTCTTAGGGAGGGATACATCCTACTTTGTGAAGGATCACTCTAATTCAAACAAACAATTCTCTGAATCTGATATTATCAAGATGCTTGATTTCTTCATTGATTACATATTTGTTACGTTCGGAGGACGTGTTTTTTAACAGACTGTCGGCATTTAAATGGGAACAAAGTGTGCCCCTCTACTTGCCGACTTGTTTCTTTATTATTATGAGGCTGGCTTCATGCAAGAACTTCTTAGGAAGAAAGATAAGAAGTTAGCGACATCCTTTAACTCTACTTTCCGCTATATAGATGATGTTCTTTCACTAAATAATTCAAAATTTGGTGACTTTGTGGAACGCATCTACCCCATCGAACAAAAGATAAGGGATACTACAGATACAGTTAAGTCGGCCTCATATTTTGACTTACATCTAGAAATTGATAATGAGGGTCGGTTGAAAAGAAAACTTTACGACAAAAAAGATGATTTCAGCTTTCCAATGTTGAACTTTCCATTTCTAAGTAGCAACATTCCAGCAGCACCTACATACGGTGTATATATCTCCCAATTGATACAATATTTCCGTCCTTGCATTTCCTATCATGATTTTCTTGATAAAGGGTTGCTGCACACAAGGAAACTATTAAACCAAGAGTTCCAAATGGTGAAGTTGAAATCATCCCTTCGTTATTTTACGGACACCATCACGAGTTGGTTGACCATTATGGAATAACCGTTTCACAACTGATATCGGATATGTTCATTGCGTCGTGACTACAATCCTCTTCCCTTTCATGAATGTGACCTACAGAATTAGACCATTTACCGGATTTGTTATCTCATAAGCAACACGACGGATGCCACATGAAGAGCAGGATCTGATAACTCTTCCGGAGCACCTGAGATCACCCCTAGTTTTGGTTGGGTTCGTGTTGTTTATAATGTAGTTGTCTATGATGTGTCATGTGTACTATTATTTATCTGTTTGTCTTTTTCATTTTTAGCCATGGCGTTGTCAGTTTATTTTCGATTTAAGAGTTTGACTGTCCCTCTGGTATCTTTCGTCCCTCTTTTATTGGTCCATCGAGATAAAGAGAAATTTTAGTATTAAATCCACTGATCTTTTCATATAACAAGTTACCGGTTTTGAGGGGATGAAGTTTCTGTTCAGAATGAGATACAAATGCTGGAAACAGATTGATTTAGAAAACAAAAACTAATAGCATATATGTTGTATATACCAGATCTAACAGAGTTTCAATATCACTGGAACTTTTCAAAACAGCGCCAATTGCCTTTTTAAGTTTTTTAATTTCTTCTTCGGTTGCATTGTGTAGATTAGCGAATCTCAAGTCATCCGGTGCTGGTCCCTTCTGTAATATCGGATTTTCTGTTATATAAAAAGATACATTTTTTTAACATATTAAAGTGATTTTGAGGTTCAAATCTATAAAAGTGTTATGCCTTTACTTCATTTTGCAATGCATCTGGAGCTAGGCAAAGCCGAACATAATTGTTTAGTAATAAAACACGAGGACCCTGATTGATTGGCTATTTTGAATTTTTTCCTCCATAAAAAGAGAACAACGTATGTTTTCGAAAAAAAGCAGATTCCACACCGACCGTAGTTCATTTTTAACATTTTATACTGCAATCAGCTGTTTTACTATGCATATAAAGCTATACGTATAATCGTAAGATTTATACGTCAATGACCTCAACTAACCCATTAGCCCCGCCTACAGTATTTCATCAATAATGTCACGTCACAACCCTGACAACGTGTAGTAACAATTGTTAAAACTTTTATATATCCAAACTTGACTTCGGTACGAAACGGGAGGAAATGCTCGGTAGAACCTCGCATTCCCCCTGTTTCTAAATAAGCCTCATACAAATAAATGTCATATTTCAAGACACTATACGTATATTGTCTGAATGTGATGCATAAACAAATGCACAACACATAGAGATAATTCACACAGAAGACACCATCTATTATTTGAGGAAAAACCAACATTCATAATACTTCATGCTATGATTAATTTAAAAACATTATCCAACCACATAAGCCTATACCGGTCAATCAGTATTTTCCAAATTATGTTACAAGGGGATGGGTTTAGGAAAGCAATATGTAAATTATTTGTTTGTCGTACATTGCACCTTTGACGTTGTCCCTTACAATGAAAATGATAACTGACAAATCTTGTATTTAAATAATTTAGAGAAAAGCATTTTTTGGTGATGGTTTTAATCAAATATAAATTTGGCATAACTTTTTTTTTTAATATGAGAAGAAATATATCAATTTAGAAACGAATTAAAATTGTCATCATAACTGACATTGTCATCTTAAAATTAAAAAATCTTCTTCATAATCTATAAAATAAAAATAGTTTTAAACTGATTCAAAAATTTCATTTTTTTTTCTCGGGAGCCAGTAATGAGCCGGGCTACTAGTAATGAGACTGATCAACCAAATTATATATCAATTTCGAAATGGTTTTGTCATCATGTTGACAAAAAAAGTTACATCTTTGAACTTATAATTTAAAAATATATAATCCTTTGAATCAATTTATCAATGAAATGATCATTTTTCTATTTTAGCAATTCTTGGGTCAGATAATAGCTCATAACATTTCTTAATATTGTGTTGGTCATTGTTCCTAAATGCTTATAGTATTTCTGTATATATTCCGATACTATTTATAAAAGTGCACGACGGCCTACCTACTCGAAAGTAAAACCTGAGTTCACTCCTATTTTCCGCCCGTGTTGCTTTATTTTGGTTGAGTGATTTATTGGAATTTGCGTATTTAAACCATGTTATTATCTGTCGCACAAAATTATACACCATATTCGACTTAAAAGTTGTTAACAAAGTTCCTCTGTTTATCAATCATTTTTCATAGAAAATTACAGGAAAAGTAAGGATGGTGACAAAGATTGTCCCATCAATGGATGTTTATTGCCGTTCAATTGTTACTGTTTTGAAACATAATCATATGTAGTGCCTCAATTTTTCTGTATAGTTTTTTTTGTGAATGCTCAATTTTTGAAAAAAATAAATGTAAAGTTAAAAATTTTGTATCCCCATAACTAAGATCTATCTCTCCGGTGTTTTCGTGAACAACTATTCGTTGCCATTGGCATGCAAGTACAGATCCTTCTTCCAATGTTAATTTTCCGATTGTTCTGCTATTTCCATCTGCGGAGACAGTACCACCCTGTCCTGAATACTGTTGCAAATGAAACATATAAATTATCCAACACAATTCTTTGTACCCTTACATATAGTTTTAAAATCAAATCCTTCATTTTATATGTAACTAAAATAAGGACCTCAGTAGCCGAGTGGTCTCTGTAGTTATAATAACTGTATCACTAGCCTGGCAACACTGAAAATGAAAGTTGTGTTTGTTTCCAATCTAAACTGACTAAGATTGTCAGTTTTCCATGACACCTTATCTATCCTATATTGGTATGCCAAGAACCGCATGGGGCGTAATTTAAGACAAATAATGGTGCATTTAAATCGAAAAATATGACAATGTGATTAATGTGAAGATATCTGAAATCATTTCTTAAAACATGTTTAATGACTTTCATCGCTTTGATTTGCCGACCCTTTTAACCAAAACAGATCAAAAAGAAAAACAACCCAAATAAAACGCAAACATGATCAAGCAAGTAATTGAAAATTACAATCTCACCCCCTCTCCAAAAAAAAAACCCAACAAAACAACAAAAACCAAATCAAAAGATGTAAAAAGGACCAAAGATTCCCTAAAAAAGGGGGGAAAACATCAAGACTATTTACTTTTCCAATGTTATATATTTTTTCATATTGGTAGATTTTTCTAGAAAAAAAATCGATTTTAAACAAACAGCGTATTACCTGTAGAAAAGTAATATTCACCGAGTCAAACTCCACGTGCGTTTACAAATATTACTATTGTAAACATTTTGATTGTAAACAAATTAGTAATCTACAACATTTTTTCTCTCAGAATATGAAATAAAACAATTTTTGTTTGTTTCTGTAAATATGCAGGCCGTTGGCGTCAGTAAGTATCTATTTAATCAAAAGTAAAAAAATCCGCATACTTTGGATTCATTATTATTCGTTAGATACCAATCTCGTTGGTTTCGTGGGTACAGATGAACCACGAATTCAAATTCTCAATGAATTACAAATCTATAGGCTTTGAATGCGAAGATTGGCATAAAAAAACGCGATATCAAATACCCACGAAAATGCATGTTTTTTCAATCCTTGAAAATTGATACCAACGAAAATAAATGAATCCACATCATGTAGCTCATCAAAAGTCCGTATTGAAAATTAAACTATTACATAGATAAGCACATATACTAGCATATTTACCTGACGTTATCGGGATATCGGTATTTAGTCGGATCTTAACATGTACGTGTGATTTGTTACAAACTGGTATTTTTAAAAACAAACAAACACATGTCGAAATGTTCAGGACTTAGTTAAACCTGCATTTGGGTAAGATTATTGCGTCTTTGAGAAAATAATCTTCTGATATAATTTTGAATAATTACAAAATGTATCAATTCAATATATTTACGTTTTTATTATTGGTGTATCAAAAACATTGATGTACGAATATAACATCATAAATTTGAAACGTTTGAAATGATTACATACCAAAATAAAGAACCGTTTATCATTTTTGAAAAAGATTATAAATGAAAGTCGATTTATTTATCTCCCTTTCATGACAGATTGATTGGGATATTAACCAGAGTTTTCTAATATTAATCACAGAAAGGGACTAGCAAGAAATTTTTAATTGTATACTGTGAAATCATTTATTTCCGTGGGTACCAATTTTCGTGGATTAAGGAAAACTTGCATGTTCGTGGATATTTGATTTCGTGGATTTGCAAAAGTTTGCATACACTCCTATAGAAAATTTGTCATTCGTTAAACATTAAATTTCGTGGTTCACCTTTACCCACGAAATCCACGAAAATTGGTATCCAACGAATATTAATGAATCCACAGTAGCTTATTTAACCGTTTAAACAATTTTCCACTATAAACGAATGTTACTTTATACAAATATAAGGACTTCGTTAGCTAAATCTACAAATTTTATAAGATATTATGATTTTGTATTACAATAGATTATTAGGCTACATATACCTCTGCTGAAACACTTCCTTTCGTATCATTTGAACTGTTGAACTCAACAACTGTTTTCCCAATGGTTTGCACAACTGCTTTTACCACACATAAATGTTGTCTTGGTTTACCCAGAAATGACTTGATGTATGCATGATCCATTTCAACTTTCCTATTTAATGTAAAACAATAATAAATTATCTATCAAAATAGATAAACAAATGTTTTAGTGGGCTGCGGGGTCTTAATCATTTTTAAAAAAATAGGATATCGCTATATTTTTTTAAATGAACTTTATCATATACTTAAAAAAAAAAAAAAGAAGAACTAAACGAAAAATGGGTCACCTTTTTTTTAAGCTCAATTTTAATGCCTTCGAAAGACAATAGTAACAAAAGATATTTTCATTTGACCAAATAGGTCAGATATTCAAATTTGTCCATCCAGGTAAACTCAAATTTTCCAATGTTTTCAATTTTACCACCCCTCATTTTAAAAATCGACTAAGGTCGATGAAGTCTCCGTGAAGTATTTGTACTTCATCATTAAATCTGCATCATGGAATTTAATTAAAAAACATGCTTTAATAGTGTTTCTCTCCACTTCCATGATTGCCAAACAAGGTGTGTTTACATACATTATCCTTTCTGTTTATAATTTCGTACAGTATACCCCCATTTGAGAATCGACTAAACTCTCCGCCAGGGAAACCTCCATCCTGGTATTTTCTATTAAGTTAAGCTATTTATATAAAAGCTTAGGTTATATATTTAATGATAAAAAAATCTCAAACACGTCATTAAAATGTTTATCAAATATTCTCAAACATATTTTAAATAAATTAAGCAACATATGTATAAATAGATAATCTGATAATCATTAAAGTAGATTAAAAATACATTAATTCGCCATTCCCCAATCAGTACCTCAATTTGGTGTTGTTGACTAGTGCATCATCTTGTCAAGTTGACCCGTTGAAATAAATAAACTCGTCATAGATACCAGGACTAAATTTAGTATATAAGCCAGACGTGCGTTTCGCCTACAAAAGACTCATCAGTGACGCTCGAATCCAAAAAAAGTTAAAAAGGCCAAATAAAGTACGAAGTTGAAGAGCATTGAGAACCAAAATTCCTAAACGTTTTGCAAAATACAGCTAAGGTAATCTATGCCTGAGGTAGAAAAGCCTCAGTATTTAAAAAAATTCTAAAATTTGTAAACAGTAAATTCATAAATATAACCATATCAATGACAACTCATGTCAGCACAAAAAGTGCTGACTACTGGGCTTGTGATACCCTCGGGGAAATAAATCTCCACAAGCAGTGGCATCGACCCAGTGGTTGTAAATAAACCCATCATAGATATCAGGACTAAATTTAGTATATACGCCAGACGCGCTTTTCGTCTACAAAAGACTCATCAGTGACGCTCGAATCCAAAAAAAGTTAAAAAGGCCAAATAAAGTACGAAGTTGAAGAGCATTGAGAACAAAAATTCCTAAACGTTTTGCCAAATACAGCGAAGGTTATCTATGCCTGAGGTAGAGAAGCCTTAGTATTTCAAAAAATTCAAAAAATTGTAAACAGTAAATTTATAAATATAACCATATCAATGACAATTCATGTTAGCACAAAAAGTGCTGACTGCTGGGCTTGTGATACCCTCGGGGAAATAAATCTCCACCAGCAGTGGCAACGATCTAGTGGTTATAAATAAACTCATCATAGATACCAGGACTAAATTTAGTATATACGCCAGACGCGCGTTTCGTCTACAAAAGACTCATCAGTGACGCTCGAATCTAAAAAAAGTTAAAAAGGCCAAATAAAGTAAGAAGTTGAAGAGCATTGAGAACCAAAATTCCTAAACGTTTTGCCAAATACAGCTAAGGTAATCTATGCCTGAGGTAGAAAAGCCTAAGTATTAAAAAAAAAAAAAAAATTGTTAACAGTAAATTTATACATATAACCATATCAATGACAATTCATAACAGCACAAACAGTGCTGACTACTGGGCTTGTGATACCCTCGGGGAAATAAATCTCCACCAGCAGTGGCATCGACCCAGTGACTGGAAATAGACTCATCATAGATACCAGGACTGAATTTAGTATATACGCCATACGCGCGTTTCGTCTACAAAATTATATGGTATATTCCATAGTTATTATAGGATTAAACGCCTTTTTAAAGGAATTTATTGGTGTATATACTCGACCAATTCACTCACAAACAAACAAAAAGTCCGAAGGACTTTCATGATATGCTTATGAGTGACATTTCTTTAAGATGGCGTTTAATCCTTATAATTCTTTAAAATTGGAGATAGCGAAAAAAAACCATTAACACTCGTTATCTCTATCGCACGTAAGTTGTATAATTGTTTCATTGAAGAGGCCTGGTGCATGGATTTACTTGTTGGCTTACGTAAAAAATGTACTCCAAGAAAATTGCAATCTGATATCATTAAAACGAACGTTTTTGTTTTTGTATTTTTTTTAACTATTAACATGCAGTGAAATACATTTTGTTAACGTACTTATGCTTCTAATCATCATACTATCAGGTGACATAGAAACAAACCAAGGTCCAAAAACAGCAAATGTCTTCCCATGTGGTCTATGTGAAAGAGCCGTAACACGGTCAACAAAGGGAGTATGTTGCGACTGTTGCAGTATCTGGTACCACCGGTCATGCATCGAATTATGCAAAACAGACTATGACCTTTTACAAAGGTCAAATGTGCAATGCCTGAATGTGTCTCCCTTCACCTATCATGCATACGAGATAGAAAACATCAGCTATTATGAACCATTATCAACAGATCCAAGTTTCGTGGACTCTTTTTTTTTATCATTCAGTCCATTAATAACAAGCAGTCCAACATGTCCAAAAGATAAATCAATAACCAAAAACCAGTCGGATATAAACAAAACAAAAAACAGCTTAAAGGATTTAAGGGCATACGATACAGTTTTGATCCTGTATTTACAAGTTCGTGAAAATTTGCATATAGGCTATTTTTCACCTGATTAAATCAAATATTTAATAAAAAAAATAACCTTCATGTGCTACTTTTTCAGTAAAACGAGGTCGAAATTTTGTATATTTGCTTAAAATTCGGATTTGTGGCCGTAATTTCTTTTTCGAAAGAAAGACATTACTTTTTTGTTATAAAAGATTAACACAAATTGTTTTTTGTTAAATAATTGGTAATTTCTGTATTTTATAAGTATCCTAAAAAAATATCATTTTATTTATTAAAAAACAACTTAAATTTATAAAATGATCATGAATTGAGGAAAATACGTCATTTTTTGCTGCATGTTTTTCAAATTTAAAAAAAATCCTCTATTTACAGTTTGATGAAATTTGATTCACATGATCTCCCTGCAAAATGAAACAAATTGATGTTTTGAAAAATAGGGGTCCATGAACTCGTTTTCAAATTAAATCAGTTTGAATGATAAAAATCAGTTGAAAAATGCTTCTTTTCCCGATATGTTACAGTTTGACGTTGCGAAAATAACATTTTACGTTAGCAACGTCATTACCTCCCCTGTAACTGTATCGTATGCCCTTAACACCACCATCCTATAACTTCAGCAATAAAAGAAATCTCTGAATCATGACGGTACACTGCAGAAGTCTTAAAGACAAAGCCTCTGAATTTATAACCACAATACAATACACAAAGCCAGATATCATAATATGAACTGAATCTTGGCTAAAATGGGTAAAACCAGGAAAGCATCCAACTAAAGATGCTATAAAAGTGTATTTCCTGACATTTATACATCATACATTTGTCATACAGGAATGACAAAGGGACCTTAAGGGGAGGATTCTTCATATAAGTCCACAACAGCATGATTGTCACCGAAAAACCGAATATATAACAAAGTGCGAAATTGAGTGGGTTAAGCTCAAATTTCAAACAGCACAAGATCTAATAGTTGGCTCATTCTATATACGACATAGAAACAACGTTCAACTAGAAGAACTTGAAAATCCCTGGAAAAAAATCACAGAAGAAAACAAAAACAGTAAAATCTTACTAGCAGGCGATTTCAACTGCCCAGACATAATGTGGGACAACCTTTCAATAAAGAAAGATGCGCAAGATCCAGGAGTTAAAAAACAACTCATAAATATAACAACTCAATTCGGTCTTACACAATTCCACGAGGAATGAACAAGGGAAAACAATCTACTGGACCTTGTATTTTATCACAAATCCGTCGCTAATGAAAAAATCAACGAACATACCAGGTATGTCTGATCACGCCATCAACATAACCGACACTGACACTAAACCGTTCTACTCTAAATTCAACCATCGAAAAGTATACACTTGGGCAAGCGCCAACTGGGATAATGTGAGTAAAGTTTTGACACACTGAAAACTCAAATACGGAATGATGTCCAAAACAATCAAAATGTAAACAAAGTGTGGTTGACATTAAAAAAACACCTATTCGTCAACCTAGACAAAAATATTCCATCTAAAATAGTCAATCTAAACAACAGACTACCATGGAGAATCCGTAAAATCAAGACAATGCTGAAGAAAAAACAAAATCTGTACAACCAAGCCAGAAACAAACAACGAAATATTGGACTAATTACCCCAATTACCAAAAATGTTGCAAGAGAGAAATCAGGATTTTTCATGATTATATAAACAACGCCATAATAGAAGGAAAGAACAAGAACGACACAAAACCTTTTTTGAAGTATGTCAAGTCAAGGAAGCAAGACAACATCGGGGTTGAACCACTAAAGAGACAAGGACAGCTCATACATGACAGTGAGGAGAAGGCCCAAATTCTACTGGAGAATTTTGCGTCTGTCTTAACAAAGGAAACAACACAAACATTATCAAAAACAAACATCAAGGTAAAAGACTCCATAACGCAAATCACCATCAGAACAGAAAAAGTAATAAAAGGTGCTACATAATATCAACCTATCCAAAGCATCTGGCCCAAATAGAGTATTAAAACAATGCGCCGAACTTCTGGCACCAATAATGTATGAATGTCCAGCTACCCCAAAACAGAGGTACACTACCAGATGACAGGAGATATGTCAACATCTCTAGTATATTCAAGATGGGAGACCGACATGCGGCTAAAAATTACAGGCCCGTCTCAATGACTTCAGTACCCTGTAATCTACTTGGACACATAATATGCAGACATATGCTAAAATACCTAGAAAAGCATAACGTATTGACATCATTAAACCACGGCTTCAGATCCGGATATTCCTGTGAGACCCAACTTGCCATCACAACCCACGATATGCTCCTGTCAAACGACAAAGGAAACCAGGAAGACATAGAAATCCTGGACTTCTCCAAGGAATTCGATACTGTGTCTCATGATAGACTTCTGCACAATATAGACCAGTACTGAATTAGAGGAAACATTCACAAATGGCTACCTTCATTCCTGACAGAAGGACAAATGCCAGTCCAGCATGATGGAGAACACTCAACTAATGCACCAGTCGAATCTGGAGTCCCCAAAGAAACGGTACTAGGACCAATCCTCTTCCTATGTCACATAAATGATCAGTAAACTCGTCAGTCCGACTATTGGCAGACAACTGTTTACTGTACAGGGAAATACACAAAAAAACCAGGACGATCACAACAAACTACAAGAGGACCTAAAATCACTGGAAAAATGGGAAGACGATTGGGGTATGCACGTCAACGCCAAAAGATACTATATGCTTAACCTGAAAAGTAAAAGCCAGTGGTTCTACAACCTAAGCAACCACACTCTGGAACAAGTAACATCTATTCCTTATCTAGGGCTACAAATTCAGGAAGATCTTAAATGGAAGGAACAACTAACAAACACATGCAACAAAGCCAGTTCTATGCTAGGCTTCCTTAGGAGAAACCTACAACATTGCCCTAGGGAATGCCGGAACACAGCATATATAGCTCTCGTAAGATCTATTATGGAGTATGGATCAATTATTTGGGACCCATATACCCAAAAAGACATTGATAAATTAGAATCTATACAAAAAAGAGCACCGAGATTTATAACAAAAGACTACAAATCAAGGGATGAAGGATGTATGACGAAAATGCTATGGATTTCTTTCCGATCAAATTATTTTTTTGCCGACAGGTCGAAAACAATTTTTTTCTTTCAATTTAAGCATTACATATAGTGGCAACTGAAGGTGAAACAAACAATTTTTTTTTTCTCAGGGTCAACAACAAATTATTTTTTTTCTCCAACAAAAACTGGAAACAAACTTTTTTTCCAAAAAAGTCCATACCCACCCCACCCCACCCCGAATATCAAACGGTTGCTGCCTTACTGAAAAGAGCAAAATGTATGGAAACGTCACCATGCGACGTCATCAAAACGTCATCTTTTAAAATTAGGCAATAAAATATGTTAGAAGTATTCATTTCTTAAACATTGTTAAATAGCCATTTCATAAAAATTAAAGAGTTAGCACGAACTAATATACAATTGTTCACAATATTTGAAGAAATTTAACCTTAAGTTTGCATACCTGCCGACTGTCACTATTTGCAGGGATTTTCTTCATGTGGTACTTTTTGAGTAAATTAAGGTTCAAAGTTCAGATATTTCCTCAAAATACGGATTTGTGGACGTATTTTTCCTTCCGATAAAAGTACAAAACTTTTTTGTTTTTACGATCTGTTTTTTGTTAAATTATTTGTAATTAATGTGTTATATAAATATTGCATAATTTGCACGTTTTATTTTTACAAGTAACTCAAATTTTTCAAACGTTCATGAATGTAGGAAAAAACCGACATGTTTTGCTGTACATACATTTTGTATTAAACAAATTAAAAAAAAATGCACTATTTACGTTTTCATGAAAATTGGTATACATAATCTTCTCAAGTAACAAACCAAATGCCATTTTAAAAAGAGGACTCCATGAACTCGATTTCAAGTTGAATCAGTTTGAATGATCAAAATCAACTTTGATTGGAAGTTGTACTGAAATAACATGTCATCTCCTTTTGGATAGGCTTCATCTCGTCTACATTTAAAAATAGGCATTATTTAAAAATGTGTTTTACCACAAGTTTCAAGATGGGCACTAATTGGCAATTTCTGTATTGTGGGTGTTTTATGGGGTCTTAATTATAACAGAAGGCCAGGGTGCTCAGCCTATATCAAATTGTGCATGAAGCAATTGTTACTTGTTAGGTATCGAAGGTTTTTACCACAACTTTTTGAAAGTTTTAACTGGTGTTCCCCATGTATACATGTATACTGAAATAATGATATACATTTTAATACGTTGTTTTTTCCAGAACTTCTGATCCTTCCATGCAGCATTGCAATTTTGTGAAATGTTTCTTTGTGAATAACCTGTAGTACAAAGTATATCACTGGATTGAGCTCTTTGTCTAAGTGTACTATTATAGTGCTTTGCTTTGTGCTCAGTTCATTGTTATGCAATTCATTCTTTGTTAAGAAAGGATTTGGCGAACAACTTCAATTTGCACTAGGAATAATCATTTGTAGTAGTATTTATTTTATGTAAGAACATGTAGTAACGGGGAGATCTACATGATAGCAAAGCATTTTGTTTTCGTTTGAATCAAAGATGTTTTGTCATGAAGCTTAATAAAAAAAACTTAAATTAACCAAACAGTGCTGCTCCTTCTTTTAGAAATATGATGCTAGGTGATTTTGTTACACTTTTAAGCAATTGCACTGCCTACTGATGATGCAGTCTTGATGGTAAATGTCATTCAGTATTTTTTAAAAAAGAACCAAATTCATAAGGCCTATCTGCCCTTATTTATTTCTGAGAATATATTTCCTTATTCAACATCTATTATTCATTTGTCAATTTTTGTGCATTAACAGTAAATGTTAATAACAACTCTTTCATACCACTAAAAAACTAGCTTGAAAATGTACTTAGACCTCACTTATATTTGTATTCATAAAACAAAAATTTCTTGGAACAAGAATATTTTTGCAATACCTTTTTCATTTCAAATTATATAACGTTTTAGATAAGTAGAATATTTTAGGACCTTTAAATATCTTTTTATCTGATTAACATACATGTATATATGTATATATGACCCACATATGGTACATGCATACATGTTCTTGGATACCATCTCCCATATTAAAAATCACATCATGAAGAAATGAACTTAATGAGTTCCCCTTTTAGCTACAAATGTATCTAAAATCAGAGTTGTAGAGTACATTTCATCATTTTAAGGTGGTACCTAACACAACAGGGAGATAACTCTGTAACGTCAGCTAAACGTTTTAATTACGTTGAGTTGTAAAGGGAATATCAAGCTTCTCAATGATCAAAATTGGTGTTTGTCAAACTGCTATATAACCAGTGTAATTTTTCTTACAAAACGGTTAGTTCAAAATTTTTGAAATTTTTATATTTTTGTCAAAGGGTCAAAGTAAATACTTTGTAAAAATTCTATGAAAATTAAATGAGCCAAATTAATTTTAGTGAAGATGTTGGGTACCACCTTAAACATTTATTTTGGTAATCAATGCAATTAGTGTCCATGGCATACAGTTTTGAACATTAATAAGTACCGATAAAATATCAGCTGCGAGACATAATATGAAGCTTTTTGTTGAGCCTTCATATTATGTCAAGCAGCTGATATTTTACAATATAAATATGCAGATAATCTGATTGGGCTATATTTGCGTGTTTCAGAAGTGTTTTCTTTGTTTCACCAGCACAAAAAAGATGACTTGATAAGTTCGGGTCAAAGTTATTAACGTCGGTTCAAACATTATGACGTCGCTGATATGTCCGGGTCAAAGTTATTAAGGCCAGGTCAACGTATTTGACGTCACAAAGACATGATACGGAATAATATTAAGAGCTGAACAAAGTGATATAGACTGGGACGACCGATAAAATAAAGTATTAAATAAACAATACTGCCAAATGAATGTTTAGTTTTGGTTCAGGTAAGCTGTCATTGTCATTGATTGTGCAACAGTTTAATATATAAAGAACTCCATGTAAGCTAAACACTGTCAAACATTCAAACATACTATCAACCCTTGATTTAAGTAATTAAAAAATGGTTTTGTAAAAGATTGTCGACGGACAATTTTCACTTGAGGCGCCAATGGAGGAAGAGCCCGGTATCTCATTCTTTCATTTTGTACGCTCGTACCTTTTCTAATTATTTAAACATACAAAAGTTAAGGAAACCTACCGCCCTCTCATTTCTTTTTCAAAAAGAACTTCATCTATATCCACCATTTCCAAACCACCAGATGATATCTTCATTGTTAGTTCTCTGGATAAATCTGCTTCAGCCTTCAAACCGGGAAGCTCCTTGAACAAATTAAATGAATATGTCATACCAGCACGAATCGTCCTTCCCTTGTCTTTGTAATACTCGTGGAGAACTTTACTTGTAACACCAATCTTTCTTATCGAATCTGAATCTTCTGATAACATATCTGAAATCTAAAAACTTAAGATATGGTAGCAAAATTCTTTATTTTGATGTCGAAACATTATCTTTTGTTTAACTTTAATTTTCGTGTAGTAAAAGATATGTTTTTATATATATGGAACATCGATTCACTAACATGTACTACTAAAACTCCTTACAAATATAGATTTATTTCGTCTTTAATCCATTGTTCCACTAATAAACTATATATTCTACTTACTAGTTCACTAGATACAATCAAAAAACCTAGTAATAAATTGTTCAAATTAGACCTTTGAATATAGTGGATTAAAAAAAATTTGGAGTATCAAAAATTCGTTGGAAGTACTTGATAAATTGCATGCTTATATTGGCGATTTCGAATCAGTTCAAAGTTTTGATTTTTTCTATCCTATATACCACTTTGCCACATAATCTTATTAAATAAAGATAAAGATTCACACACCTGATTAAACGGGCCTTTAAAAACTCAGAATGCAAATATATATATATTCAAACTTTTTTATATCATTTTTTTTATACTATAAATGCCCAATGGCTTGCATTTTTTTGCTATGGAGATTTCGTATACCGATTTATCCTGCCGAACTGACTCTCAATAAAGCTAATACTAACAATGAAGACTGCCCTTTTCTGGATCTTATTATCTTTATCTCTAATGGGAAGCTTAATACCAAAATTTGTGATAAAAGAGATGATTTTTCATTTCCTATGGTTAATTATCAATGTTTAAACGACTGCAAAACATTTTTGCGTTCGTATAATGTTATGATGTCGTCTGCGTTGTCCGAAGACATTTTAGCTTAAGTAGATGGATATCTTTGAAATTTAAGAAGAAGATTTATTACCACAAAAGGAAGGTTGGAATTGATTTTGAGGATGATGGTTCCAACCTTTTTGGAATAAGGGCCAAATAACAAACATTTTCTACTTTCAGGATATCAACTTGTGTCAACTTGCCGTCTTCGTATTTTACAACCTTTAATACTCCCTACGGTCGACATCGTTTTAAGTGTTTGCCATTTGGTCTCAATTGCTTACAAGACCTTTTTCAAGCGAAGATTTATGAATGCTACGCAGAACTTGACGGTGTAGACGCGATCGTCAAAGACATACTGGTTTACGGATGAACCCGGGAAGAACACGATTTAAACCTGCTGCGAGTATTACAGATCTCTTGCGAAAAAGACATGAACTTAACAATGATAAATTTCAGATTGGGGTAACCGAAGTTACTTATTTTGGTAATGTGGTCCGAGGGCAGATCCGCACTAGGTCAAGGCTATCTCGGATATGCCACTCCCTTCTTACAAAGGTGAAGTGCAGACTATATTTGGTACGGTCTATTATCTTTCAAAATTTGGACCAACTTTGTGGAAATCACTAGCCCTATGCAAGCAATATTGAACAAAGACGCTGAATTTGCATGACACGAACCTAAAATCGCGGCATTTCAAAAGGTCAAGAAGGTTTTGATGAGCTCACCCGGTCCGATTCTTTCTTATTATGACACAACTAAAGACCTAAATTTACAAGGTGTCGCATCCAAGAACGGTCTAGGCGGAGTCTTACTAAAAGACGACAAACCGGTAGCTTACGCTTCGAAATCCTTAACACCATCAGAAATTAATTACGCAAAGATAAAAAAATGTTTTTGGGTGTACCAGTTTTCACCAATAATTCATGGTCGTGGTGTCAGCATGATCAGGGTTGAAACGGATCATAAACCGCTGGTTTCAATTATGAAAAAAATCATTGTTAGACGCCCCCGCAAGATTTCAACGCATGATTTACGGTTACAGCGTTATGAACTCGATGTTGTACATTTGCCCGCAAAATGTATCTCCGTGGCTGATACCCTGTCGCGCAAATTTCTATCGGACACCTTCCCGGGTCTTTTTGATAATTTATAATAATAAATATAAAAAGGATGGTATAGACCCATATGTAGCTCTGTTGAAGTATCGCACAACTCCTTTGGATATCGGATATACCCCTTCACAGTTACTGATGTGCAGAAAACTCAGATCAGTTCTACTTTCCACTCTTGAGGGACTTATACCAAAAACACCACTTCGTAACAAAGTTCAGAGTAAAATTGATTGTTAAAAGTTTTATCAGAAAAAGTAATAAGACAAGGGCTCAAAATCATTAAAATCTTTAAATTCCGGAGATTCTGTCATAATAAGGGAAGTAATAGACTCTGGAATCCTGCTTTTATTTCTAGTCGACACCCTGCTAGTAGGTCGTACATTGTAGAAAGTCACGATGGTGGTATTTATAGACGCAATAGGCATCATATAATAGGAACCAGAGAGGAAGTACCCCTTACTACTGTTGAAAATGACACAATTGTACCCCCTGTTCGTTACGAACCGCAGTGCAACCCAACTCCCCCTGAATTAGCCGAACCTAATTCGAACATAAATAAATCACCCCAAATGACGAGCGATGCAGAAACTACAGAAATTTGACAAAATCCTTCTGAAGATTTATATATCACAAGATCTGGACGTAGAGTAAAGTCTAAACTCATTTAATCAATGTAACGTTTTCTACATGCTTATATTGTATTCAATTCATATATGGAGTACACATGCATTTTGAATCTTTTTATGCTTACAAATGAAATTTATTATGCAAGGACAATTATTGAGCACTGACTTTATATTGGAACATTAATTTGAATTTGTCCATTGTATTTGTATAACTTGTGCAGGTTATTTTCTTTATTTGTATTAAGAAGGGAGATGTAACATTATCCTTATATAGTACTTCCCTTTGATATCAGTCTGATATGATTTATGTAAACCCCATATATTATTTTGTAACAATGTTCATGTGGAGTACAAATGAACACGTTGCTTCCAAAATTTGTCAATCTTTATTATCGCCATACGGCCCCAGATAATATTACAGACCTCTATTGGTATTATTTCCATTCAACTGTTTGATTTTTTTTTTCAATTTTTACATTGAAATATAAGAATAAGAAGATGAGGTTAAGATTGCCAATGAGAAAACTCTCCACCAGACACAAATAAACGTAGAAGGTTAGCAATTTTAGGTTACCCTACGCTTTTCAATATTGAACAAAAATCATACAACATAGCAAGCTAAAAAAAACTATAAACACTGAATAACAGTCTCCTAACTTGGGAAAGTCACATACAAAACGCAGCGGGTTCAACATGTTTGCGGCTGCAAAACCTTCTCCTAACCGGGGACAGTGGTGTATCAACACAACAAAGAAAATAAAAATAAAATTAAGTTAGACGGGGCATAACTCATCAAAACGATACAAAGAAAAAAAAAAGTAACAAACAAAAACACAAAAGATACACTGTACAGATCGGAGTGTTTTTGCAATCACTAAAAGTAATTTTAAATCCAGCTAAATAACTAATCATTATTTGAGATAAAAATATCAATCAGATCAAACTTAACTATATTTACCAAGGTTTAGTGTAAAGACATCATTAACAGTTTGGGAAAAAAACCAAGACATTGTACAATTCCAAAATATAAGTAGAACCTTGGAAGTTTATATGTGTATCAAAATAATATCTGATTGGGTTTCATTTTATTGGTAATCTATAACTATATCTATATCTTTAAGGATCAAAACAATATTCAGTGATCTAACGAAAGTGCTGCATTGGTAACCTTTTGGATATAAGAAAAAAGTCAAATTACAAAAGTACGGAACTCAGGAGAAAATTAAATCGGAAAGTCATTAATCACATGGCAAAATCAAATGACAAAACACATAAAAAACAAGACAAGACAAGACAAGAACTGTCATATTCCTGACTTGGTACAGACATTTTCAAATGTAAAAAATGGTGGATTAAACGTGTTTTTATAGCACTAAACCTCTCACTTTGTACGACAGTCTCATAAAATTCCGTTATATTTACAATGATGCGTGAACTAAACAGACATAATAGGTAAATAGTCAAAATTTGGGTACAGCAGTTATCATTGTGTTACAACTTTAAAACACTTTCGCGTGTCAGACGTCAGAACATTTATACGTCATATATTTTTGTCGTTCAATGTCTATACAACTCATCAGTGACGCTCATATCAAAATATTTATAAAGTCAAACAAGTACAAAGTTGAGGAGTATTGAGGATCCAAAATTCCAAAAAGTTGTGCCAAATACGGCTAACGTCATCTATGCCTGGGATAAGAAAATCCTTAGTTTTTCGAAAAAACTAAGTTTTGTAAACAGGAAATTTATATAAATGACCACATTACTGATATTCATGTCAACACCGAAGTGTTGACTACTGAGCTGGTGATACCCTCGGGGACGAAACGTCCATCAGCAGTGGCATCGACCCAGTGGTGTAAATAGTTATTAAAGGTACCAGGATTATAATTTAGTTTACATAAGACTCATCAATGACGCTCATATCAAAATATTTATACAGCCAAACAAGTATAGAGTTGAAGAGCATTGAGGATCTAAAATTCCAAAAGGTTGTGCCAAATACGGCTAAGGTAATCTATGCCTGGGATAAGAAAATCCTTAGCTTTTCGAAAAATTCAAAGTTTTGTAAACAGGAAATTTATATAAATGACCACATTACTGATATTCATGTCAACACCGAAGTGTTGACTACTGTGCTGGTGATACCCTCAGGGATGAAACGTCCACCAGCAGTGGCATCGAACCAGTGATGTAAACAGTTATCAAAGGTACCAGGATTATAATTTAGTTCGCCAGACGCGCGTTTCGTCTACATAAGATTCATCATTGACGCTCATATCAAAATATTTATAAAGCCAAACAAGTACAAAGTTGAAGAGCATTGAAGATCCAAAATTCAAAAAGTTGTGCCAAATACGGCTAAGGGAATCAATGCATGGGATAAGAAAATCCTTAGTTTTTCGAAAAATTCAAAGTTTTGAAAACAGAAAATTTATATAAAAGACCGCATTATTAATATTCATGTCAACTCCGAAGTGTTGACTACTGGGCTAGTGATATCCTCGGAAACGAAAAGTCCACCATCAGTGGCATCGACTTAGTGGTGTAAATAGTAATAAAGGTACCAGGATGATAATTTAGTTCGCCAGAAGCGCGTTTTGTCTACATAAGACTCACCAGTGACACTAATATCAAAATATTTATAAGGCCAAACAAGTACAAAGTTGAAGACCATTGAGAATCCCAACTTTCAAAATTTTTTGCCAAATACGGTTAAGGTAATTAATGCCTGGGATAAGAAAATCCTTAGTTTTTCGAAAAAAATCAAAGTTTTGTAAACAGGAAATTTATATAAATGACCTCATTATTGATATTCATGTCAACACCGAAGTGTTGACTACTGGGCTGGTGATACCCTCGGGGACGAAACGTCCATCAGCAGTGGCATCGACCCAGTGGTGTAAATAGTTATCAAAGGTACCAGGATTATAATTTAGTTTGCCAGACGCGCGTTTCGTCTACATAAGACTGATCAGGGACACTCATATCAAAATATACACATGGAAAAAAGTATTGCAACACCAAATTGAAATTGAAATTAAGAAAAACACTTTTTATTTCTTTGTGATATAATTTGGTAAAATAGAACTAATTAAACATTATTTAAGTATCACCTGAGTTTAATCAATACTAGAACACACCCGTGATATCGCGGGTCCGTGACTGAATTAAAGTATATAACTACAAATGTATGCGCAAGCCTTATTTTGATATTAGTATTGTCGTCTGATAAAGTCATGCCAATTAAAAGATACGCAGTTTTCTCTGCTTTCAAATCTTTCTGTTTGAATCCGTCGAACTGGAACTTATCAATTTTTGGTAGTATTAATTAGTTTGAAAACAAAAGGTCCTGGAATGGAATATTTTTTAATCAACAGCATTGTCCTTGGCCAATCTTAGTTATAAAGTTGAATTCTTTGATTCGCTGTTTTACGTCATGCCCGCTAACAAATTGAAAACTGTACCTATATACGCCTTATTTTAGTCCAGATTTTTAGTATTCGTATTGTTATCTTAGAAAGTTTTACTGATTAAAATGCTACAATAGGTAACAATTTGACAATCTAGTAGTGTCAACCCTGTGAATATGACCCGTGTATATAGCATATTAATCCTGAATACACCGTTTGGTGGTGCGCCTGTCAGATGCGGAACGTACAAATAAGGTAATAGGTAACAGGTGAATATACTATTGGTATCGGTGTCGGACTCAACCCGGAACTTCTTAATTATTGGCAATACTAATTACGTGGAAAACAAAAGGGCCTGGAGTGGTGTAATTTTTAATCTACACCTTTGTACTATATTAGTTATATATAAAGTTGAATTCTTTGATTCGTCGTTTTTACGTGATGACGGCTGACAAATTGGACCTCGTAATTTTAGTATTATAGAAATATCGACTCGATAAGTTTTTATCTGCACATGCAGCTACTGTACCCGTAAACAGCAAAACAGATGTCTTCATCCTCATTGTTTTCAACACTTTAAATAACCAAGTTTTTAAAGTAATGTGATTGACACCTTGTAATGGGTCCTCGACAACTCTAAACTGCAGCAAGATGGTAGATTATCAGCATGAGAGATGCAGAGATGTCGCTGGAACAACTGCACGTATTTTTGGTCATCACCATTCCACTATAAGTCGTTTTGAGAATAAAAATAAGGCACTTAACGATGTTAAAGACCTTCCGAGATAAAGAAGACCCCCTATACCATTTGCTAGGGAAAATCAAGCAGAATAAAGGTTGGTCAGAAGGAAACCCATTGCATACAATACAATCCTAAAAAGAGAGTGGTGGGCATACAGGAGCCTTTTAACAAGAACTGTTCGAGATCGACTCATCGCTACTGGTTATCGTGCGATAAAACCATTTCGGAGACCTTTGCTTACGAACAGACACACAGTTTTCCGTATCCAATGTAGTGCAGAGCTCGCTAAAGTTGAAAATTAGCATCGTGGAGGAAGATCCATTGGTCCAATGGAATTCGGTGCATCTTCCTTGGACGGATCGTAGCCCGGATTTGAACCATGTCGAGCATATATGGGACACTATTGGGCGGAACGTGCGCGAAAGGACACCCCAGTTCAAAAACATCGTGAAATAAACAATGCCCTTCATTAGAAATGGTTGCTGCTACCTTAGCAACAAATTAGTCGATTTTTGGCAGGAATCAGAAGACGTTTAGATGCGGTTATCCGTTTGAATTGAGGCTGCGCACAACGTACTAATTCTTTGGCGTATAACGATCAACCATGATGTGAACAGTCATCTGAAGATTAATTTTGAAATGTATGACATTGTAAAGTTCGACTACAGTAAAAGTTGTAAAATGCATTTTTTTGTACAAAAAACACTTCATTTTGTTATTAAAATTGTGGTTATATAAATCATTTTTTTTCAAACATTTTTTGTTTGTTTCAATGCCAATGTTATCATAAACTAAGTTTCAATAATATTATACAAATATTTTATTATATTTCATCCCAAAAAAGAGGCTGATTTTTAAAATTTTTAAAAATCAAGGTGTTGCAATACTTTTTTCCATGTGTATATTTATAAAGCCAAGCAAGTACAAAGTTGAAGAGCATTGAGGATCCAAAATTCGAAAAAGTTGTGCCAAATACGGCTAAGGTAATCTATGCCTGGGATAAGACAATCTTTAGTTTTTCGAAAATTTCAAAGTTTTGTAAACAGAAATTTATATGAATGACCACATTATTGATGTTCATGTCAACACCGAATGGTGAATACTGGGCTGGTGATACCCTCGGGGACGAAACGTCCACCAGCAATGGCATCGACCCAGTGGTGTAAATAGATATCAAAGGTACCAGGATTATAATTTAGTACGCCGAACGCGCGTTTCATTTACATAACACTCATCAGTGACGCTCATATCAAAATATTTATAAGGCCAAACAAGTACACAGTTAAAGAGCTATGAGAATCCAAAATTTCAAAAAGTTGTGCCAATTACGGCTTAGGTAATCTATGCCTTGGATAACAAAATCCTGAGTTTTTCGAAAAATTCAAAGTTTTGTAAACAGGAAATTTATATAAATGACCACACTACTGATATTCATGTCAACACCGAAGTGTTGACTACTGTGCTGGTGATACCCTCAGGGATGAAACGTCCACCAGCAGTGGCATCGAACCAGTGATGTAAACTGTTATCAAAGGTACCAGGATTATAATTTAGTTCGCCAGACGCGCGTTTTGTCTACATAAGACTCACCAGTGACACTAATATCAAAATATTTATAACGCCAAACAAGTACAAAGTTGAAGACCATTGAGTATCTCAACTTTCAAAATTTTGTAAACAGGAAATTTATATAAATGACCTCATTATTGATATTCATGTCAACACCGAAGTGTTGACTACTGTGCTGGTGATACCCTCAGGGATGAAACGTCCACCAGCAGTGGCATCGAACCAGTGATGTAAACAGTTATCAAAGGTACCAGGATTATAATTTAGTTCGCCAGACGCGCGTTTCGTCTACATAAGACTCATCATTGACGCATATATCAAAATATTTATAAAGCCAAACAAGTACAAAGTTGAAGAGCATTTAAGATCCAAAATTCCAAAAAGTTGTGCCAAATACGGCTATGGGAATCAATGCATGGGATAAGAAAATCCTTAGTTTTTCGAAAAATTCAAAGTTTTGTAAACAGAAAATTTATATAAATGACCGCATTATTAATATTCATGTCAACTCCGAAGTGTTGACTACTGGGCTGGTGATATCCTCGGGAACGAAAAGTCCACCATCAGTGGCATCGACTTAGTGGTGTAAATAGTTATCAAAGGTACCAGGATGATAATTTAGTTCGCCAGAAGCGCGTTTTGTCTGCATAAGACTCACCAGTGACACTAATATCAAAATATTTATAAGGCCAAACAAGTACAAAGTTGAAGACCATTGAGAATCTCAACTTTCAAAATTTTGTAAACAGGAAATTTATATAAATGACCTCATTATTGATATTCATGTCAACACCGAAGTGTTGACTACAAGGCTGGTGATACCCTCGGGGACGAAACGTCCATCAGCAGTGGCATCGACCCAGTGGTGTAAATAGTTATCAAAGGTACCAGGATTATAATTTAGTTTGCCAGACGCGCGTTTCGTCTACATAAGACTGATCAGGGACACTCATATCAAAATATTTATAAAGCCAAACAAGTACAAAGTTGAAGAGCATTGAGGATCCAAAATTTCCAAAAGTTGTGCCAAATACGGCTAAAGTAATCTATGCCTGGGATAAGACAATCTTTAGTTTTTCGAAAATTTCAAAGTTTTGTAAACAGAAATTTATATGAATGACCACATTATTGATGTTCATGTCAACACCGAATGGTGAATACTGGGCTGGTGATACCCTCGGGGACGAAACGTCCACCAGCAATGGCATCGACCCAGTGGTGTAAATAGTTATCAAAGGTACCAGGATTATAATTTAGTACGCCAGATGCGCGTTTCATTTACATAACACTCATCAGTGACGCTCATATCGAAATATTTATAAGGCCAAACAAGTACACAGTTAAAGAGCTATGAGAATCCAAAATTTCAAAAAGTTGTGCCAATTACGGCTTAGGTAATCTATGCCTTGGATAAAAAAAATCTTGAGTTTTTCGAAAAATTCAAAGTTTTGTTAACACGAAATTTATATAAATGACCACATTATTGATATTCATGTCAACACCGAAGTGTTGACTACTGGGCTGGTGACACCCTCGGGGATGAAACGTCCACCAGCAGTGGCACCGACCCAGTGGTGTTAATAGTTATCGAAGGTTTCAGGATTATAATTTAGTTTGCCAGACCCGCGTTTCGTCTACATAAGACTCATCAGTGACGCTCATTTCAAAATATTTATAAGCCAAACAGGTACAAAGTTGAAGAGCATTGAAGATCCAAAATTACAAAAAGTTGTCCCAAATACGGCTAAGGTAATATATGCCAGGAATAAGAAAAGCCTTGGTTTTTCGAAAAATTCAAAGTTTCGTAGAAATTTATATAAATGACCACATTATTGATATTCATGTCATCACCGAATGATGACTACTGGGCTGGTGATACCCTCGGGGACGAAACGTCCACCAGCAATGGCATCGACCCAGTGGTGTAAATAGTTATAAAAGGTACCAGGATTTAGTAATATATGGTAAAAAATCTCCTCGGTGTACTTTTTTAATTTTTTTTGCAAATCTTTGGCCATTACAGCGCCTACTCCTTTATATGAAATGCTGTTGTGAAACATTATGATTTAAAACTATATGAAGCAAGAAAAGACTTAATCAGCTGTATATATGAAAGCCAAATCAGATTATCTTCCACAATGATAAAATGTTGAAAAAAATAACCAGTCCGAGAGTTATCTCAAATAAATTAGAAAGTCTGGCCGACATACAATTTCTAATTGGAGCTTAATTAACGTTAAAAACAGTTAATACAGTTTGTACTGTCAATAATGATTATCTTTAATTTGTTGTATATCAAAATCAAGAAAATTACCACGTACTTGACATTTGACCTTGCCTCTATCTTACATACAATTTTGGCCAGTACAAGTCCAAACGTCCCGTCCGTACTCATTATCATCCTTTCAAAACATATCTATTGTATTGTTTGTCATTATTTAGGAAAACAACAATCAATCAATCGCTAGTTTTTTTTATAACATTGATTGAGATAATTTTTGAACGCTTGTTTTTGTTTTTTGTTTTTGTGGCGGCGGCGGCGGCGGCGACGGTGGCGGTGTTAGATAACTTCTTGAAAGTTTTATATTTTAGAAGGTGGAGTATATGGATGCCTCGTGTTATGCAGTTTCCGTCAGTCACATGTCCAATGTCCTTGACCTCATTTTCATGGTTCAGTGAATACTTGAAAAAAAGATAAGATTTTTTTGTAATGTTAAATTCTCTCTTATTATATGTAATAGGATAACTATATTTGGTATGTGTGTACCTTGCAAGGTCCTCGACCCCGTCATACAGTTTTCACTTGACCTCAACCTTATTTTATGGATTAGTGAACAAGGTTAAGTTTTGGTGGTCAAGTCCATATCTCAGATACTATAAGCAATAGGTCTAGTATATTCAGTGTATGAAAGCACTGTAACATGTACATGTCCAACTGGCAAGTGTCATCTGACCTTTACCTCATTTTCATGGTTCAGTGGTTATAGTTAAGTTTTTTTTGTTTTGGTCTGTTTTTCTTATACTGTATGCAATAGGTATACTTTAATTGGTGTATGGGATGATTGTAAGGTGTACATGTCTAGCTGACAGGTGTCATCTGACCTTGACCTCATTGTAATGGTTGAGTAGTCAAAGTTATGTTTTTGAGTTTTGGTCAATTTTTCTAATACTATATGTAATAGGTGAACTGTTTTTGGTGTATGGAAATATTTTATGGTCTGTATGTCAGTCACGCAGGTTTTAGTTGACCTTTACCTCGTTTTCACGGTTCAGTGCTCAGTGTTAAGTTTTTGTGTATTGGTCTGTTTTTCTTAAACTATAAGCAATAGATCAACTGTATTAGTTGTATGTAAGGGTTGTTAGCTGTACATGCCTGCCTGGCATGGCTCATCTGACCTTGACCTATTTATCATGTTTTATTGGTCAAGGTTTAGTTTTCTTGGTTAATGTTAAGTTTATGTGACAGTTGTAATAAAGCTTTATATTTAAGACTATCAACATAATATCATTGATTAGTAAAAAAGGCGAGACATTTCAGCGTGTGCACTCTTGTTTACATTGTAGCAAATTTATTGTTCAAATGATCGCTCATCTTATATTTGAAATCATAAGTGGTATAAGTTAGGTTTTATTCAAGGATGTTGCTAGTTACTTATTCTCTCAACAAGTACATAGAAAAGTGTGTTTTTAAAACGCATAATATGAACGTATATGTTTAAATTTTAAACTGTTTTGTCTTATATTATAATAGTAATCTATTTTCTTCTTTTTAAGATAGCACAATACTAACCTTTGAAATGCTGTAACTTTTTTATGAATGCATAGAAAATAATAAAAGAGGTATATATAGATAGATAAAAAAATAATCTTCTAAATGAATGCAATATTTTTATTATGCGGTTATTATGTAATCAATTATTATGTAATTAGTGGCAAAATCTGGGTAAGTTCACTTGAATGAATTTAGCTCTATCATCTCTATAACTATGCAGAAAATTTTAATGAAACCTTAATCAATACATCCTGGGCTTGAAAAAGGTGTCTTAGATTGTCTCTATGGTATTCCATTCTCTCATAAATCTCTAATAAGAGTAAACATCCTAACAACATAAAAGAAGATAATGTTTAATTAGGTGTAATATTTGTTTTGTACATTCTATCTGAAAGCTGAGACACCCTTTCGTAGATAATGGCCATAGGAACAACATATAATAAAATCAACCCTCTAGGGAAACCTATGCTGAAGCTAATTTCATTTGAAAGTGGAAATTTGGTGAAAAATATTTTAGACACAGTTAACATTATAATTGGCTACATAATTGTTGCATAATACTAGCATTGCATTAATTTGAAAGAGTAATCTGTTAGCTATCCAAAACTACCACTTTTATAAATTTTCAAGCATTATTAAGAAACTTACAGCATTTTAAAACTTGGGAGTTATAAAAAATTTGTATTGTGCTACCTTAAATATGTTTTCTACTAACTTACAATGAGAAGTATACGTACAGGAATTCGAGATGAAAAACATTATAAGATAATTGTCTTATTCTGACTACCATACATGTAAGAAGTTGAATAATAGAATATATAAAACAGTGATTTTTATTATTCTTATTGTTAATAAAACTTGATGTTTAGTCCCTTCGTGGTTTCATTTATGCGATAAATACAATATTACAACCACTATGATTTGCAAAATTGTGTAAAAACCCGTTCGGATTGACAGCTTGAACTATATATGTTTTGATAGAAAAAAACGTCATCGAAATCAAATGTCGTAAATGCAAAAAAAAAAAACTATGCGAAAACCTTACGATAATTTAGTTAACCAAATATTCCCAACCATCAACCAACTATATGTAGATAGTGCAAACGAAGTATAAATAAATTTCAAATTCGCAATATTGTTATTAATTCGTAGACCATTCATTAGTTTGCATTATGCATAGAATTCAAGGTTTGTGTGTTGAATCAGTCAATCTGCGATTACCACGGGTTCCACTTTGAGCCAAGAGATTTTGGGTTTTGACATTATGACACAGACAAGCTACGTCACTGTTTTAAACTTAACTATACGTTTCAGTTAAAAAACAAAAAAAAAATGCTTTGCTAATTCATGTAATTATGGATAATTATATTGCATACAGAAAAAGAGCTATATGTGTTTGAAACATAGACAATGCTTCTTGTTGTGACATTGTCACGTCTCCGAATGAGATAGCGTCGACGGCAAAAAGTGAATTCGTTTGTAATGAGGTCATTATAAGGGAAACTACTTGTTGTGCAGTATTAGCACATCTCATTTCAATAGAGATTATATGAGGGCCACTCTCTCAGTCTTTCAACTTTTATATTTTTACATAGATAATATTCTACAGTTTGTGATAAAGCAAGTTTATGTAAAACAATAATGGTAAGTCAATACCTTTAATTTTTTACGGTATGAATTTTTGAAAATTGTCAAAGGCGGTGTAGTAAGTAATAGTAGACTTGTTCTTTCGTCTACGGTTGATATTTGTCTCGTTGACGACATATTCAACGTAGCCTTTCAAATGGAAACAAATTTTACTATCCGTTGATCTTACGAATATTGTAAAATATTATAATATAACACTTCAAACATTAGAATTGTTTTTGAACGGTTTCTGAATCGTCTGCCCATAAATGGTGTGCAGGTTGTTGTGTGTTTGTGTGATTTGGCGGTGAAATCAATCGACTCAACAGGTGTTGTTCGCAAGGTCACGTATATTTTGTATATACGTGCTAATTGATATTTTGTAGCATGCATTAAGATATTGATTGTCGAGATGCTTCGTAATCTGTATATGATAAATATTATCACATGGTTGTTAATAACCCGCCCATTGGCTCTGTCGTGTTGTATATCGATTTACTATTAACCCTTAATTATTAATTATGAGATTTAAGTTGTGGTTGTAGTCTCTATGTTTTAATGGAAGAAGATTTTAAAAATAATATTCAACAAGGTAAATAAATGCAACAGTAGTATACCGCTGTTCAAAATACATAAATCGATAAGGACAAACAATCTGGGTAATAAACTAAAACTGAGGGAAACGTATCAAATATAAGAGAACTACGACATAACAGAGACACAAACCAGAAACATAACACACACAGACACGAACTATATCGTAACAATGGCCATTTTCTGGACTTGGTACAGGGCATTTTATGAAAAAAATGGTGGGTTGAACCTGGTTTTGTGGCATGCCAAACCTCCCGCTTTAATGGCAGTGTTAATCATAACATTAAAATGAAAACATTACACGACAGGGTTACAACAAATAAACAGATATGGGAGAAAATATATGACAGAAAAACCAACGAATAATAGCCATCCAAAGGTAACAGGTTTAAAAATATTTTTATACGCCAGACGCGCGTTACGTTCACACAAAACTATGCTCAGATGTAAAAAGTTTGAAAGCCATATAACTACAAGGTTGAAGATCGTTGAAAAAAGTTGTGAGGCCAGTGTTATCCGCCTGGGACAAACACATAAATTTAATTGAGCTATTTGAATAACACAAAAAAAATTTATACAAGTTATTCAATTAATCTCGGGTTGACGCTTGAAAAGTTATGTTCTTAGGAATAAAATCTCAAACACTTAAATAATTTGTACAAATGTTATTTTCAAAGACATAATTAACATGACAAAAACAACGACTTATAATTAAAACTTACCAGAAACTTTGATGACTCGTAATTTCTGGATGCAAATGGCCTCCACCATTTGGGCACTTTTTCGAGAAGAACAGTCAGAGGTTTGATATTCTTGGATTCAGCTAAACCATTAACTGAACTAAAATTACCTCTACCAAGATCATTCACAATACAAGTGCTTACGGTCGAAATCATTTTCAGTTATAACTGTAATTATTTAAAAGATTTAGTTAAAACTAATAATATTGTATTCATAATACTAGTAGTATACGCAATACGTATACGTAATGTTTATATATAACTGTCTCCGTTGAAAATCAAAGCGATTTTTAAGGTCTTTCCTCTCACTATAAGGAAAGACCTTCCTGTATTTCTTCTGATTATTATAAGGTCTTCCCAGTTTTCGTTGGCCAATGATGTCGTACAGTGATTGAGATTTCAAAACTCTACCTGAGTAATCAAACACTTATTCTTAGAGGAGTTATCTCCCTGCGTCCCTTTTTTCTTGTTATCTTTATATCTCTGAAACCGTACACGATTTCAACCAATTGTTTTCACCAAATTTTTCGTATATCCTTAAGAATGTTTTGGTTAAGTTTAATAACATTAACGGTATCAATTTTTCTGCACCAGATGCGCATTTCGACAATACATGTCTCTTCAGTGATGCTTGTGGCCAGAATATGTAAAATCCAAAGCTTATATAAAAGATGAAGAGCTATAATCCAAAAGTTCCAAAAAGTATAGCCAAATCCGTGAAAGGAATCATTATCTGATGTGATCTGATGAAATGCATCTTATGGGAGTTATTTCCCTTTGAAAAAGTCATAGTGGTCGAACGTCTTTTGATATAAAGTCCTTGGTCCATTTGGAGGAAATTGAGGGAAAGGGTCATGTTCAAAATTTTGAAATTAGCTTGTTATCTATATTTTAAAGAAACCGTAACAGTTAAATATATGATGTTTTTTGCCAAAAAAAAGTTTATGGTAGGGCGCAACTTCAACTTATTTAAGTCGAAGTGTTTTAGTCAACCCTTATGTATTTGAAATCAGTATTACTCCGGAACCATATACGTGAATGCCCTGAATTCTTTCGATTTGGAATCACTGACCTATGACCTTGAAATTGAGGTCAAGGTACAAAGTTTATTAGACGTTCTAGATTTTGACCATTGCTGAAAAATCTTACTGGTTAATTATAAAGCAGATAAGTCTTTTGCATTTGGTTGTAGACGTTTCGCCATTTATCAGGTCAACCGGAAATGACCGTATTTTAACCGATAGAAGCTTATTTCAGATTAATCCTATGAAAAAGAACCTATAGAATAGTTATTATTATTCTACAACAAAAATTGTTTTACATGCACATGTATAAAAAAATAAGGTTTTTATACAACGCAATCATAGGTGTTTCCGTTGGATAAAAAACACAATTTTCATGCGTGTGCATGTTAAACAAATTCCACATTTTCCCAAAATAACAAAAGAGTGAAAAAGTATATTTTAACAAAACGCATTTGACTAACAGATCGAACAACTGGTGTTCCTAAACCCTATTGACTGCCATAAACGATTGCCCCAAAAAAATTATCACAAAGATGTAACAAAGTGGATCTTTATATTAATTTGATCTCAAACAGTAAACAATAAACTTGCGGCAAAGATGTTAAACCTCGAACATGAGGTGCTTACATTTGTTTTAAACCAGATTCGGATTTCGAGAATTAACGTCTCTTCAGTAATGTAAGGAATCGAAACGGTATTTAGAAGGCCATATAATTTACCTCAATTAGGATAGAATCTAAGATTTTACAGAGTCAAAATAGGATGACGGATATGTATATATAATTCAACAATGTTAGATCTGAAAATTTGCTTTTAAATTTTTTTATTCTGTCCTCGCCGGGATTCAAACTCATGCTACTGACTGAGATATCGTGACACCAAATCGCCTGGTACTGTATCCGTAAAGTTTTCGGTGGCTCGAGTGTGTTACCTTTCCTCGTCAGTTTTAGCGTCGTAATACAGTACATGATATATAAGGCATGAAGATGGAATTGTAACAGATCAGCTAAATCATATAGATAAACCTTGATGTTTCGTTATAAAAAAAAAGGTGATCGAATAATTGAAAAGAGCTAATTAACGAAAAATACCAAACTCCAAGAAATTCAAATCGGAAAGGCCGTTATGAAATTTAAAAAAAAACCCTAACACATCAAACGAATCGAAAACAACTGTCCTATTCCTGACTTCTTAGGCATTTCTTTATGTCAAAAATGATGGATTAAACTTGTTTTATACCTAGCCAAGCCTCTCACTTGTATAAAAGACGCAAATAATTACATTATATTGACAACAATGTATTAGCAAAATTAAACAGACAAAATAGGTAACAATGACAAACGATGGAGTACAGCAGTCAACATTGTGTTATAACCTTAATCACTATAATAACGAATTACTTTCTTAACCAATAAAGGCAATGTACATAAGTATAAATAAGAGACAAAAATACGAAAATGAGCATTGCACATTAACACATTGGCGGGCTGTATTAATACCAAACCCAGCCAAATGTGTATTAACAAAAAATAAAATATGCGCTGGAGCAGAGGTCACAGTGCAGGCGGTGGCCAACCGCAAATGTGTATATCAGAGTACAATGTCAGTATTCTGCTTAAGGGGCAATGGGTGTCCTTTATTTATATTACTTTGTTCAACAGTCCGAAATCATAGGGAACACGGTTTTTTTTATATTAAAAAAAGACAGGAAAACTTCTACCATTGTCGACTATGCAAATAATTACTTTATTAGAACCTTGGTAAATTATAAAATATCACTTTAAAGAATGCTAAAGTTAGATATTTAAATATTGCTTGCCATACATATTCATTTATTGATTCTTCATTTGACCTCCAACAAATTTCTTTTTAGTTTACATGTTTGAAATTCAATCAGATAATAATAATAGATATTTAAAGACTACTGTTTATACATATGATATACGTATTTATCTATTTATTTTTTTAATTGACCTCCAACAAAATCCTTAGTATTCAATCTGTCTGAATTTCAATCAGATCACGTAATTTCCCAGTGGGATAGTATTTAGTAGACAAATTGTTAGACAATTACTTCCCAAAGACTAACAAACAGAAGTGTTAATAAGTACATCATATAATTGATGTTCATTTCAACACTGAAGTGCTGACTACTGGGCTGGTGATACCCTCAGCGCAAGGAATACTATATCTTATTGTTACGTGAGAAAGGTTTGATCTTTTGCTTGTTGAGACCATTCAGTAAGAAAAGTTAAATTATTCTGACTATGTTTTGTTTGATGCTTATTCTTGTAATTCTTGAATAATGTGTTAAGTCTTTGTTTATATGCATTATTTATTTGCCTAACCAATATTGGCGTAATTTTATCAATTTTCAATATAGTAATGTTATGTGTAACAGTCAAGTATCAAATGGCGTGATCTTTCGCTGTCTTCATTTTTGCTTGTTTTAAATGGATTTTGTTCTAGTGTTTATAAGTTAAATAAGAAACTGTTGCATGACAAAGTGTACATTTGTACATAAAGGTGTGTGCAATAAGTGTAGGTACTGAAATATACACATGAGTAAAATATCAGTAAGAAGTTTTGATGTATTTCTACATCTATCGAGACAGTAACAAGGGGACATAACTCTAAACCGATCAAATTCGATGAAAAAATCCATAGAACCTACACAATAGTAAATATTAATACCATTAATAATTACCGCTGTTTCTGAAATAAAGATTTTTTAACTGCCCTATTTTCATTTTTTGGAAAAATACTAAATTAAATGTATCGGTGAATTACCGGATTAACATCTCTGTTCGTATATATTTACCTGCAAGTCAGTCTCACAATATTTTTTGTCACCACAAAAACACAGATCGATTGAAAAATTGATCTGCAACTGTGTGTCAATGAAAGGAATTAATTTAAGTCACATGATTGACAACATGAAAAACTCAACGTATCCAATCGTTACATAAGGTAAATATTGTATAATTATTAACTGAGCATCAGTGGATAGTAAACTAACAATTCTACGAATATCCAGTCAGCAAGTGTTTAATTATCTCGAAAAAGACAAGAGACAATAAAAAGCGGTGATAAAAACTATCGTAATATAAAAAGCAGAAACCCAATTAAAATGTTACTTCATAAATATTCTGAAATGTAAAGGCTACGTCTTGCACTAAATTAAATAGGTAAAACATGACGTCTTTATTCACGGTATTGTCAAAATCCCCAATCTCGTAGCTGCATTGGAAATTGCGCAAAATATAATGACGTTGGCTGTCAAATAATTTCATCGATGTCCAATAGATTGAAACTAGTGACCGGTCAAATAGTTCAACTCTTGCAATTTGAAAAAAATAGTCTTGATTTTTTGTACTTATTTTATATACAAAATGGTAACTGAGATATAATAAATGAAATTCCGTAAAATTTTAAATCAATCAAACACCTGGTCGAACAATGTTGATAAAATTATGGATTTCTTTTCGACGATATTTTATTATGCCTAATATATTGTATGGCTGCACATTTGATCATTGAGATGCTACAATTTTGATAAATGTACCAAATAAATCTGGTCTAACCAAAACTCAGTCGAATGCATGCTAATCTATAGCTTTTATGCATATATTTTAAACATATATCTTCTTATATTAATATCAAAGTTTATTAGAAGAAAAAGACCCAACACCATGCATATTCATCATTTTAGTACAAAAAATACTGTGACTATGATAAAATCAAACTTATTTCTGAAACAAAAACCATAATGCCAATTATTAAGGTAATTGTATAATGAATAAGAGAAAATCAAATCCACATGAAATACTTTAAAATAAAGATTGTACCAGAAAAAATTCTAGAGTATTCATAAACGGATTACACAAAGATATGTTTGACCTGTGTGTTGTTTTAATGGCGAATTTACAGAAAGGTGTTTGTTTTGTAGTTCGGTTGTATTTTTTGTATTAATAGAAGGTCAGTTAAAAATGTGATAACACCATTTACGGTACGAATTTTTGGTACCAGATACGCATTTCGACAATGCAGTTCCTTAATGCCCGAGATCAAAATATTTAAATACAAAACATATCCAAAATAGAAAACCAAAAAGGACAAAGACTGTACTGAATGACGGGCAAGAAATAATTTAAAGAACCAGTGGGAAGCCACGGATCAGTTCTTCGCCTCCTTTCATATGACGTAACGGCAAAAGAATCAAGGCCGACAATCGCGATTTTTACATAGACAGTATCGCGCCATCTCGGTAATTTGTTTACATCGTGTACGCGTGATTTTTCAAAATATTTATTATAAAAGACAATTAAACTTGTGTCATTTCATCATCAATTAGTTATATAGGTAAGTTTTACAGGAGATCATGCTATCTTTTCTTCTTAAGAGATTTTATTTTACAAGAAAAAAACATCTGAAAATGGCAAGTGACGTTGATAATTTGGAAGATAAAAATATGGCGGGTGTTTTCCACTTCTGAAAATAACTGACACATTCGCATCCTATTGGCTATTTAAATATAAAATGACCAAAAAAAGTATCTATGATGATAGGAGTCCCTAAATATTTGCATATATACCCATCACTCCGTGTCAAATTGTAACTGAGGCTGAGTAATGGAAGCACATAAATCGACGCCATTTTTCAATAGATCAAGGTTTCTGAGCCCATGAAATCCTTGTATTATTACTGTTAATGGTTAGTAGAAAGATATGAACACTATCCATAACATTATTTATTGATCAGATCGGGTTATGGCTATATGTTTGCCTCTTTTTGATGCTAAAATCCAGTAAATTTCCACAGACCACATGTAAATAAACGCCCCTTTCTCAGCGTGAGGCTTTAATTTTGAAAAAAACTTGAATTTTGGCATGTAAATGTTGGCATTTAAATTTTATTTAAATTATTACGGTTGTGTAAAGCAGTTGTGCTGATTTGTTTGGTTGTCTCGAGTAGTAAAAAGGTTGATATGCATGGTTTATAATTTTATTTTTGAACCTATAATTGGCAAAAAGTGTGTGACAAAAAACAAACACAAACAAAATAAAATTATAGGAAAAATACAACAACCACATAAATATAGTTTAATTTTATCCTAAACCTAATCATCATTTCTTACAGTTAGTACAGAATTATCAAGTGTTATCAAAGTAACCAGGATTATAATGTAGTACGCCAGACGCTCGTTTCGTCTACATAAGACTCATCAGTGACGCTCATATCAAAATAGTTATAAAGCCAAACAAATACAAAGTTGAAGAGCATTGCGGATCCAAAATTCCAAAAAGTTATGCCAAAAACGACTGAGGTAATCTATGCCTGGGATAAGAAAATCCTTAGTTTTTCGAAAAAGTTAAAGTTTTGTAAACAGGAAATTTATAAAAATGACCACATAATTGATATTCATGTCAACACCGAAGTACTGACTACTGGGCTGGTGATCCCCTCGGGGACGAAACGTCCACCAGCAGAGGCATCGACCCAGTGGTGTAAATAGTTATCAAAGTTACCAGGATTATAATTTAGTATACCAGACGCGCGTTTCGTCTACATTAGAATCATCAGTGACGCTCATATCAAAATAGTTATTAAAGCCAAACAAATACAAAGTTGAAGAGCATTGAGGATCCAAAATTCCCTTTCACTTTTTATCGATCGGGGAAGCGTTTCTCCTATTTCACAACAAAGGTTAGAAGAAAGTTTTAATACAAAAATAAGTGACGAAAAGTTGAACAATATTTATTCACAATACAAGTGCTTACGGTCGAAATCATTTTCAGTTATAACTGTAATTATTTAAAAGATTTAGTTAAACTAATAATATTGTACTTATAATACTAGTAGTATACGCAATACGTATACGTAATGTTTATATATAATTGTCTCCGTTGAAAATCAAAGCGATTTTTAAGGTCTTTCCTCTCACTATAAGGAAAGACCTTCCTGTATTTCTTCTGATTATTATAAGGTCTTTCCACTTTTCGTTGGCCAATGATGTCGTACAGTGATGGAGATTTCAAAACTCTACCTGTGTAATCAAACACTTATTCTTATAGGATATATCTCCCTGCGTCCCATGTTTCTTGTTATCTTTATATCTCTGAAACTGTACACGATTTCAACCAATTATTTTCACCAAATTTTTCGTCTACCCTTAAGAATGTTTTGGTTAAGTTTAATAACATTAACGGTACCAATTTTTCTGCACCAGATGCGCATTTCGACAATAAATGTCTCTTCAGCGATGCTCGTGGCCATAACATGTAAAATCCAAAGCTTATATAAAAGATGAAGAGCTATAATCCAAAAGTTCCAAAAAGTATAGCCAATTCCGTGAAAGGAATCATTATCTGATGTGATCTGATGAAATGCATCTTATGGGAGTTATTTCCCTTTGACAAAGTCATAGTGGTCGAACGTCTTTTGATATGAAGTCCTTGGTCCATTTGGAGGAAATTGAGGGAAAGGGTCATGTTCATAATTTTGAAATTAGCTTGTTATCTATATTTTAAAGAAACCGTAACAGTTAAATATATGATGTTTTTTACCAAAAAAAAGTTTACGGTAGGGCGCAACTTCAACTTATTAAGTCGAAGTGTTTTAGTCAACCCTTATGTATTTGAAATTAGTATTACTCCGGAACCATATACGTGAATGCCCTGAATTCTTTCGATTTGGAATCACTGACCTATGACCTTGAAATTGAGGTCAAGGTACAAAGTTTATTAGACGTTCTAGATTTTTACCATTGCTGAAAAATCGTACTGGTTAATTATAAAGCAGATAAGTCTTTTGCATTTGGTTGTAGACGTTTCGCCATTTATCAGGTCAACCGGAAATGACCGTATTTTAACCGGTAGAAGCTTATTTCAGATTAATCCTATGAAAAAGAACCTAGAATAGTTATGTTTATTCTACAACAGAAATTGTTTTACTTGCACATGTATAAAAAATAAGGTTTTTATCCAACGCAATCATAGGTTTTTGCGTTGGATAAAAAACACAATTTTCATGCGTGTGCATGTTAAACAAATTCCGTTGTATAGGGTGCTCATATAGCACAAACAACATTTTCCCAAAATAACAAAAGAGTGAAAAAGTATATTTTAACAAAACGCATTTGACTAACAGATCGTACAACTGGTGTTCCTAAACCCTATTGAATGCCATAAACTATTGCCCAAAAAAAAATTATCACAAAGATGTAACAAAGTGGATCTTTATATTAATTTGATATCAAACAGTAAACAATAAACTTGCGGCAAAGATGTTTAACCTCGAACATGATGTGCTTACATTTGTTTTAAACCAGATTCGGATTTCGAGAATTAACGTCTCTTCAGTAATGTAAGGGATCGAAACGGTATTTAGAAGGCCATATAATTTACCTCAATTAGGATAGACTCTAAGATTTTACAGAGTCAAAATAGGATGAAGGATATGTATATATAATTCAACAATGTTAGATCTGAAAATTTAATTTTAATTTTTTTTATTCTGTCCTCGCCGGGATTCAAACTCATGCTACTAAAACAACATTGTGTTGTAACCTTAATCACTTTAATAATGAATTACTTTCTTAACCAATAAAGCAAAATGGCATATAGACAATCTAAAGGCAATGTACATGTGTATAAATGAGAGACAAAAATACGAAAATGAGCATTGCATATTAACACATTGGCGGGCTGTATTAATACCGAACCACGCCAAACGTGTATTAACAAAAAATAAAATATGCGCTGGAGTAGAGGACACAGTGCAGGCGGTGGCCAACCGCAAATGGTATATCAGAATACAATTTCAGTATTCTGCTTAAGGGGCAATGGGTGTCCTTTATTTATATTACTTTGTTAAACAGTCCGAAATCATAGGGAACACGGGTTTTTTTATATTAAAAAAAAAGACAGCAAAACTTCTACCATTGTCGACTATGTAAATAATTACTTTATTAGAACCTTGGTAAATTATAAAATATCACTTTAAAGAATGCTAAAGTTAGACATTTAAATATTGCTTGCCATACATATTCATTTATTGATTCTTCATTTGACCTCCAACAAATTTCTTTGTAGTTTACATGTTTGAAATTCAATCAGATAATAATAATAGATATTTAAAGACTACTGTTTATACATATGATATACGTATTTATCTATTTTTTTTTTTAATTGACCTCCAACAAAATCCTCAGTATTCAATCTGTCTGAATTTCAATCAGATCACGTAATTTCCCAGTTGGATAGTATTTAGTAGACAAATTGTTAGACAATTACTTTCCAAAGACTAACAAACATAAGTGTTAATAAGTACATCATATAATTGATATTCATTTCAACACTGAAGTGCTGACTACTGGGCTGGTGATACCCTCAGATCAAGGAATACTATATCTTATTGTTACGTGAGAAAGGTTTGACCTTTTGCTTGTTGAGACCATTCAGTAAGAAAAGTTAAATTATTCTAACTATGTTTTGTTTGATGTTTATTCTTGTAATTCTTGAATAAGTCTTTGTTTATATGTAATCTTTTTTTGCCTAGTAACCAATTTTGGCGTAATTTTATCAATTTGCAATACAGTTATTATGTGTAACAGTCAAGTATCAAAAGGCGTGATCTTTCGCTGTCTTCATTTTTGCTTGTTTTAAATGGATTTTTTTCTTGTGTTTATAAGTTAAATAAGAAACTGTTGCATGACAAAGTGTACATTTGTACATAAAGGTGTGTGCAACAAGTGTAGGTACTCAAATATACACATGAGTAAAATATCAGTAAGAAGTTTTAATGTCTTTCTACATCTATCGATACAGTAACAAGGGGACATACCTCTAAACCGATCAAATTCGATGAAAAAATCCATAGAACCTACACAATAGTAAACATTAATACCAGTAAAAATTACCGCTGTTTCTGAAATAAAGATTTTTTAACTGCCCTATTTTCATTTTTTGAAAAAATACTAAGTTAAATGTAACGGTGAATTATTGGATACACATCTCTATTCGTATATATTTACCTGCAAGTCAGTCTCACAATATTTTTTGTCACCACAAAAACACAGATCGATTGAAAAATTGATCTGCAACTGTGTGTCAATGAAAGGAATTACTTTAAGTCACATGATTGACAACATGAAACACTCAACGTATCCAATCGTTACATAAGGTAAATATTGTATAATTATTGACTGAGCATCAGTGGAATAGTAAACTAACAATTCTACGAATATCCAGTCAGCAAGTGTTTTATTATCTCGAAAAAGACAATAGACAATAAAAAGCGGTGATAAAAACTATCGTAATATAAAAAGCAGAAACCAAATTATAATGTTTACTTCATAAATATTCTGAAATGTAAAGGCTACGTCTTGTACTAAATTAAATAGGTAAAACATGACGTCTTCATTCACGGTATTTTCAAAATCTCCAATCTCGTAGCTGCATTGGAAATTGCGCAAATATAATGACGTTGGCTGTCAAATAATTTCATCGAGGTCCAATAGATTCAAACTAGTGACCGGTCAAATAGTTCAACGCTTGCAATTTGAAAAAAATAGTTTTGATTTTTTGTTCTTATTTTATATACAAAATGGTAACTGAGAGGAACGTGGACCCAATTATTTGCCACATTGGAACGCATTGAAAATCATAGTAAATACATAGGGTCCTAGGCCTGTTCAATAAATAATTTTGATAGCCACCTTCTGGTTTATGTTAGGCATTCATTTTGAAGTGTCTAAATACAATCTCAGTGCCTCATGACCGGCATTCTTTTGCAAAAATTAGTTTTTATTGACAACAGGGTCAGTCTGTCTACATCTGGGGAAGAATAAAGGCTAGAATTTAGGCAACTTACTCTATGTACTGACGCCAGATTACATTTGAATCAATCAAAATTTTTACAGAAATTCCAACTAGAAAGCCTACCCTTTCCAATAAATCTACATTCAGTTACAGAACTAGTGAATTAATAACACTACACAATTTATAACAAAAGTTATATATGTTTTTTAAGAACTACATTCGTGGGTACCGGACTGGTTGCCCTAACTGGGATCCTATTCACAAAATGGAATTCCATAAAATTTTAAAACAGTCAAACACCTGGTCGAACAATGTTGATAAAATTATGGGTTTCTTTTCGATGATATTTTATTATGCCTACACGTAATATTTTGTTATCATTTTGTTGTGCTTAGTCAATACATTATCTTGTGCTAGAGCAATTATTTTTTTTTATATATCCCATATTTATTTATTGTCTGAGACAATATGTTAATTTGCATATTATTCTATCTTTTTTTTTCCATCTCCAAGATAAAAGTAAAGCTATATATAGCCTACTCATTGACTCAAATTACACTGTGTAATAATATCAAGGTTGGCTGTACCAGGATGTTTAAATATTCATCCTTGATCGTTACAATACTGGTACCTTCGATAACTATATAGCCTATTGTGAAATGTTCTTTAACATTTTACATTTGAAATCATTATCTGAGTTAACATTTAAATATTTAAACGTTTATTTGAGAATTTGTATAATATTATGTAACTACATGACCTACTTTATTTATTTATTCTGCATAACTTATTCTGCAATGCAATCATCCTATTTTTCATCATGTACATTGTCTTTTTTTTCAAATATGTATGGCAACTCTAACAGAAAAAAACATAAATGAATACCATGAATAGTTTTGTTAGATTATCTGGCACCTTCAATGTTCTACATAGCTGCCTTTTGATTCAGCATTCAAATGCACAGGGAATGCCATCTTGGTTATCTTTATAATCAAGGTACATATTCCAAGTGGGGATGGAGTTATTAATGTTATAAATATTAAATGATACAAGTACACACCCGTGATATCGCTGGTCCGTAACTGAATTAAAGTATACAACTATGCCTAAGCCTTATTTTAGTAATTGGTATTGTCATCTGATAAAGTCATGTCGATTATAAGATGCACAGTTTTCTCTGCTTTCAAATCTTTCTGTTTGAACCCGTCGACCTGGAACTTGTCAATTATTGGTAATATCAGAGACATATAATACAATTATATGTCTCTGGTAATATTAATTATTTGGAAAACAAAAGGTCCTGGCTATCCAGGAATGGAGTATTTTTTAATCAACATCATTGTCCCATATTAGTTATCTTAGAAAGTCTTGCTGATTGCTGAATAAAACTACAATAGGGAAAAATTTGACAAAGATTGAATTTAGTAGTGTCGGCCCTTTGATTATGACCCGTGTATATAGCAAAATCCTAAATACACCGTTTGGTGGTGCGCCTGCCAAATGCGGAACGTACAGATAAGGTAATAGGTAACAGGTGAATATATTATTGGTATCGGTATCGGATTCGACCCGGAACTTGTTAATTATTGGCAATATTAATTATGTGGAAAACAAAAGGGTCTGGAGTGGTGTAATTTTTAATCTACACCATTGTCCTATATTAGCTATATATAGAGTTGAATTCTTTGATTTGTCGTTTTTACCCGATGACGGCTGACAAATTGGACCTCGCAATTTTAGTATTATAGATACTATTATTTATAATTTCTTAACTTATACATGTTATAGTAAGCACTTATTTGGAATTTGGAGTTTCCATCCAACCTATATTTACTACTTGTTAACATACTCATTGATGAGTTTAATTAGTATTCCTGTCTACCGAACAACAATTACAACTATTTCAAAATTTACTGTTTTTACTTCTCTTGCACCAAAATTAAACATAAGTTATCATATGCATATTAGAGCACTGCCTGGTATACCCAAATGAGATAGGTTCAATCATAGAAAAGTCATTCTAATTCACTTTTATATGGCAATAATCGGTATGGTTATTCCATATGAAGAGCTCTAAATCACGCCTAAGCTTGAATAAAATTTTCAGAGAATACCAATATCAAATTCTTTAAAGGACAAACACACTAGAAGAGAGGCAAAAGAAATAAATAACGACAACCATTTGTTAGTTTCTTGACTTTTTAACAGGCATGAATCTTAATTAAAAAAAATTCTTTGAGCAATATTTAACAATTCTTATTTTGATCATTTCAATGATAACAGTTACATAGAAGAATTGGTCATACTAATTAATTACAACTTTGAATCTTGGGGGCAGACTAGAATTACAAGTAACAACACTGAAATGTTTTTGAAACACCATTGATGCATTAATAAAGGTGCAAGCTTTATTTGAATCACGGTAGAAAAAGACCAGATTTTAGTGTTGAGTATGATTAACCTTAAATCTGCTCACAGACTTGATCCCTATTTCAAGTTTATTTATTGCTGTTGTAATCTTGCATTTTGTTCAAAACTTTAATATCAATTGTGGGCGTATTGTGCTCTAACCCTGATGTATGGCTAAAAAATCCCTTTAAGAAAAAATATCACTCTGTGACTTTAATTGTGCCTACTCACCAAAAAGGTTAAACTTATGCCTTAAAATATATATACAAACTAAATCTTTTTCATAATGAATATCGTTTTTATTTGCAAATAATAATAAGTTATACACATTTTATAAACTATAATTATAATATATAAACAAAAGATATACAACATATCAAATAGACACAGCTGAAATAGTTCGGTAAATGAACAGATACTTTTATCATCTTAATGGATATAATTAACATTACATTTGCATCATGTTTGAACAATATAATTTTTGGCATACCATTATCTTAGACAAAGTGTGTGCTTCTGACCTTTTTGTTTGTTTTCCATTCTTTTGGTATGATTAGCGTATGATTTTGTCATTTAATAAAGAACTTTTCATTTTAAATTTTCCTTGGAGTTCGGTAAATTTTCATTATTCACTTATATTGTTAAAGTCTTAATTCTGAATGTGACCTCACTTGATAACATGGTATAAGGATGAACATGCGAGTTAAACTTAGAAAAAAAACACGACTTTCTGTCATGTCAAAGTTTAACTCACGTCCAGTTTTCAAATGACTATTATCTTGTTTTAGATGTGGAATTTTACAAATATAGTCTATTTCTTAGGTGAAACATGCAATTGGGAAAAGAGCAATAACATCGAACAGGTCTAATGAATTCTGAAATGCTGAACCTTGTCATACATTAATAACATCTTCTAAGTTCTGTTAGGCAGTATTTGACCACAGCAATGACTTTTCTTTAATATATTATATTGCAGTACCACACTCCCCACCCACATCTGATTGTAAGCATATCAAGTTCTATGACATGGATAAATTTTATTTTTGGATATCTTGAATCACATATGAAAGAATCGCCAAAAATATGGCTTGCGTCTCGTATATGGTGAATAGTGCTTAACTACTCAAAGTAAAGCTAAAGACATCTTTGCTCAAAATCATTTGCTGCCGAATTGTTAGCCATATGTTTATAAAATGTTCCTATTAATAGAAAAATTTGTTTGTTGCTTAAATATCAGAATTTCGTAGCACTATGTGCCACGGCATACTCGTTTTCTGTCTGATAGTTGATCACTTTAACTCTTCCATCATCAAAGCCCACCCAAACATTTGATGACCGATCTACAACACAACATACTGGTGGTACATGTACATCGTGCTTGTCTCGTTGGATGACCAGTCCATTAAGATCTATCAAAAGTTGTTCAGAGTTACCTCGATCTGAAATCGTCACATGGTTCTTTATTAATCCAAATCCAACAAACTCAATGTCTTTGGCTGATGTCTTCGATGGATATTTAAGTTTCTTTTCATAACTTTTATTGAGAATAATTATACATGATTGTTCTTCAGGTCGACATAATATGAAAATTTCGCCATCACAGTTTTGACACATTTGTATTGGATTTTCCAATTCAATGTCAGATGTAAGATATATTTCTTGTTTCTTTTGCTTTCCTTTCAAGTACCAGCGAAGTATATAATTCACGGTAGAAGCTTTGTCTTGGAAGCATTTGATTTGTTCATCGTCAGTTGTTGCTGATGTACAATAGCAAGCAAGTACACTTTTGCCAGAACTAATGTTGATTTCAGTATTAAAGCTGTAAGATTTTCGTTTTGACTTCTGAGTTACCTGTAACTGTTTTATAGACGACTTGTTCTGGAATCCAATCAATAACTCGTTGTTCTTGTTTGTACACGGTAATATCGGTTTTTGGTCTAACGTTTTTATAGGTGTTGGAATAATCTCTGCATTGTGCTCCGTGCAATCTACCTCGGTGACACTGTCTTCCAGAATCACCCAAGCTTCAAGTCCCTGTCCTTTAGGAACAATATACGATATTTTGTTTTTCGTTTCAAATGATCTTAACACTTTATACTCTTGTTTTAGTTTTACTTCATCGTACGATTCGGCTGCAGGCAAAGTTTTTGGCTTTAGATATCCCCTGTAATCTTCAGGTATTTTTGGCTTCGTTTTTTCGGGAGGTCTAAGTGGTAAATCATGTGGAAGTTCCTCATATTGACTACTTTCCACATGTTCGATGTAGCCAATAAGTTTCTGAAGTTTTCCCTTCTTGACATTTTCTTCGGCAAAAATGTATTGAGGTGGCTTTAGGCTTGGCATTTTATCTTTATGAGGATCAAGTTTGATGAGATTTTCAAGTGCTATGTCATATTTAGCAATATCTGTGTCTGGTATGTCATTTCCTTTTGATTTGATTTCTTCAACTAGTTTTTGTATTCTTTCTACTTTAGATTCTTGGTTCTTGATAAAAATATCATATAGCTGCCTTGACTCTTGGTCGGTCTTATTTAGGTTATCAACTAGTTCTTTTTGTAAAACGTCCAGTGTTGTGTCAATAAATTTCCGTTTTGATTTGATAGATTCAGTATCACTATATTTGCTTTTACTCTCTGACGCCTCGGTTATAATTTTCTGAATTTTTGGAATCGTAGTGTTACCTGCAACTAATGGATATTTTAGAATTTGGTCGCGTCGTGAACTACGATATTCTTTAGATTAAAAAAATTTGTGAGTTTTATGAACGCCAATTATACAATCATCACAGATCAAACTCTTGCAGTCATTACAATAGAATCTTACTTCCTCAGACTCATGTTTCTCGCAAAATGACCAAGATCTTGATACTGACGTCATGTTTATTATTCCTGGAAAAGTAGAAAAAAAATGCATAGTAAAAGAAACACGTGAAAACTAATAAATCAATTATTTCCTGATGACTATATTTTTATTTTACTGCACAAAATTCGTATAAGTAAATGTACCGATTTAGGGGCGTTTAATGTGCATTTTAATAATGTTGAAGATAGCGAATATGTCGTTCAAAAGCAGCGTCGGATCAAGACTTTATCGATGCAATGAAAACAGTAAAGCGCAGAGATAAACGTTATGAAAAACACAGTAACTGTTGCTTCAATACATTTGAAACTATGTTTTTTTTAAAAAGAGAGAGAGAGAGAAGATAACAGAGGAATTCAAAAGATTCTGAATATTTAAATAAATTATTGATAAACAACAGGTAATTTTTTTTTACATGACTAGGGGATATACCTGTGTTAGGGTGTGTATATCCTGTTTCTAATTTGACATTCGTCGAGTTGAAAATCGCTTAAAAAGCACATTTATATAAAAGTTTATAATAGACCAATTTAGTTGCATTTTCATCAAAAACTTTGAACTTTGTAAACAACGTACGTGTTTTTTGGGACATCGTTACTTCCTTCCATGTTGAGCGAGAGGTTAAAATAAATTATAATGCAAATTTAATTCTTATAATTTATTCAACGTTCGTTTCCTGAAATATAATTTATAACTTGCCGTCAGGCGAAAAACAAACGATGTCTATTGCGAAATATGAACTCTTTATCATTCTAGTTCTTTGTGCTGTGCATTCCAGTCTTTAAATTCGCAAAGGTATTGTTTGTGTTGGTTTGTTTTTATTCTATGCTTAACTTTTTATTATCTTATAGCTTTTTTCAATTTTGAAAGTGTTATATTGTTTTGGTTATTTAGATTTCTTAATTTCATTCAATTCAAAAGCGCTTACCCACTTCTAGATAACGTACTAGTGTTTGAGTATTTGTGATGCAATGAAGATGTCCCTGCTTTGTGTGCATAAAGTGTAAAATAGGTTTGCTTTTTGAGTCGCTGTGTTTGTGTATGTTGAAAAGTTATCACACGAAAAAGAATATCAAATTTATTTTAATCTATAGGAGTGTAACGACACAGGCGTTATGAATTAAGATGTATAAAAATATTCATCATAGTTGATTAAATTCTCCATATATATATATCATCATAATATCACAACTATTTCTTCTGTTATAAAAATTTCACATTAACAATCTTCTAGTTTCAATTTATATAAATTTTAGGCAACGTCCTAAGTAAGGTGAAAGTAGACGTCTCATTGCAGATAATCACAATCTTTATCAATCTTTCTGCCAATCATAGCTGATCACAATAATCTGATAACATAATATTTGAATGTTCACAATTCTGTTTCCAATTACACATGTCACACTGTGTTCCCAAAAACTTGTCAGTGAATGACAAAATAAAATGTCAACCTCTTTAAACTACCCCCGCTATTATCTGCGCAATCGCAGTCAACTTTAACCTACCAGAGTATCAACAATCTCTTTTTACAATAAACTTATAATCTATTTATTTCGATTTTTATCTTCTTTTTATATATTCTTTGAATATCTTAATCACTTAATAATAATTGTTTTAGAGTAAAAATAATTTCCAAACTAAATTCCAATAACTATACAAAGGGATACAATTCAATCTAAATAATTATCAAAATCTCAATCTCAATATGTTATTGTGTTATACTTTAAAAGTAGTTAACTAAATAAGTAGAAATCAAAATAAGTACACAGTTGAAGAGCAGCATGGTGGACCCACAATTTAAAAAATATTGTGCCAAATACGGGTACGGTAATCTGTTCCTGGGTTGAAAACAAATAATTCATACTTTTGCAAAAAGTAAATTCATAAAAATGATATTCATGTCAATATCGAAGTGCTGACTAATGGGATGGTGATACAGTCTTGAACGAAACGTCCACCAGCAGAGGCATCGAATCATGATCAGTTGTGTGAATAGTAATCAAAGATACCACCGTTTGTTATAACACAGTTTGTTTTCAGTTTTTTTCATCGCGATTATTTCACAAATTAAAAAACATCCAACATTTCAACATATAGCAATATAAAATTATATCAAATAGATTAAATACTGCTTTTGTGAGATAACAAAAAAAACCCCAACCAAACACATATTCAATATCAAGAACGTTTAGTCCAACCAACATTTTTTACAAATTAAAGTATAATTAGCGCTTTTCGAAAAGATTTGTTTCGTAAAAAGGGATAATTGTTCCGGCACTATTTGGAATTTTCAATTTACATGTTCCATTTATTGCCATGTTATCTGGTAATTGTACTGATAATGTTTCCCAATGTCAAGAATTAGTACAAAAACGTGAATTTCTTTGTACTTTCTATCCCTAAAATACCCCTGCAAAAACAGTTGATCTCTCTTTTGTAAACATGTCGAAGTCTTTACATTTCTGAATCTGTTCCGGTAACGAAAAGTACGATCCCTGACTTGGGCAGAATCTAATAAAATGTTTCTCGCCAGAGGCAATGTAAATAAAAGAGCCAACAACGCAGGTTTATATCTGATTGAAAGACAAAGGGATTTCAACTAGTTTCTTTACTATTTTCGTGCTAGGATCACAGACATAAACAGCGGTTGCATTTGGTTTTATTTCATCTTCTCTATCCAAAATGGCCGAAAAGACATAAATCAATTCGTTATAAGCAACACACAATGAATTTATTGGATAAGCATCTCCAGGAAGGCATACCACTGTTTTCCATGAATCTTTTTTCGTGTTATATTCTTCGATTTCCAAGACTGTACGACTCATATAGACACATCCTATCACGTAACACGGTTTTCAATGCGATATCATGTTGAACTTTGCTCGTTTACATTTAAGAGATGCTCGTTTCTCGCATTTGTTCAGAAGTGGGTCATACTGATAGACCGACCTTCCAAGCGACCAATAGATTACTGGTGGAACGTTTACGTCACCTTGAATGCAGCAACATTGAAAAAGTTTGCTGATTTTATTTCCCTTTTTAATGTCTATATAACACCGATTTCGCATGTTTGAATCGTAAACAATGGTTTTGATAGTCTGTTTTGACCCAAAGCTACAGATTGTGAAAAGAGAATTGTATTCTGTATAGTTTTCTGTTCTCGAATTTTCCAAAGACCCTCGAGTTGAGTTGTCACATTGTTTAATCCATAATTGGCATTCCTTAATGGAGTATATATTACATTTAAGTGCAAGAGCAAGTGCAAGTGCCTCTGTTTGTAAATGGCTTAATTCATACTTTTTAGCAAGTTTGAAATATGCAACACAATTTACTGCGCTTAAATCGGAAATTAATTCATTTTCACAACATTGCAGTGTATTGCGCAAATTTGATCTTTTAGCAACAAAGAGATAATGATCTATGTTCTCAATGTCTAATCTGTCATTCAGCTCATCCGTGCTGAGAGCTTTTGCAAGTTGTTTTCTTAATCTTTTATCTGGCAGATTCTGAACGTACTCAGCCATGTTAATTTAAAGATCTCCACTATCTGTAGGAATGTTTTCGCTTGAGTCAGAATACGAACATGTGCTTTTATCTTTTAAAATCTTATTTCCTGAGCAAATAATATGTAACTGATGACCCCTCTGGACACTATTTGGAGGATCAAGTGCATCTGGAACCAGATGGTACTTGTTCCTTAAAATGACCAATTGGCTCCTTCGGTGACATTAGCAACTCTCCTTCAGTCATGTTTGCGTCTAAAATATATCAAATAATTTTTATACATTCTTTAAATATGCTTTTTATAGATCGACATGCTTTGAAAAAAAATTATTTGCACTCCATGAATTTTACGAAACAAGTTCAAAACCACAGGGTGCACTCGACTCCAATCTTAATAGACTAGGATTGTCAGTTTTCATTTCGAAGGTCGGTGGTTTTCCCAGTGCACTCCGGCTTCCTCCACCAATAAAAACTTACCGCCACGAAATAGCCTAAATGCGGTGTTATAACAACAAAAATCGAATCAAATCAAAACCACAGAATGATATATGAAAAAATTAGCTAATATAAAAACACGCTGAGTTAAACTAGGATATATTGAGAAATATTTTACTACGTTGATGTCGTTCAAAGTCCGACTTGAGGTCTTGAATAGCTTGCATAATGTCTTTATTTCCTCTATTAATACTGGCATTGGCGACTTGCATCTGCAACATAAAGACAAAGAAACTATTCATTTGCGATAACTACATGTGCATGATATGGTATAAGAGCATACTTTAAAAAAAAAGGATCATTTGTTTCCAAAAATCAAAAGGGTAAACAATTTCAATACTTGAAATCGTGTAAAGGAACATATTGTGTTCGATATTTTTTTATATGAATTTGAAATTGTACTTTTGTTGTTTTTATTGATTAAACCGTTTAGTAAGGTTTATGCCTGTACCAAGTCAGGAATATGACAGTTCTTGTCCATTCGTTTTTTGATGTGTTTTGTCATTTGATTTTGCCATGTGATTATGGACTTTCCGATTAGATTTTTCTCTCAATTTCCAACTGTTCTAACTTAGTTGATTCTATTAAGCAGTACACATAATACTTATGCATTAATGATTCCTCGAATGGTCTGTTTAGAATAATTTCATATCTACTCGAGTATATATTTGTATAATCAAGATGCTTAATATAGTACAATAAAGTATTCATTAAACTCTCGAAATCCAAATTGGACAAACTACAATTCCGATTATGACTTATATAATCGTTCTTCATCTCCCGAATCTTTTGGACGGCTTCTTTTTCATTAGGCATCAAATTGCAGCAATTAATCAGAATTAAGCTCAGGAGGGAAAGATCAAGATCACTTTCGTCAACATGCAAGTTTTTATTTTGATCTTTTTGATTTGGTTTGCAGCAACGAGAAAGATCGGAGTCATACAAAATATCCCACTGTTTCTTAGAAAACCCATTTCCCAGCTGTGTTCTACAACCTAGTTAGCAGCATGAGTGGGCTTGGAAAAACAGATGAAAAATAGGATGCAACACATAAGTATCTTTCAGGAATGTTAGCAAATTTGAATTTCTTTATGACTGTTTGAGTCGGTATCGCAATACGTCAGTAACTACTTCAGTTATAAGACAAATGAATCGGAAAAAATTCTCCTACTCGCTTCTCATCCTGGAAGTAGATCATATGGGATATTATTATAACAATGTGTGAGATCAAAATGAGAAACTGAACAAAAATGACTGATTTATGATAAGTGTTATGTTGAAAACATGTACAAGTCATACAATATTTTATCAAAAGAACCCTTGGTTAGAAGCTGCTTTAACGAAAACAGAGATAATTATCTAACAGAATTAAATTGACACTAAACTGAAATGGCTAGGAAAAAAATAAGGAATGTTGATGATCACTAAAAAAGGATTAGAATCACTGGAACGAAAAATGGTTTGAGTCATGAATGAAAATATTGAAGAGTGGAGAATATTTATATCCTGAACAATGTAATTCATGGAAGTGCCTCAGCTTTATTCCTTATATACTAGCATCTGTTTTAAAGAACTCAGGCAAGAAAGAGGGATTAGTGTATGAATTGAGTTATAATATCAGGAAATCAAAATACTTAATACATGTAATATATATTAGAAAAAAAAATTCTAATGGCTACTCGTTAATTGTTTCCGGTCTATAAGAAAATTCAATATTAACTGCAATAAGATATATTAACATAAGATGCTTCATGAATAATACCCGCCCACGTCCACTTGTATTTTTTACCCATTTGATGAGTCAGGCCTTGTTCAAATGATTTTTATAGTTCGTTCTTATGTTGTACTGTTATACCACTGTTCCAGGTTGGAGAGGCTTGGATCCCGCTAACATGTTTAACCCCGGAACATTATGTATGTATGTGTCTGTCCCAAGTCAGGAGTCTATACTTCAGTTGTTGACGTTTGTTAATGTGTTACATATTTGTTTTTCGTTCATTTTTTTTATATAAATAAGGCCGTTAGTTTTCTCGTTTGAATTGTTTTACATTGTCATTTCGGGACCTTTTATAGCTGACTATACGGTATGAAATTTTCTCATTTTTGAGGGCCGTACAGTGACCTATAGTTGATAATTTCTGTGTCATTTTGGTCTGTTGTGGAGAGTTGTCTCATTGGCAATCATACCACATCTGCTTTTTTTATATATATACAGACAAATGTTATATTTTCTCCACATGTATGTTTATTATTGAACCTTATATTGAAATGACAAGAACAGACAAAACCTTCGAACATACATATTGCGGGCGCCTAACTATCTCCTTACCTGGAGATGGGATATGATTCACAACATCATATATGAACAAACTGCAAATTTCAATAGAAAAGGGTCTACTTGTCAGATCAATAATGCTCCCTGTATGTATTTATTTACTCTGAAATAGCTGTGGATCTTTTAAGTATCCACTTCTGATTCACGTCATCCACAAAGTAATTAGTTTTACAATAATTTAGAAGCCCGGTTCAATAACTGAGAAATTGGATGTTAAAATTAAAAAATCCAGCGTGGAGCACTCGGAAGACCAAGCAAAATATCTTCATATATAAGTTATGACACTAATGTAATTTAGATAACCAATACAGTAAAGGAAAATCTAGTTTTTAGGGAACACAAAACAGACCTGTGATTATTTGGGATTTCCTCCTTAGTTTAATTTGAGTCTTGGGAGTATATATTATTTGTTTAAATTGAATTTTCCTGAGAAAACCGAAATACTTTGTATAGTAAATCTTTTTTCGAACTGAAGTATTTTCAATGTCTTACTCAAAATATAGCTGCGAAACCGTAGCTCATAGGTTCTTATGTTATTTTCTGACGATTTGCGGATCATAGAGCTACGGATTTTTCCTATTTCAAAACGTTCGGAGTTTCGACCAAGGTTTAGGTCGCAATTATTTCCCCAAAAATTGTTGTTTATAATCAATGCAAAGCTTGTCAATATATATAGTTCGTTTCGTTAGACATTTTTCTAGGATATGACGTACCTATTTATGTTTGAATATTCATTTCCTTAACACTATTATCTAATTAATCCCATTTGTATACATTCTCCGCCTTTTTTGTTCAGCCATATTGAATCTCGTCGTGACGTCACGGAAAACTAGAAAAGATAACTCAAATATCCTCGATCTCTTATGTGGGGGTGAGGAACGCCTTCAAAAAACAAGAAAAGATCACTCTTATCGGAAAACACGTGTATAGTGTGTTTACTTATTTCGAAGCGAGATTCGAATGTTTTCAAGGCTTTACAACATTTATTCATACGAAATATTTTATTGCAGGGAAGAATGATTATTTCCGTTAGTATTTTACTGTAATTAAAAGTTATTTCATTCAAGAAAGTCATGAAATTAAAAATAAAAGATAACGTAAACAAACTTACTCGTGTTTTCTGATAAGAGTTATATATTCTTGTTTATCATGACGTCATTAACAAGCTTCTGTCCAAGTTTGGTACAAATCCAAGATGGTTTAAGAAAGTTATTAAAACTCTAAACATTTTAACCACAGAGTTCATGTAATGTTTCCTGACAGAAAATCTAGGTTATTTATAAGTAAAATACGGAAAAACAGGAATCATAATTTTGGATACTACATGTATCTTATGTCCATAAACAAGGTCCTTTCCAAGTTTGGTAGAATTCCAGGATAGTTCAAGAAAGTTATTAATATTTCAAAAACTTTAACCACAGAGTGAATATTTGAGGACACCACCGACGACGACAACGGCAACGACGACGACGCCGACGACGGAATGTAGGATCGTTATGTCTCGCTTTTTCGACAAAAGTCGAATGCTCGACAAAAACTGAATTCATGCCTTCAATTTTTTGTACTTTCAAAACTTTCTTTAATAAGTAAATTGTTGTTTTACAATTTTTACAATTGAGACGGAACTCGCTTTGTTCATGTTGTTTTGGTTATACGTTAATTCGAAACCGTATCATATTCTCGATCTATATATAGATTTTTTAAATTAAGCTTCATCTTCTATATTAAATTCGAATTTTACCTACGACTTCACCTTTTATATTTAAAAAGATTTGAAAAAAATATACTTCATTAAACAGTATTAAAAATAGATTTAAATGAATTCATCATAGATACCAGGACCAAAATTCTTAAAAGTATTGGCAAATACAGCTAAAGTAATCTATTCATGAGGTAAAAAAGCCTTAGTATTTCAAAAAATCAAAAGTTATGTAAACAGTTAACCATGGCGTTGTCAGTTTGTTTTAGATTTATGAGTTTGACTGTCCCTTTGGTATCTTTCGTCCCTCTTTAATTTATAAATATGACCATATCAATGATAACTCATGTCACAGAAGTATTGAGTACTGGGCTAGTGATAACCTCGGGGAATAAAAACTCCACCAGCAGTAGCATCGTCCCAGTAGTTGTAAATAAACTAATCATAGATACCAGGATTAAATTTTGTATTACGCCAGACGTGCGTTTCGTCTACAAAAGAAACATCAGTGACGCTCGAATCCAAAAAAGTATTAAAAAAAATCAAAATAAAGTACGAAGTTGAAGAGCATTGAGGACCAAAATTCCTAAAAGTTTTTCCAAATACAGCTAAGGTTATCTAATGTAATCCAAATGGATATCATTGGTTTAGAATATTAAAAATGCTCGACTACAGAAATATACAAAAAGAAGAAAATCTGTTTATTGTTATTACCAGACTTGCATGAAGTTTAGGAAGGCGTTCGCTTGAATAGTAAAAAATGTTGTTGTGCACCATCACGTAAACATTCATGTATTTGCTTGCAATAATAAAAACAATAATTTAATCTCGCCCCACAGAATAAATCCAGTGTTGATCTCTAACTGCGTGTTGTAAAAAAAAGTGTTTTATACGAACAAAGGACAATGTGCACTTATGGCACAAAATGGCCTAAAATATCAACGTTATCATAAAACTCCAAAAAGGTAAAAAATTTGGTTCCTAAATGTGTCTATTTCAAAAGCCGCAATGCTAAACAAATCAGTTCTTTTCATAAAAGCACATAATATTCTCCAAAGTAAGCCCATTTTGGACATTTTGTGAAAATATGATGATTTTGTACAATTTTCAGACCTAAAAGCTTTAGAAAAACCTTGACCTTCACCTAAGATCCAATATGTTTTGTGACCAACAGATTCCAATTCTAATACAGAATTCATCGATATAAATACTCTTTGGATCGTAGATGGAGGCCAAAAAAATCAAAATTATGGAAAAAAAATACCAAAATTGACCATTAAAATACAAATAATGTTTATTCAAGTGGTCATCATGGTCATAGCTCTATAAGAAAGGTGCCATAAAAATATATGTTTGTCTTAGTAGTATTATCAGAAGTATTTCTATGTGAAATTTTTATTTTGTTGGCCCTATTTAAAAAACATAAAAAATTTAGGGCCAATTTTAACCCTTCGTGAACCTTCTCCATTCCGTAACTTACGTCAAATTGTTTTATCTTTTATCTTTTCCAGTTGAATTTCATTTTTTTGGTGTATTTTGATATTTAACAGTTCCAAATATAAACCGTACACATTAAATCAGAAATAGTTTACTTTATAACAATCATAAGTTATTGTTACTTTCGTCCCTCTTTTACCAAGAATGTATCAAAAAATAAGCTTTTCTTATTGACTATATTCGTAGTTATTGCTTGAAAATATTTTGAATCTTTTACATTGACTTTCATGTGTGGAAAATAAACATATACTAGTTGTTAATTTACACAGCGTACTCAACATTATAAATAAAGAGAAACTATTAAGACAAAAAAAAACAACTACATGTAATTCTCATAATTATTCAATTTCTACATGTTCAATACAAATATCAATAAGTTTATCTAAAATCTAATTTCTTTCTTTGTTAAATGGTTTTGTGGTGTCAGTGCTTTTAGGTTCGTACATTTGACGTCGACATAGCATTCGAATTGAAATAGTCTAACAATATGCTTGTTTCGAACTGACAATTATGGTCTGTACTTACACAGACAAAATCCAATAATCTTTTTTTTCCACAACATTGTTTTATAACAGCTACAGAATGTTCGTAACAGCAAGGACGTATACATGTATATATGTTAGTTCTACGTCCTTGGTAACAGTAAATAATGGAATACAACAAATATCATTTAAATTCGTTGGTAACGATTGAACTGTTTGTTTTTTTCGCTAACTGGTAAAACGAGTCAACAATTCGTATTCTGATTTTTCTTGCTTTGTCATCAATTCAAGTTTATTCAGATAAGATATGGAGTTTAAAACTGATTACAGAACATAACTGAACAAATAATTTTCGTATGAAAAATCCGTAATGTTCATCCAATAAAGTTGCTGCCTATGAGCCTAGGATTAAAGCTTACTGTCTATTTCCACTAATTACCGCCAACATATATATTTGAATACAGGAGATTTAAGTTTTCCTTAATACAAAATCATCCCCATATTAGATAAAAGTTTATTTTCTATTTTAATGTTGTTGTTGTTCTTGTTGGGAAATTGCATTGTTAATGCTTGGAAATTTTAATGCCAATAATAATAAATGGCATAAACAAATATACTACACATTTATAGAATTTGCTTAGCACTCTTGTCAAAATCTTTGAATTTCAAGTGTTTCTAAAATAATATGAATATAGAACAGATATTTTAGAGTCCGATTATGAAAATGAAGATAACCCGTGAAAAAAAAGGTTTTAAAATTGGGCATTTCACTGCAATGGTCCATTGTCAGAAAGACATAAACTTGTAATTTTTCATAACCTTAAGCTTCATATCATTAAAGCTATTACAAATTTACGCTTCATCTTTTATGAGCTAATCTGTAAAAATTGTTGTTGTTGTTGTTGTTGTAAAAGTGATCTTGAATAAAATTCCAAATTAAATCTTATTTAAACTCAAAATCTAAAATAGCATTCTTTCCGTTTAAAAAGCAATAAGAATATGTATCGCTTATTTATAAACTGTAAAGTTGAAAAAGTTTTTTTGTGATATAAAGGTAATGAAAATTTACAAAGTCTTTCTGACAATGGACCATAACAGTGAAATTATCCCATTAAGTATTCTAAACATTGTACATATTCCGGACCATATGAGTATTTGGACCATACACGTATGGTCATGACTGTATGGGTATATACTCATATGGTCGGGGTAATAAATTAGTTTACAGTTAATACTTAATTTTCTTAATAAGATATGACCCTTCTGATGTCACGTCATTAAAAAGACGATACAAAAGGTTATTTTATTATATTATAATGATAAAAAGATTAACTAAATAAAAATAAGCAATTTCACGAATTTGATTTCACTCACTAGTCACAACTAAAGTAAACACATTTTATACCTAATTTTCGATTTGTTATTACGCTTGAACGGCAACATTTTTCTTAAAGAACCGCTATTGAATTATCAAGACCTCGTTATCACTGCAAAAAGCTGCTAAGAAGGTTAAAAGAAAAGTGTAACTGCGAAAGATCGTCACACACAACCAAGACGACCTTATGCCGAACCGTTATATATAGAACGGCTACTGATACTGCCGGTGTGGATATAAATTTCACATTACGCATAAATACAAGAACACATTAGTAGCGATGAAAAGTAACTATGACATCAATATTTAATGTTTATGTAGCCTTTTAACTATGAATTTTATTGTATTATTGAAACGGTTCTAATGCAGATGTGAAAAAAACCTTTATGGTCCAAATACTCATATGGTCAGGCCCGTTAATGACCAAACGAGTATATTTGCATATAATCCTACCATACTCAAATGGTCCTACCATACGCGTACGCTCTGACCATACACGTAAGGCCGGACCATACGCGTAAGGCCGGACCATATGAATATACGCATATGGTCATGACCATACGCGTATGGTACAAATACTCATATGGGCCGGAACATACATGTACATGAATCGTAGTGCATACCGGTGACATCAAAATATACTGTTTTAGCAAATAGCTAAAAGAGTAAAAAGAGAGGCGAAAGATACAAAAGGACAATAAAACTCATTAGTAGAAAATCAGTCGGAATTTGTTTTGCGACATGGCAAAAAGAAAAGGAAAATACAAAAGAAATCATACAATAGCATAAAATTGAAAAAAGTAAAGACCCTAGTATTGTAAACACCAATAAGAACCGGGGATGATCTCTGGTCGTCAGGAAGAGTAAGGAGATCTTGCTAGCATGTGGCACTTTTAGGGTTACTCATGTAAGTACGGGTATGGTCATAAGTCTAATTCGGTAGATCCCTTTTGAAGATAATGAGGTCTGGATTGTGGTTACGATGATTTGATTGTAACATATCCGTCGACATCTGTGAAACATACATTCCATAACGGTTTAACAACTCCTCATATGGCGTTCATGAAATTTTCAAGTAAGTAAGAATTGACAACTTCCTTAAGCTTCTTGTCTTCATTCTGATCAGCTGATCACAAAATTGTAATCAATTGCAATGCATGCAAAATAAAATTCAAAGATGTACGATATGATAAATTATGTACAAATTTTAACATGTTTAAAGAGAATTAATGTTTAGAAAGCTGTAAGAAAATAGGGCCGATACATAATTCGATATGATATCGCGACTCTTTATATTTAAGAGATGTGGTTTGATTGAATGTTAGTGAGACAACTATCCTACAGTCCACATAACGTGGATTCTTTCATTATTGTAATCTAGACCGAATAGTAAGCTGTTGTATAAAGACCCAAAAATGACAAAAACGAGAAAAATTGAAATTCCCTACTCTTGAGGGTAATGATTCTGTCATATAAACCAAAATATTGCGGTCCAAGTGTAATAATTGGTACACGTATGCTGTTAATTTTTATGTTGGTACATTAAATCTAACATTAATAGACAGGCGAAAGGTACAAAGGAATATCGTAGTACATGATATATGCCCCCTGTTTAGATGTAATTTCGATCCTTTAAGACAGATAATTAATCTTATCTACAATCAATTCCATTTCAATTGTCTAAAACATCATGTCAGTGTTACAACTCTAAGTTTACTAATGCAGAAAGGTTACACTAGGCCACCGATTTTTTTTTAGACTAGTCTAGGTGGTCGAGAGGTTTAGAGCGCTGCACACAGTGCAGGCTGTGTTGAGTCGTTATCCCAATAGAATGAGTTCGAATCTTGGCAAGAGAATAACATACATTTGCGGAATTCAAATAAATTATTGATGTGCTGATATTTAGAATAATTATGAATATAATACTAGTATATGTTTTCAGTCGTGCATCACCTTTACTTGTGATCCAATGTATGGCTCAGTCGTAGAGTTGTCTCTTGTTTAGGCGTTCGTATATATATATAGAAGTGTGTATACATGTGTATATATTATTATTTTTCATTATAATTATAATACATTTAATAACTTTGCTTTTCGTTTTGCTTCATTTCTGTCCATTTCGTTGAGTCCTATGTCGTTTGCTTTAAAATTGATTTGTGTCGTCGACTTTGTGAATAAGGACGTAACTTTTCTCAATTGAAATAGTACACATGTTTGCATGTCACGTCTTTTCATAGTCAACTATACGGTATGTGGTTTTTTTTCTTCTTATTGTTGAAGGACGTACAACTGCCTATAATTCGGTACATCCACTTCAATCGATTTTTGGTTGATAGTTTTCTCATTTGTATTAAATCATATCACATCTCTCATTATTTTTGTAGCAAGTCTAACATATTTGTATGCCCCATTTATGGGCATTATGTTTTCTGGTCTGTGGGTCCGTTCGTTCGTTCGTCCGTTCCGTTTCAGGTTAAAATTTTTGGTCGAGATAGTTTTTGATGAAGTTGAAGTCCAATCAACTGAAAACTTAGTAAACATGTTCCATATGATATGATATTTCTAATATTAATGCCAAATTAGAGATTTTATTCCATTTTCACATGATAGTGCGGATGGGGCATCCGTGTACTGGGGACACATTCTTGTCTTACCATACTTTCAATAATTGTTTTTGTTATCTTCATTTTTAATACTCTAACTGTAAAATTTCTATTATATTATATTGCCAAAAGAAGAAGGATTTTCCAATACAGAATAAAAAAGCTTTGGTATTTTTTGCATCATATTTTTAGAAGTATTTCAAATTCAATGATTTTGACAAGAATGTTAAGCAAAATCTTCAAATGTGTAGGATATTTTTCTGATGCTATTTATAACAATTGGCTTAATAATTTCTAGAATGAGGCCTTAACATCCCACTTTCTCAGCAACAACAAAATTAACATAGAAAACTAACTTTTACCTAAACTTGGTGGTAATTTCTTACTAAAGAAAGAAAAAAAATCCGGCAACTTGTAGGTAAGTTCTATTGTTAAAAGTAAAATTGTTGCAGTGAAGGGCTGATTTAAGAAGTTCTAGTGGAGGTTTGGCTAGCCACAAAATCTGGTTCAACTCACCATTTTTTCTTAAAATGTCCTGTGTAATGTCAGGAAAATGAACATATTTAGCTTATTGTTCGTTTCTGTGTGTGCGTTGCATTTCAGTGTTTCTGTTGTGTGGTTGTTCTCTTATATTTGATGTGTTTCCTGCAGTTTTATTTGTAAAACCGATTTGTTTTTTCTTAATCAATTTATGAATTTATGAATTTCGAACAGCGGTACACCATGTATACTGCTGTTGCCTTTATCTTGTAGTCCTTTGTTAGATATATTTGGTAAGAAGCTTTGATTTGATTTAAAGGAGACTTTTTGCATCTGACACCAACCCTCCTGATTTAAAATATTGGTGTATAATGACATGAATGAGGTAACATCCTTTGTTGCTAGAAAAGCACCTTCTGAATTTACGTCCAAAGAATCCTTTCAGGAACATTTTCCAAATTAATGAACAAATGGCGTATTTATATAAATTTTATTTACAAAAGAACTAACGGTATAAACAATGGCATATGCAAGTTTAACAGTATGCATTTCTAAAATAAACAAGTTGATCAACTTCTTAATTCAAGTACAAATTACAGATTAAATTTTGCAGATGATGATTAAATTGGTGTATAAAGTTTTAGCAAGTATTACAATTACATTTTTTTTTTTTCATTGCACATCTTCAGTTTAAAATCTTGCACAATCTTTAATATGTTAATACCAAAATGATCAAAGAGATCCAGCAGTGCTGAATAAAAAAAACTTGCTAAATACATTATTCTAACAAATTTGTCCAAAATTAAAGACCCAAAAAGAGAGCAATCTAAATTAAAAATCAACAAATGATAGACCATACCATTGCCATATGGTGGAAAGATAAAAATAAAAAATCAAAAAAATCAAATAGGAGTCCCCAAAATACACAATAAACGATAAAGCAACATACATAAACACAAAGTCCTTTCAACACTTTGAGTATGATAACTTGGCTTCATCAAAGAGAGAAAAATATGTATAAGTTCATGAAGTTGAACCATACAAACATACTGTAAAATATTCTCTTGGTTTTAATAACAAAATTATTCATTTCATTAACAATAATGTTCAGGTTCCAGGTGTTACATGAAATTACAATCTAACACAACTAACTGCAATTCCTATCGTCTAATATTTGATATCAAATAATGACATTTTGCCATCTTCAGTTGATACTAGCAGCTGCTGCTTACTAGAATTATAACTGATTGCTCTAGCATGATGTAGATTGCTGCTTGAGTACAATTCTTTCATTTCGTTTCCATTAATCGAAAGTGTAAGGATATTACGTGATGAAAATCCAGTGATGAAAAATACACCAGTATCACTGCATGTAACCCCAACTGGGTGTTTAAGTCTTTCGTCCCTGTATTCAGTAGAAACACTTCCCTTCAAATCACAACAAAAAATACTGTGTTTTTTAAATTGGGAAAAATATATTTTGTCATTGAGTAATACGGCATACATAATATCAACAGCACTAGAAGGTATTGTTTTGAGTTTCTTGCCTTCAATATCAGTTAAAATAAATCCAACATCAATTACCACAATAAGAAATTGTCCTTTCCTAAACGAGAAGAATCGAAAAAAATCTCCTTCAATCTTAAAAGAATTATCAACTAATGAGCTTGCAATATTTATCATACTAATTGTATTACCATTCGAGTCGCCTACTGCAACTTCATTATCTGAAATAAAAGCAACAATATTTGGATGAAACGGCAAGTGAATGTCCTTATCATAGTCCCCATTGTCCTTAAATACAATCAGGCGTTTGTTACAGTTATCTGAAAAGGCAAGTCGTCCTTTTGAAAGGAAACAATTACCCCAAATAACACTCCGGTTATTCTTTCTACTTGGTAATTGAACGTTTTCAAACACAGGTTTAAGTTGTATTTTGTCAATACAAGGCATTCCTATTGCCAGAATTTGTGCCTGTTTTCCCCTATGGTCTACAAGTTTTATGTCAGATTCTTTTGTATTCACAATTACATTACCCAAAGTTGGATATAGTTTTTCAACTGACTGCACAACATCTGTAGAAAATGATAATGAAATTTGTTTAGCTGAATCTTTCGTGGCCAAAGAGTGTGTATCTGTTTCCAAGATTTTTGCTTTGCTTTCAAAATCTCTAAATGCTATATACCTTTGGAAATCTGATCCATACTGTTTAATAACATCAGCTTCTTCTTGCATTTTTGCAGCATTTGTTTTTAAATCTTCGAACTCTTTTATTGATCCTTTAATTGCCTTCAAATGATCTCTGTGCAAAGTTTCTATTTCAGCTTTGAGTTTCATTTCTAGTGTATTTAAATGAGCAATGACATTCTTCTTTGCATCTTTTATACCTTTTAAACATTCCTTTTTTTGGTCGGCGAGTACGGATATATTTTTCAATCGGTCTTTGATTAAAGTATGAAGGTTGTTGAGCAAATCTGATAATGTTTTATCAAAGTCTGAAAGAGCATTTGAGGTTTTGTAATGTTCAACCACTTTATGCATTGCAGTTAAATGTCGGCATTCTGAATGACTTGTTTTCATGCATTCAACACAGCAGGGTAAATCATGCTGACTACAATAATATTCAAATCTTGCTCCATGTTCAGAACAGTCATTCTTTATTTCTTGTACAGCAGACGGTAATTTGTTAAAAGATTCCAAAGAAATTGTTTCGTGAGTTTTACTAGATTTGATAGCTGAATGATGAGATTTGCATGACTCACATAAACCCTGCTCACATTCGGGGCACCAGTCAGTGGCAAATATTGTAATGTTTCTGGCTTCACAAATATCACACAATCTTTCTCTGGCCGCCATACTGAAACAAAAATGATAGGTTAAAGTTTTATAAATCTCCCTTAGGCATTATGGTTTTATTTAAAAAAAAAAAGAAACTTACATATACATGTTTTCGTTTTCGAGAAAAGATAAAACATCAATGCAAAATACTGAAAAACAAATCTGCAAAATACTGCAATTACCCTTATGAATTTAAAAAAAAAGCCTTATCAAAAATAATTTCAGCTGTCAAAGAACTAAAACAATATCTTTAAATTTCAAATGAACAAAACTCTTAAAGAAACAACTAACTATGTATGGACTGGATAATTTGTATCAGTATTTCATTCAGCATTTCATGTGTATTTCAGTCTAGACCCCATCAAATTAACCAATGGAATGACCACTGATCATGCTGATGGCAGTAAACAACCATATGATATAACTCTATATAAACATAAGAATAAATATATATGCATGAATAAATTAAAGGGATCACATGACTGTAATTTGATTTTTCTGATCTGTTTCATCTCATGTTATACATGTTATAGCAGACATGTGACAGAGTTGTCAAGCCACAACTGGAGATTTGGAAATTTTCAGCTAGAGTTTGGGCCTCATAACGGCAGACTTTTTATCGACCTTTTTATCAGCGTACACAATGGTTTTGTTGTGTCAAATCGGTTAAATCATTCTGTTGACACACAAGATTGGAATTAAAATTGAAACATTTAAAAATTTAAGTATGCAAATCATCCAAAATCACTAAACCAATGCTGGACTGGGTACAGCACCGTTGTATTGAGTAAGACAGTGATTTAATGACTGAGCCATAGCCGGATCAATATAGTTGTCCCAGTCAATACCAATATCCTACAGGTAGTCCATGTACATGTACAATGTATCACAAAAATTACCAGTTCGTCATTAACTATTATGTTTATTTCATATATGTTATGATGGTATGATGCCAAATCCCTAACAATGCTAACGGGAAGGATTGTGCCTGATGTTCATATGATGAAATCATAGTCTTTCAGTCAGTTTAATTCAAGTCTGGAGCTGGCATGTCAGTTAACTGCTAGTAGTCTGTTGTTATTTATGTATAATTGTCATTTTGTTTATTTTCTTTGGTCATGTTGGTTTCATCTTCTGACATCAGACTTGGACTTCTCTAGAACTGAATTTTAATGTGCGTATTGTTATGCATTTACTTTTCTACATGGGCTAGATGTATAGGGGGAGGGTTGAGATCTCACAAACATGTCTAACCTCGCCACATTTTTGCAACTGTTCCAATTCAGGAGCCTCCGTTTCTTGTATCCAATTTGAAATTAGTATGGCGTTCATTATCACTGAACTAGTATGGGCAGGAATTTGCTAATGAAATTTTAGGGTCAATCGTCATGATGTGATTATCTAATTAAAAAATAAAGAAATCATGCAAGTATGGAGAATAAACATTGTTTTTTACAATATTTACAAAGGAAAGGTGTCTATGATCATATGATACATGCAAGAGCTTTTTTTTGTAAAGTTTGCCTTATCAATCTAATTTTTTACATGGAATACCACAGATTAATTGCCAATTTGATTAACTAGTACTTGTATTCTTTCTCAGCATTATAAAGATAACTGGCCACTTAATTTGAAAACATAAAATGAAAATTGACACAAGAATAAAAACCAGATGCTCCGCAGGGCGCAGCTTTATATGACCACAGAGGTTGAACCCTGAACGGTTGGGGCAAGTATGGACACAACATTCAAGCTGGATTCAGCTCTAAATTTGGATTGTGATTAAATAGTTGACACAGCATAGGTTTCTGACACAGAATGATTGTGGTCTAATGAACTTAAAAAAAACAATTTTGCCTTTGAGCAATTAACTTAAACTATGATGTTGAATATTAATCCTCTCAAAAAAATGTTTGAAGAAATTTTCTTTTTATTTATGAAATCTGAAATGAGAAAAATTTACCCCCCCCCCCCATTTTTTTTTCACACACCCCTTTCCCTTATTCCAAAACTGATCTTAATTCAAATTTCTAATGGGGTTTGCAACAATAACTGCTCATTTAGATACATCATAAAATATTACAATGTAAAAAAAAGTGCTTGTTATCACTGAATGGTAAAGATTGTTTTAATTTATCAGTTGGTAGTAAAAGTGAAAATACATTGTATATTGTATAAAACAATGATTCAAGTTGATTCAACTACTTTTCCAGACAAAGAAAGATAACTCCAAAGAAAATACTTGCTATTGCACAATACTGTGCAATTGAAGATTTCTTGCTATTGAACAATACTGTGCAATTGAAAATTTCTTGCTATTCCACAATACTTAATATAATAATTTTGAATCCTGATTTGGACCAACTTGAAAACTGGACCCATATTGGATCAAAAATCTAAGTACATGTTTAGATTCAGCATATCATCATATCATAGAAGCCCAAGAAATTAATTTTTGTTAAAATCAAACTTACTTTAATTTTGGACCCTTGAACCTTAATGTAGACCAATTTGAAAACGGGACCAAACATTAAGAATTTACATTCACAGTTAGATTTGGCATATTAAAGAACCCTAATTATTCAATTTTTTATGAAATCAAACAAAGTTTAATTTTAGAACTCGATTTGGACCAACTTGAAAACTGGGTCAATAATCAATAAAGGGCTGCGCTTTAGCGCATAATACGCCCGTTGCTCTTTTAACTTGTCTTTTATTGGAAAATTCCCCCTTTTTTAAGCATAAAAATTCATAACAAAAAAAATGAGAAATCTGAAATTTATAAAAATTGAAAGGGAGTTTACATCAATAGATATAAATAATTCACCAAAGTTTCATGGACATTGGTGAAAGCCTTTTTGAGTTATTGTCCAAAGTGTTAAAAATCCCCCTTTTTTTATGAATAAAGCCCCATAAATCCAAAACTTAAAATCTGAAATAAAAAAAAAACGAAAGGGAGCTTACGTCAATAGATATAAACAATTTACCAAAGTTTCATGGACATTGGTCAAAGCCTTTTTGAGTAATTGACCGAAGTGTTGAAAATCCCCCCATTTTTATGAATAAAGCCCCATAAATCCAAAACTTAAAATCTGAAATTAAAAAAAAAACGAAAGGGAGCTTACGTCAATAGATATAAACAATTCACTTAAGTTTCATGAAAATTGGTGAAAGCGTTTTTGAGTTATTGTCCGAAGTGTGGACGACGGACGGACAGACAACGGTATACCATAATACGTCCCGTCCAGGGCGTATAAAAACTAAGTACATTTTTAGATTCAGCATTTTGTTAAAATCAAACTAAGTTTAATCTTGGACCCTTTGGACCTTAATGTAGACCAATTTGAAAACAGGACCAAAAATTACGAATCTACATACACAGTTAGATTTGGCATATCAAAGAACTCCAATTTTTCAATTTTTGATGAAATCAAACAAAGTTTAATTTTGGACCCCGATTTGGACCAACTTGAAAACTGTGTCAATAATAAAAAATCTAAGTACATTTTTAGATTCAGCATATCAAAGAACCCCAAGGATTGATTTTTTGTTAAAATCAAACTAAGTTTAATTTTGGACCCTTTGGACCTTAATGTAGACCAATTTGAAAATGGGACCAAAAATTAAGAATGTACATACACAATTAGATTCGGCATATCAAAGAACCCCAATTATTCAATTTTTTATGAAATCAAATAAAGTTTTGTTTTGGACCCTTTGGGCCCCTTATTCCCAAACTGTTGGGATTAAAACTCCTACAATCGATCCCAACCTTCCTTTTCTGGTCATTAACCTTGTGTTTAAATTTCATAGATTTCTATTTACTTATACTAAAGTTATGGTGCGAAAACCAAGAAAAATGCTTATTTGGGCCCCTTTTTGGCCCCTTAATTCCTAAAATGTTTGGATCTCAACTCCCAAAATCAATCCCAACCTTCCTTTTGTGTTCACAAACCTTGTGTTTAAATTCCATTGATTTCTATTCACTTAAACTAAAGTTATTGTGCAAAAACCAAGAATAATGCTTATCAGTCAGAGCTCAGACATAAATAAGTCTGAATCTGCTTTTGACTCATAGGGCCACACCAATTTAATTTCTTGTTCTACGGATTTTTGGACTCCAAAAATTGGGGCGAGCGAGCGATTTGAAAATTTTAATAAAAAAAATTTAATTTGCAAATTTTTGAGGCGAAGCTTAAAAAGTAAAGGCGAGCGATTATATTTTTTTTTTTGTAAACATAAAATAGTAGGTTTTGACTATTTTATAAAATTTGATTTATCACTTGTACCTTGACATTTCTTTAATTTATGAAGTATTTTTTCCCTGTTCAACAAAAATAATTGAATAATTAAATCTGGTCTATGTATGTGTGACTGACAATGAGACAATTCTCCATCCAAGTCATAATCAGGTTCAGAACAACCCCTTAATGTTATGAATATACCTTTTATGAGGGGTCACAATATTAAAGTTATGTATTTTTTTTTGTAAAAACACTTAAAGTACAAAAGGGCTTTTATTTTCCCAAAGAACTATAATATTTGGGTTTAAATGGTCAAAACATGTCCAAGAATTTTGTTATATTCCTGGACTTTAACCATGTTAACACAATTAATTTAACAGTTTAATATTATTCAAAATAAGGGACACATCCCTCTTTTAGAAAAGTTGTTTAAAATATAATGTATTTCTCCTCTTTTTGAGTAAAAATTTCTAAGTTGTCAAAGGTTTTGTATAGAAGTTTTGTACAAATCCTTAGTATTTCTATTTTCTTTTCTACAACACTTGCACAGACTGAACAGTAAACATGGTAAAATGACCCTTTCAAGGCCCTTGTCTGAGGGAGGGATGGTCCCAACCTGATAATAACAAACATAGGTCAAAGTACGGCCTTTTACACAGTGCTTTGATCAAGACCAACCAGCAAGCTATAAGGGACCACAACTTAGTATTGTACACAATTCGAACAGGAAAACCAATGATCTAAATTATATTTCCAAACGGAGAAATACCAATGAACCACATCAACAAACGATAACTGCTGAACGACAGGTCTCTGAATCAACCAGGACAGGTGCACAAACCTGCAGCGGGTATGACCGTCACCATACATTATAATTGCAGTTGAAGGCAAATCCTTCAGAAGTTCTTTGTACTTTATTTTAACAACGAACTTTTTTTTATAGGGAATATAAGTTAGGGGGTAAGAAACCAACGTTTTGTTCTGTACTGATATTTCTATTTATATCGGAGCACTCCCGCTTGGATTCATGCTGAAACAAATATTATCGCAGATATTTACAGTGTTGTGGGGTGCTCAAGGTTTAAAATCGTGATACATGTGTAAAAGGCTAGACTGTGATTTAAAAAACAAATGTTGAGATCTTTATATAATATTTACAAAAAAAAAACGGTGCGGGAAATGGACATGATTTCATTTCCGGATGCGGGAAGCGGGAATATAATAAAAATAAAAAAAATCTGTTTTGAAAAAAATAGGTGCGGGCGGGTCCGTCGAACAAGGAATCAAATTGGTGTGGCCTAGAGGTCTAAATTTGTAAGTTTTAGGATTTGTCTCCCTTTAACACTGTGTATCATCGCCACCGGAAATTGGGTACTAACGAAGCGGAGAGAAATAAAAAAAAAAGTAAACAAGTTAGGAATTCGTTCAATTTAAAGCATTTCCACTCATCTGATGAGGGTGCCGCTTAAGCAATGATTTTCTGATATACAATTCTTTAAATTATTAGGCCGATAATTACAAAATAAACACAAACTTTTGTGTAATACTCCAAAACTTGCCACTTAGTACCGGAAAATTTCGAGGTCTATCGTCCTCTGTAGCCCCATTCCCAAGATATTGAACTGTTTTTCATTATTTTTCCAGACACGATTTTAGATTATTATAGTGTGACATCATATTTAATGAAATTTGTTGTCAAAAACATGTTTTTTGAAGAATATGGACAAAAACATTGTTTGTTTGTTGTACGGCGAATTGCAGGACGTTGTACGGCGAATTGCAAAATAACAACTTTTGTGTGTACGGCATCTTGCAATATATTATAATTTTAAGAGGAAATTAATCACTGTTTAGATAATATCAAGTGACGATATTTTGTTGATAGCAAAGCTTTACAGGCTTACAAACATGCATCATGCCGTTAATTCAGTTCAGGAGGCCTCGTTGCCTTCCGCTTTTCGATTTTGTAAAAAAGTTTTTTTTTCAACCATATTATCCTAAATACATTAATATATATATCGTTATACTACTAACGACTGTAAATGTTGTCTTATTTGTTATTAGGGTGAAATTTTGTAAGTTCATTAAAATAAACCGTCCATTCATCTTTTCATGCTTTTGTTGGTGCTAGTTTTTTTTTTTTTTTTTTTTTTAGATAAAACAGTTAAGATGTGGTATGATAGCAAATAAGATAACTATCCATCAGGATAAAATAAACTCTATGTAAGTAATTATATGCCATTGTAAGGCCTTCAACAACGAAAACTCGTCCCTTATAGTCGGCGATACAAAGCACCGACCGAAAAATGTGGAAGGACTCAACAAGAAAGTGAACGGCCTAACTCATAACAAAACAATTAATGAAAACTACAAATAAGATAGAGATGAAGCAACGACAACCACCGAACCACAGGATCGGGAATTCGGACAGACACATAAAATTGTTTAATTATTTAATTTCTGAAATGACTCATTTGTAAAAATAAACTTTGAATTAAGAAAATACTTTGTTTTCATCGGAAGTAAGGAGAAACAAATCGTGAATTGCATTTCGAATTAATTGTTTTGTCTGTTTCTATCTAATGCATTTTATCTAATGCATAATTATATGAGGGGGGTAGGGGGTCTGTTAACATGTTAACAACACCTCGATTTTGGCAAAAACAGTTAACAACAAACTGTAAATGCTGATAAGAATTAACAGCAACTTTAATTACACATGGACAGACAATTGAACGGATGGAAAAGCAGACGGAGTGATTGACTCCAAGAACAAAGACTATGTCATGAATAATCGAAAATGCCTCAAACACCAAAAGGGAGGCTTCTTCTGGTTATGTATATTGTTGAGTAAATGTTTTGTGTCAATCGATCGTAGAAAACTTGGGTTATCGTCATGACGTAGGAAAGTGTAACAAACAGATAGAATGAGTGAATACTATGGGCGCGTTTTTTTAATGGCAGAGGCTCATATAAATTATAGTTTCAACTCAGTCAGGGTATTCATACGACTCATTGCTTACATGATTGTATTAAAAGGAGTTACGAAGGTTTACTGATTTTTATTTTAAATCATCAAAACCAGTGTATAAATCAGAAAGTAACATGTAAGGTGTCACAAGTTGAAGCACTGTTTAATCTCCATCTGAGTTTGTATAAAGAAGCCTTGGTCTATCTTTATATAGATTCATTCTGAATTTCTTAGACTAGCAAATTTGATTTCAATTTGAGAACCAATTCCTTTTTTTTCGGCCTCTTCTACCAGGCCACACTGTTCAGTTATTTTACGAATTGCAAATTGAAAAGGTACTTTATTTTTCACAATTCCGTCCAGGTACTCTGGGTTGATATAACTTATCAAACATTCCATATACACGTGAATTATTTTCGTCATAGGACTGACCAGGGTTTTAGCTGGATAAGAAGTGGCCTTTCCTTTTAAGGTTTTGGATACATTACAAATAGAAGCCAGAAATAACTACATTGGTTAGACGTATAAAGAGGGGCATGATATATCCCTAAATATGTTTAACACTGCCGCATTTGTTGCACCTGCATGATACAACTTGAGTCCATAACCTTGTATTTATTTCCGATTCATTTATATGTTTCAAGAAACAAACATTGAACTTCGACCCCCTTTTGTAGTTAATTTATAGCTCACGTAGGAGACAGCTTCAGGTATACCATACAAGTTTAGTTTCGCATTATAGCCATGATGAATTTTCTAAATATGAACGTTTTTGTACAATTGAATTGATTTTTAGATAGTTGAATAATAATATAGCCTTCCTAGTGGGTTTATATGAACATTTAGATTATTTTTAGCATGTTTTATAAGCCATTGTTCAGTTTGACCGTCCAAGCGTTCCTATCCGTACCGCCATATATTTTGAAAATTTTGTATTGTTTTTTCAACCAAGATTCGACGCTCGATCTTTTCAATTCAATTTCATGGGAAAAGACAGCAGAAATGCATATGATTTTTTTACCTCTTGATAGATATATGTCTATGGTACAAGAAAGGTATCACTCTTATTGATTGAAATTTTCCTTTGGACCAAATTTTCAGATCTTTGTGACATGTTCAACCCCCTATTTTGCAATATTTGGTATCAAATAATTGCTCATTGTTGCCATAGTTACAACAAAAAAAGAGATTATATTTCACCATTATTACTGTTGGAAATCAAATCTATGGACGATTCTCTTTCCATAAATATACACATGCATAACTCAAATATTAAGCCTTATTTATTAGGAAGGAAGGGAAAGAGGAAAGAGGGTGTTTAAAAATTATGAGTGTAAATTCTTAGTTTTTTTCCTATCTGTGACTTGACACCCACCCTAGTGCATAATTTTCTCGCTGCGTTGGGTTGTTTCTTCTACTATTTGGTCGGGCTTCTGTTTCTTTGACATTTTCTTCATTTCCATTCTCAATTTAATCAAGGATTTACTATACTTACTGAAGATTTTTTTTAAAGACATGTACAGTTACATATAATTATGCTGTTTATGTCACTCCTTTGCGGAAGCAACGTTAAGTAAGAGATGGACAGCAAATTTTAATGTGATTCTTGTTAATAATAGTTAAGATCATGATCAGTTAACAGAGAAAATAATGTCAAAAACAGGGAACTCTTTAAGTATAAAGTAACAGATTTATACAAGAATCTCAATTTCAAATAAACAGTTAACATCATTGCAAATTTTAACAAAACAGATTACAGACAGTGGGTCGAAAACAATTAACAGTTTTTAAAATTTATCAGTTAAATAACAGTTTTAAACAAATTTAAACCTTGAAAAGGACAAAAACAGTTTAACATAAAAAGGACCCCCCCCCCCCCCCCCCCGCCACACCTTAGATATTTGAACTTAATACTTTATTTTCTTTGAAAGGACGCGGTAAATAACTATTCTAAAATTAGCAAGTTGCCATACAGTTGAAAACAAGTTGCCATACAGTAAATTTATCAACACGAGCAAGTTGCCGTACCCTAGACTTTATTGTTTATGGTCTATATTCTTCAAAATGCATCTTTTTGACAACAAATTTCAGTAAATATGATGCCACACTATAATAATCTAAAATCGTGTCTGGAAAAATAATGAAAAACAGTTCAATATCTTGAGAATGGGCTACAGAGGACGATAGACCTCGAAATTTTCCGGTACTAAGTGGCAAGTTTAGGAGTATTACACAAAATCTTGTATTTATTTTGTACTTATCGGCCTAATTATTTAAAGAATTATATATCAGAAAATCATTTCTCATGCTGCACCCTCGTCAAATGAGTGGAAATGCTTTAAATTGAATGAATTCTTAACTTGTTTATTTTTTTTTCTGTTTCTTTCCGCTTTGTTAGTACCCAATTTCCGGTGGCGATGATACACAGTGTTTAATGTAAGACAAAATACGACTTGAATAAGTCTAATTTTGTTAAACAAGAAATAATTGACCAGATACAAAAAGTAGCAAATATCGACTCCTACAAGTCCATGAGTGATCAAAATTGGTTAACTTCAAGACCCACGCATATTTATAAGGAGGTCATGCATCTAAATCAAATAATGACAACATTGAAAGCCAATGCTTTGTCTTCAAAAGAAAAATATGATTGAGAGTCTAAAAAATCGGAGATAATGTTAATTAACCTTACAATGCAACCACCTGGAATCACACTTAATGAGGTAAAACATCTGTGTTTAGTAAGGATGTTTAATTAGATAATTAAATATAGATAGCTCAAGTCCTTGTGAACTCTCATACAGGTTTTTGCTGTCATAGGTGGTGTAGTTTGGCCACAAAGTAACATTAAGTTTTTTCACCAACATAAATAGACCTAAACAAGTCTGTCATTTTCTGACTTAGATAAGTCTAAAATTGAAACTACATTTTTATAATAAATACATGTTTCGACTTATTTAAGTCAAAAACAAAATTAGACTTGTTTATGTCTGAGCTCTGACTGCTTATTTGGGCTCTTTTTTGGCCCCTAAATTTTTTCCTAAACAGTTAAAACAAAAACTCCCAAAATCAATTCCAACCTGCCTTTTGTGGTCATACATTTAAACCTAGTGTCAAAATTTCATAGATTTCTATTTACTTAAACTAAAGTTATAGTGTGAAAACCAAGAAAATGCTTATTTGGGCCCTTTTGGCCCTTAATTCCTAAACTGTTGGGACCAAAACTTACAAAATTAATCCCAACCTTCCCTTTATGGTCCTAAACCTTGTGTTTTAATTTCATAGATTTCTATTTACTTAAACTAAAGTTATAGTACGAAAATTTGGACGACGACGACGGGAACGTGATACCAATATACGACCAAAAAATTAAAATTTTTGCGGTCGTAAAACAATAGAACTTTATTACACTTAATGCATAATTGGCCAGTGCATAATATTAAATCAAATATAAATTTATGTTGAATTCTTAAGAGAAGTTGTTGGTCTTTCTTGATTTCTAGACTTTACAATATTTACTTGTAATTCTATTCGTTTAAAGGCATGCAACAGTGACACATCTTTTGCGTCCAGGTTACATGCTTCAACCTAATAAATGTGCATACAATTATTTAATCAATAAAATCTTGTTGAAATTTAAATTTGCTTCATAAAAATGATTTTAAAGAAATAAATGAGTTTTAATTTTTTGTGTTTATTTTTTTCCTTGATTGACTAGCAATTAATTCTTCCACATCATTTGTTGGTGTTCCTGTAACATTGACAGGAACACCAACAAATGATGTGGAAGAATTAATTGCTAGTCAATCAAGGAAAAAAATAAACACAAAAAATTAAAACTCATTTATTTCTTTAATGCATAACCCAGAATTATAATGTTTTAAAAGCATTGATTTCCAAACCACTGATATAATGAGCTTTAAAATGAATTTATCTGTGTTTATAAATGACTAACATCTGAAATATTGTCATCCCACAATTTCTTTGGTGCTTATATGATAACTTTATGAGTCACATGGACAGCAATTTTCGTGTCAGGTCTTTTTTGTGTTACATGAGAAGATTTTACTGTGTTGAAATCCACAGTTAATCTACTTTTTCATATTCAAAGTTATTATTATGATACTTATTTTAAAAAATAATGTATAACGTAAACCCAAATTAAATTTTTTTTTCATTAAGAAATTCAGTGTACATGGTGTATGTAACATTGACTGCAGTAGACTACTAATTAGACTTTTACATGTGCAGGCCAGTGTTACATGCTTAAACAAAACTTACTGCCATATGGAGCTATTATTTTATTTTAATTTTACAAAATTAAAGCGTTTTCATGTTTTCCTGTTTATTTTGTCTTTTAACACTAGTTAGTAACATTGACAACAATATTTTATCTTCTTTTTATTGATTGCATTTGAATAAACTTTTTTCAACTTTATGGACCCGAATTTCCCAAATGTTCCATTTACAGTAACATTATCATGATTATCTGTAAATTTGGGTCAGTCAAATTTTACCGAAGTGAAAAACCCCCTGCTGATCACAAGCTGGCCATGTGTTGTACGTTCATTGTTTTCGGGGGTGTTGAAATTAGTGGGGGGTATTAAAAGAATGATACAGTAACCACTTAAAGAAGTGATTTTTGGCTAAACTAATATTAAATTACTTCTTTAAGTGATTAATTTGTACTACTTAAATAGGTGATTATTAAAGAAAGACAAATCTAACTTCCAACCTCTATGGAAATAATGTTACTTGAATCAGTGATTTAGAAAATCACTTGTTTAAGGAAGTCCCCTGACTGGTAGGTAGGTACATGTAGGTAAATTATTTTTTTTCTTTTCTGGAAAAATATTTTGGATGTGTATATAATAGTATGAATGTAGGGAGCCACGAACATCTTTTATCTCTGCATATGCATGCATTTATGTGTCACTTGCTATAACCTTCACCTCTTATATATTCTTTTATATGTGTATATCTGCTCTTTTTTTTCTTTATTGTGTTCTGCTAGATATATTCACTGCTATTATATATATATGCACCTTTTAATCCTTAATCACCCTCTGTAGTGTGCTCTCTGGCTTAGTAAAACAACTGCACGTGTTGTGTTGTTCTATTTGTAAATTAATATTAAACTTGTATACTTTCGAAACATTTCAATGTACTACCGCCGCAGGGCTTACACTACTTGAAAATTATAGGGAGAAGTGACTTCTCTTTTTGATACTGATAGGGAGAAGTGGTGAGATTTGAAAGAGAAGTGCTCACAGTGCGCTACAATGTTTGGATTTTACTATAGCATAAAGGGTCATATGTACATGATGTAAATAATGTTTTTTTTATATTGTTCAATTCATATCTGAGTATACAATTAAAGTAACATTTCAAATTAAAAGTAGTTTCAGTTTTACTAAGGTTCTTGTGAGAAACTACCAACTAAATATTTAATATCTAGCACTTAAAAAAAAAAAAATTATTTTAAAAAATGTAAAGAAATTATAATAAATCAATTAAAATTTAATTCAAAATTATCCTGTGTATGAAATTCTGTGTTTCTCATAAAAAATATAAAATTTATTAAGCTGGGCCAAAATATATTGATATTGATAGTATAATAGTCTCAAAGTTAAGCAACTTTAATCAATAGTTTGAAACAATCCATAAAAAAATAGGGAATTATATCATGTACATATATGCACCAATGAATTAGATGAAACCAAAAGTCTCTTAATGCGTTGGGACTACGTAATTTGTCCAATTGAGATCAATATTTTTCTGTCAGCTGTTCCATTCGTGCGTCCGTAGTAGTTATGGTATAAGTACGGATTTCGGTCATAGCTGGTCAGGTTCAGATCCGTAGTATAGAAATCGGTTATTGGCGGACGATTGCAAGAAGATTTACAGAAATTAACGATGTTTGACAAGTTATCTGGTTATTTGGAAAGGAAATTCCACCCCTGGTATTTACCGGTATTTACGCCCCGGACAATACTCCCCAAGTGGTCAATACTGGCAAATACTGGTCAATTGAAATTTTCATGGTTGTTTCTACTATTAATTGAAGTAAAATCTTGATAAAAAGACAAATATAATGTGTCAGCTTATAAAATTAATGAATTTGAAATGTTTTATTCATTTATAACACTTATTCTTACTGATTTAAAATTTAGTTTTTCTGAATTATGATATTGCATACTTAAGATATACATGATATATATACAAATTTATATTTTATTTCAACATTTTTAAATCAATACATTTGCAATATATTTTTATTCAAAATGTAGGATTTTACAGGTAATTAAAATTTAAGGTAAATAAAACTACAGGTAAATGAAGTTACATGGGTCTTTTTACCTATCACCTTGCATTGCTAGGTGTGAAAATTTAATTACTAAAACAACAGCCTCCAATAAAAGTTGACAGTACATGGGTTGAAAGTAATAAAATTGATATATAAAGACTCCTTAAACAATAAATTATTTCCTGTCTATAGCTATTTAACTGAGATAAAAACCTTCTTCATGCTGGAAATGGAAATTCGAAGCAGGGACAAAAAGATTGAATTTACAATAGAATTAGAAATGAAAGCATTAAAAATGATTTGAACACTTTCTATACAAATTAATTTTTTAATTGTAATTATAATTGACCAAAATTTCAATCGACCAGTATTTGCCGGTATTTCCCAGTTTTTGCCAGTATTTCCCGGTAAATACCGGTTTTTACCACTGGCATGGTCAATACTAATATTGACCGCTTTTTTGCCAACCTTGAAAGGAACATGACGTTTTTAATGCAATAAATGGATTAAACATTTACTGGAGGCAACTTTAATCACGTTTAGATGAAGTAACAAACTTATTTTGCCGCCGAAATTTAGGTTGATGTACGTTTTCAAGTAAAAATCACCGGAACTTGCGGAAATGCATGAAGTGATAAAAAGTTGGATTTTTATCAAATAGCCTGCTACACACTGCAAAGACTACCGGAAATCAAAACCGCATGAAACCTGGAAATCAGCACTCAATTCTTAACCGCAACAGGCAAAATTCCAGAATAAAAAAAAAAGTTTTCAAAAACGTCAATAAAATTATTTGGGTCGCATTGATTTTTTTGGGTCAGTCAGCTGACAGCAAACAAACAATATTTTAATTTAGGCCTAATGAAAACTTTTTAAATTTTAGTGGTGTGTACATCGAACACACTGGCCACGGATATCACAATGGCTGCCATGTACGATGTACATTTAAATTCAAAATGATCTTTACGAACTGTTTTGCTTTCTGTAGATCATTTTTAAGTTATAAAATACATCGATAATATATTATCATTTAATGATCAATGTTTAAAAGTCACAAAAATATGCTAATATTAAAATTTCAAGTGTTATTCGGTCATTATATATGTTATTCTGATAATAACAGTGTTTTTTGGTCATACAAGGTACCGCAAATCAGCTGAGTGATTACACAACATCCTCAGATGGAAATCATTGTAAATTAATAACTCAAAAGTTGCCGTTGTACATGTATTTATTTCATTTAAACGTGGCCAGTTTTAGGCCTGGGACATTTCAAAAATTTGGATTTTCTGTGTTAACTTATTCGACATTTTTGTTTACAAACATGTTCCTGTGAGACTTGTAAAATTCAAGTTGTCTCCCATGTAATGATTTTGATAGCGATTTGACTTCGCCATGAAGTCAGTAAGCCTGCAAGTTATAGTGATTTTCAAAATTCTATGGCGACTTAAATCGTCATTTTGCCGGTGTCATATGGTATTTTGAACCCCATGGTAAATTGACCCCGGGGTCAAAATACCGCTATGGTAAATTGAACCCCCCCATGGTAAATTGAACCCCCCCTGTATGGAAAATTGAACCCCCATGGTAAATTGAACCCCCTGTTTTTTTCATCCTAGATGATTATTAGAACATTTTACATTATTCTAAAGCTTATCATAGATTAAAATATCATTCATACAAGAAAGGGAGGTACATTTTCCATGCTTAATTAAAAGAAATATCTTTGCTTGGTATAAGTGCTCTGAAGTCTTTACCAACAAAATGTCATTCAAAATACTTATTGACACATTATAACTAGACCATATGTAGCTTGAATGCTTTAATTATTTGTAATTATAACATATGTATATATAAATATAAGGGTAGTTTTGATTTTCCATGGTAAAAAAGGGGGAGGGGGTCAAAATACCATGGCAAAGTAAAATTTTCAAAATGTCTTTTCCAGCAATTTAAATACATACAAACTACTTATTGGTGAATTGTAACTACATAAAAGAGTTAGAATTGCCAGATTTTTGGAAATTAAAGGTCTAGAGTAGGGGTTTAATATACCACAGGGGGGTCAAAATATCATGGAAAAGTAAAATTTTCAAAATATCTTTTCCAGCAAGTTTAATAAATACAAACTACTTAGTGTTGTATTCTAACTTCATAAAAGAGTTAAAATTGCCAGAATTTCTGAAATTAAAGGCCTAGAGAAGGGGGTTCAATATACCGCAGGGGGGTCAAAATACCATGGCAAAGAAAAATTTTCAAAATAACTTTTCCAGCAAGTTTGATACATACAAACTACTTATTGGTGTATTCTAGCTACATAAAAGAGTTAGAATTTCCAGATTTTTTTTAATCAAAGGTCTAGAGTAGGGGGTTCAATATACCGCAGGGGGGTCAAAATACCATGGCAAAGTAAAATTTTCAAAATATCTTTTCCAGCAAGTTAAATACATACAAACTACTTATTTGTGTATTCTAACTACATAAAAGAGTTAGAATTGCCAGATTTTTGGAAATTAAAGGTCTAGAGTAGGGGGTTCAATATACCACATGGGGGGGGGGGGTCAAAATATCATGGAAAAGTAAAATTTTCAAAATTTCTTTTCCAGCAAGTTTAGTACATACAAACTAATTATTGCTGTATTCTAAATACATAAAAAAGTTAAATTTGCCAGATTTGTTTAAATTAAAGGTCTAGAGTAGGGGTTCAATATACCGTAGGGGGTCAAAATACCATGGCAAAGTAAAATTTTCAAAATATCTTTTCCAGTAAGTTTGATAAATACAAACTACTTATTGTTGTATTCTAACTTCATAAAAGAGTTAAAATTGCCAGAATTTCTGAAATTAAAGGCCTAGAGAAGGGGGTTCAATATACCGCAGGGGGGTCAAAATACCATGGCTAAGTAAAATTTTCAAAATATCTTTTCCAGCAAGTTAAATACATACAAACTTTTTATTGGTGTATTCTTACTACATAAAAGAGTTCAAATTGCCAGAATTTCTTAAATTAAAGGCCTAGAGTAGGGGTTCAATATACCGCAGGGGGGTCAAAATACCATGGCAAAGTAAAATTTTCAAAATAACTTTTCCAGCAAGTTTAGTACATACAAACTACTTATTTGTGACTTTGAAATACATAAAAGAGTTAGATTTGCCAGATTTGTTTAAATTAAAGGTCTAGAGTAGGGGTTCAATATACCGCAGGGGGGTCAAAATACCATGGCAAAGTAAAATTTTCAAAATATCTTTTCCAGCAAGTTTAATACATACAAACTACTGATTGGTGTATTCTTACTACATAGAAGAGTTTAGAATTGCCAGAATTTTGAAATTAAAGGCCTAGAGTAGGGGGCTCAATATACCGCAGGAGAGTCAAAATACCATGGCAAAGTAAATTTTTCAAAATATCTTTTCCAGCAAGTTTAATACATACAAACTACTTATTGGTGTATTCCAACTACACCAAAGAGTTAAAATTGCCCAATTTTTTTGAATTAAAGGTCTAGACAGTCAGGGGAATTACTTAAACAAGTAACATTTAAAATAACCTATACAAGTAATGTTGAAACGAGGCTATTTTAGATGTTACTTATATAAGTAACTTTTCTAAATATTATTTTTATAGGTGTCCAACTATACAGATTTTACTAGCTTTAACAAATTTTCACGGTCATCTGGTTATTTTTCCCATGAAATATAAAACTAATCTTTCTGAAACACTAATTGTCTTTCTGACGCACGTATGTTTTATATCGATGCTTTTGGGTTAAAGATTGGTCTTTTGGAACTTTTAAAAAATCATTTTCCTCAAAAATCTAGCAGGTAGACAGATATAAATAGATAGAAACTTGTGAATTAATTAAGACTTGAAGTTTTTTTTAATTTGTAACCCAAAACAATTACATATGTTCCTTAAATAAGTGTTATTATTAATTCTTTCAAAGATGAATAAAATATCTTATTCAAGTAATATTTTTGTCATTCTTTTTAAAGTAACCCTTTAATATGCTGGAAAAGATATTTTGAAAATTTTACTTAGCCATGGTATTTTGACCCCCCTGCGGTATATTGAACCCCCTACTATAGACCTTAAATTTCAAAAATTCAAGCTATTCTAACTCCTTAACATAGTTATAATACTCCAATTAGTAGTTTGTATGTATTTAATACACTGGAAATATATTTTGAAAATTTTACTTAGCCATGGTATTTTGACCCCCCTGCGGTATATTGAACCCCCTACTATAGACCTTGAATTTCAAAAATTCAAGCTATTCTTACTCCTCAACATAGTTATAATACTCCAATGAGTAGTTTGTATGTATTTAATATACTGGAAAAGATATTTTGAAAATTTTACTTAGCCATGGTATTTTGACCCCCCTGCGGTATATTGAACCCCCTACTTAAAAGCACAAATTAAAAAAAATGATAGCCAATAAATTGTAAATTAGATTATCTGCAATACTATTTATCAAAAACAGGGGGGTTCAATATACCGCAGGGGGTTCAAAATACCATATGTGAAAAATGACCCCGGGGTCAAAATACCATGCGGTATAATGACCCCGGGGTCATTTTACCGCATGGTATTTTGACCCCGGGTTCACTTTTTAGGGGGTTCAAAATACCATATGACACCGGCAAGATTACGGCCTGTATATACATGATATACATGAGATAATAGATTGTGAATTTTTTTTATCCATTTCCGGCAATACAAGTAGGTTGCAAATTACACAGTAACGAATACTTTGTGCCTAACTGAATCCTTATATCTGTGAATTGATATGAATAATATCGAGCAATACACAAAGGTACTAAATGGTAACGTTTCAACACAGTCGTTTGAATTTTAGTGATAAATAAACAAAAAAAAGACTTTTTTCTATTTATTTTTGTTTATTATCTAGCGACTTTTTTTTTATTTTTTGGTTTATTAATCACTATATAATAACTAGCGACTTTTTTTCTATTTTTTTGTTTATTTATCACTAAAATTCAAACGACTACAGGTGGTTTCATCTTGATCTTGATAGGTTTAAGTTCAAAAGATGAAACCACACATGTTTCAAATCACAAGTGACGCAAAACCTTCACAGAACTTTATGTCGTACCACACAATCCTTATTTACACACAAAATAAATGATTATACCAGGCAGAAAACTTACTCTATAGAGAACCATTAAATTTTAAATATTTTTGAAGTGGCTTTTTGCGCCATTTCGCAAGTTCCTTTGATTTTCGGGTAGAATAATCTAGGGGAGAGTAACGTACCAAGAGTTATCCAAAAATGAAATATGATTGAGCAACAACTCGGCCCTAAGACAACTCGACCCAAGTCGACTCAGACCGTCTAGGAAGACAACTCGAACTGACTTTAATATTTATATAGTAAGATAACAATGCAGAAAGTCTAGCCAAGCGCAAAACCCCGTATTAATAATCATTATAAGTTTAATCGAAAATATTCGTTTTTCAATTAAATTGAGCATGTCTAGGCCTATATTTACATGTATATCTTCTGCTTATCTTACTAGCGTGCTAACTAGTCATCTTAATCAGAGACGCCAGTATGCCTTTTGCCGACATTTGATAACAAGTAGAAGCTCCAGTTGACTGAATTCAGCGAAATAAATGACTGGTTACCGTTTGGGGTAAAATAGACGTGTTACGAAAACTATATAACCACGACGCTAAGTTTTTCACAACAAGACTTTATAAATGTATAGGGACTGTGCCAAATAAAAATATTATCGATTAAAAAACGACAAACTTAAATTTCCGTTGTGGTAACCAGGTATCCTACACATTTCTTGGGTAATTTGAAATGATATCTAATCCATAAATATAAATCCTACGTTACTACATAATGTAGAAACGCAGAAGTATAACGAAATCGGAGATCTATATCACAATTCAATTCAATTCAATTCAAATCTGTATTGCCATAAAACTACATATTTACAATTAGATTGATTTAGAATTATCGTTTTCTGGTGAGCATTTGATATTTGTCCGGCCAATACCAGGTCCATTTGTGCATGTGTGAAATATTCAGTATCTTCAGCAGCACTAGGGGGTCGCTAATTATATATATGGCGGGATATATGGGCGTTTTTGAAATAAAGGTTTTGCAATCTTAAATTGTAAGCCCCAATCATAATTAAGTGTTACTGGTAATTGAAATAATTGTTGTTTCACATATATAAATATAGTCTCCCTTATGAAACTAAATTGTTTGCCGCAAACTTGTAGCAGACCTGCTGAGGCAAGCTTGAGTTTGCAGAAACACAGAAAATAATGTTTGCAAATATTTGCCGCTAGCTGCAAACTTCCGTCAAATATTGCAGCTTTTTGCTGCAAGCTTGAGGCAAGTTTGCAGAAACATCAATGATTGCCGTAAGATTGGTAGAAAGTTTAAGATAATAAAGAATGTTTGCGTCAAGATTGCAGAAAACTTTGACCAATCTATATGTTTGCCAGAACATTACAAGAATTTCACAATATGGACTGGGCATGCCTATAGTTGGCATTTCCTGGACATGCTGGAAGCTAACAATTTGAATTTGTGGCTAGATCATGTTGGTTGTGTTTGAAACATTCAGTTAACCTATAAGAGGTCAAGGAGGCATTTTGGTTCATTAATATTGGATATTCAGTATGTAATTTTGTAAGTACAAATAATTCATAGACTGCATCTTTTAATAAAATAATTAATGTCATAAACATACATATTAAGCAACTATACATGTATGTGTGTTTGAAAAACATTAGCTATTATATATAAGTTTGAATAACTGATGTACTGTACCATGTTTATTAAAATTGAGTTAAATTCTGTAATTCAACTATTACCTAGCTTTATACTCAATACACATTTGAAATTTATCCTTTTTTATTTCTTAAAACAAGTATATGATGTCATTTGAGGATGACGTACCCCTGCTCCCTTTTCAAAACTAAAATCCCTCTATGTATTTCCTGAACTCTCATAAGTCTGCAAGAATTCTCACAATGACTGTGTACAAGCAGAAATTTACTTTGTAAAAATTCTGCTGTGTAGTTTGAAAAGATAAACTGAATGTGTCTCGCACATGACCTTTACATATGTGTAGTTCCTTCAAGCATGCGGCAAATCTAATTTGCATAACTTTGTCTGCAGCAAGCTTGTCGCAACCTTCATTTGCATGGTAAAATGGTTGCGGCAAGTTTGCAGCAAACATTTGATGCAAGCGTGCGGAAATGTTTGCTGCAAACTTGCGGTAAATGTTTGCCGCAGGGCTTATATTTCGGTAAGGGAGCTGATGTGGACAACGTATAATTACAAAACAATCATTTATGTTCCTTATTTATATTATTTCTTAATTTATGGCATCAAAATTGTAAGAAGAGGGTAAACAATACTTATACAACAAACGTGGTTGTAATTGACTCATGCATTTTAAGTGACCATAAGGATTTGATCTATTTGAAAAAGGTACAAAATTATTACATCTGACATTGTTTGTGATTATAAGACGGGAAAGGCGAACGTGTGTGCGGGGGAAGAAGGTTCATACTGAGTTATTCAAGAATGCACTTCTATATTTAAAAAAAAGTCGACTAGTCAAGTTTTTTAATCAATAATCACTGTTTTTCGAACATATCAACCTGTCAATCCACTACTGAACCTCGTCTTGATAATGCATGAAGTATTTGTCACTGAACAAAACAAAAATTACACACCAACAACCAATCAACATCTGCTAAAAATGCACAAAGCTCTATGGTTTGGTTGATTCTTTGTCGTATGTTTCCATAGATTTCGCCCAACTATTAAAGTTTTTATAATCGCCTTATAGCGTGTTCAATATAATCGTAACACCCAAACGATAATCGCAAGTTCATTTTTTAAATTATATTCTATCTGCTATCATGGATCTACCCGTGCGAAGCCTGCAGAGAATTGTTTGCTGCAAGCTTGTGGCAATTGTTTGTTGCAAATTTGCGGCAAACTTACAGGAACTACACATATATCAATGTCATGCGTGTAGACGCATTTAGTTTATCTTTTCAAATTAAACAGCAACATTTTTACAAAGTCAATTTCTGCCTGTACACAGTCATTGAGAGAATTCTTGCAAACTTATGAGATTTAAGGAAATACATACATGCATTTTAGTTTTGAAAAAGGAAGCAGGGATACGTCATTCTCAAATGACATCAAATACTTGTATTAACATGATTAAGAAATAAAAAAGGATAAAGTTCAAATGTGTATTGAGTATAAAGCTAGGTAATAATTGCATTACAGAAATAAACATGGTACAGTACATCAGTTATTCAAACTTATAATAGCTTATGTTTTTCAAACACACATACATGTATAGTTGCTTACTTAAATATGTATGTTTATGACATTAATTATTTTATTAAAATATGCAGTTCTATGAATTATTTGTACTTACAAAATTACATACTGAATATCCTATATTATTAAAACAAAATGCATTCTTGATCTCTTATATGTGAAAAGAATTTTTCAAACACAACCAACATGAACTAGCCACAAATTCAAATTGTTAGCTTCCAGAAAGTGGCAACTAGACATGCCCAGTCAATATTGTGAAACTCTTGTAATGTTCTGGCAAACATATAGATTGATCAAAGTTTTCTGCAATCTTGACGCAAACATTTGTTATTATCTTAAATTTCTATATATAGCAATCTTACGGCAAACATTGATGTTTCTGCAAACTTGACGCAAGCTTGCAGCAAAAAGCTGCAATATTTGCCGGAAGTTTGCAACTAGCGGCAAACATCTGCAAACATTATTTTCTGTGTTTCTGCAAACTCAAGCTTGCCGCAGCAGGTCTGCTGCAAGTTTGCGGCAAACAATTTAGTTTCATAAGGGAGACTATATTTATATATATGAAACAACAATTATGTCAATCACCAGTAACACTTAATTATGATTGGGGCTTACAATTTAAGATTGCAAAACATTTCTTTCAAAAATGCTCATATATCCCGCCATAAATATAATTAGCGACCCCTCTAGTGCTGCTGAAGATACTGAATATTTCACTCATACAAACATGCACAAATGGACCTGGTATTGGCCGGACAAATAACAAATGCTCACCAGAAAACGATGATTCTAAATCAATCTAATTGTAAATATGTAGTTTTATGGCAATAAAGATTTGTTTTGAATTGTAATATAGATCTCCGCAGAAGATATAAATATAGGCCTACATGCTCAATTTAATTGAAAAACGGATATCTTCGATTAAACTAATAATGATCATTAAAACGGGGTTTTGCGCTTGGCTAGACTATATGCATTGTAATCTTACTATATAAATATTAAATTCAGTCCGAGTTGTCTTCCTAGACGGTCTGAGTCGACTTGGGTCGAGTTGTCTTAGGGCTGAGTTGTTTCAATTTTGGATAACTCTTGGTACGTTACTCTCCCCAAGATTATTCTACCCGAAAATCAAATTTGAGGAACATGCGAAATGGCGCAAAAGACCACCGCAAAAGACACTTTAAAATATTTGAAATTTAGTGGTCCTCTACAGAGTAAGTTTTCTGCCTGGTATAATCATTTATTTTGTATGTAAATAAGGATTGTGTGGTACAACATAAACAGGTCAGGAATAACCACCAATTAGTGGATTATGTATACCTCAATTGACGTATAATCCACCAATTGGGGTATATTGGTATATACCAATTGATGTATAATGCAAGTTTTTTGTAATTAAATGCTAGTGTGAGATAGGAGCATGATTTTGCAACTTGCAACCTATTTCATGACCCTGATTGAGTCCTTTGAAAGTTTCACGTATGTCAAAGCCTGCTGCATCTCTTGAGAATTCATGTGTACAACAATTCTTTTGTTAGAACATTTGTACTATTGACCATGATTGACTTTTGATAATGAAAGTTAAGTATTAACAAAGAGCTCCATTCACCTGTGGAGTTGTACTCATGATCACATGACTGCAGACAGTAATGATGTCTATTGACAGGTGATTACAGGTAAATTTGCCTATCAAGAATTAACAAGATAACAATAGAAGAAACTTCAAATACAATTATTGATTAAATGCAATATGTTATGTCACTATACTAACTAGGAGTGTTTGACAAGTTTTCATACCATAATATGGTTTTAAGAAAACAATGCTCCATTTTGGTGGAATAATTTGTTTTGAAAAACAAAGAATTATCCACCAATTGGTCTATACCCTTACAGTACAGCCTGTGACTTTCTCTTACTAGTGTCCACCCTCTTGTATGGTCACCTTTAAATGGTCACCTTTTATTGGGGTATTCAATCTTGAGATGTTGGCCATTTATTGGGGTCATAAAACATAGGCTGATGTTTTATCTAATTATGTTACCTGTTGAAATCAATCAAGGTTGAAGTTTTCTGCTTGTGTGTGTCATAAAAATTTACCTGTACAGGTATATGTAACTAATGACTCTTTTGAAATTGACATTTTAACCTTTTCTTGAAATTATATAATAAAATTTTGTTTTAATCTTTGTTCATTTAAATTACTTGTTTATTTGTTTTGTATGTTTTGATTCTGCTTTTTTTCTCTTTTGTTTGAATTTTTCTTTGTTTCATTCACTTTTGTATCCGTTTCTTTTAATTTGTTTTTTCAAAGTTTTGATTTTGTTTCTTTTCTCTATTTAAGTATTTTTTATTTGTTTTTATTTATTTCATTCAGGTTTGTATGTTTTGATTTTGTTTCTTTTTTCTATTTAAGTATTTTTTATTTGTTTTCATTTATTTCATTCAGGTTTGTATGCTTTGATTTTGCTTTTTTCTATTTAAGTATTTTTTATTTGTTTTTATTTATTTCATTCAGGTTTGTATGTTTTGATTTTGCTTTTTTCTCTTTTGTTTGATTTCTTTCTTTGTTTTTATTCACTTTTGTATCTGTCTCTTTTTAATTTGTTTTTTTTCAATGTTTTGATTTTGTTTCTTTTTTGTTCTTTTTTCTTTATTTTATTCAGGTTCAAGTATGGTCTTTTTCTTTTTAAAACTTCTTTCGTTTGTTGTTGCAGTGTTGGAGAAAGCTGAGTACACACATTTTGAAATAAATAATATTATTTTTTAAACCTTTTTTTTGTCTCTTTCAGGATTGGATTATCCAGTCATGATAAAATTATTGATGTGTCATCAGATAATAAAGTTCTTATTACATTTATTACACCTGCCATCAAAGTTTTTCTAAACATAGCATGAATAATAAATGTAATATTTAAAATTATTTTCTGAAGCAACAGCAATTTTTGAATCAGTTTCATAATAAAAGAAAATGATATGTATTATAATCTAATAATACTAGAAGATAATATTCATTAAACTACAAAACTACAATGTATATAATTTTAATTTGATGGTAAATTAGATATTGATTATAACAGTTAAAACATTAATTCATTAATCATTGTCATAATTAACAATACAATATGATATGGCTAACAGTACGCTATTGCCGGGTAGCTGTTTGTCTGCAGATGCTGCAATTGGTGATTGGGGAGTTGATGGTGTTGGTGAAGGTGGCGTAGGTGGTTGAAGTTCAATGGGTAGAACTGGTGATGGTGTTGCTGATCTAAACTGATAAGGGTCTTCTACAGCAGCAGTATCTCTTATTCCCTCACACCAACGGATTACTTTGGCATCTGGCTTCAATTTTGGCACTGTAACCCTTTTTCTTTTAGGAGGGGTGGAACATCTGGTGATGAATCATCAGTAGATTTGGCTATTGAAGATGGTGAAGACTCTGGTGAAGCATCTGTTGGCAAAGCATCTTTGTACAACTTCAGTTGCTTCCTAATTTCTAGCCACTCACCAGTGGCAATCATTTCTGCTTCATCTGCTTCTGCTGATGAGTCACCCCAAATTGTGTTGTATATGTCTCCAGTTTTAATTCTGCCTTCTGCAAGGATCTTGGATCTTGGAACTACAAGTAGTTCAGTCTGGTCCTGGCTACCCCATTTGACTAAGTAATGGCTATATTCCTTGGTGATAGTTCTGGCAGTCATTTTTTTTTGTAATAGTACTTATTTATGATATAAAAGTGAATTACAGTGATTTATATTAGGGTGTCGGCTTGGCAAGGTTGGCTTGTAGTTTTGCTGGGTAGTTTTGATTGGGTCAAAATGGATACTTCTAAAATTGAATTTAAGAAATTAGCTAAGTCCTTCAAAATATGAACTCGTCTGAAGATTAATTGGTCCATTTAATGTTTGAGACAATTGGCTTCATTATGTGTGCATGCCCACCAAGCTTGATAATTGATCCGTGAAATAACATACTGGTTAAAACAACATCCTTGAGAAAATTCAACATTATTTATAATGGCAATACATTTATTTGAGAAAGTGTTTGAATACAATCATTAATTATAAATAAAGAATATTATAGAAAATTCCTTTAAAGAAAGTTATTAAAATAAAGTTACTTCTGTAATAAATCTTTTAAGTTATTTCCGAATGTTCTTTTTTCCTGATACATGTTAAAGGAGATTCCGATTTTGTTTGCATTTAAACCAATGCAGAAACGATCTTGATAAAACGATCTATAATTTATTAAAATAAATCAACAATATGTTTTTTAAGATGCAGAAATAAATCCACCTTATGAAACCTCAATAATTCAATATTAAAAATGAGGGTCTGGATGGTTTTTTTCAGATTATAGACGAATGGGCTAATACTTAGTGCAAAATTAAATAATTGAAAATAGAAATAGAAAAAAAGACAAGTGATTATGAGAAATAAACTCATCATAGATACCAGGACTAAATTTTGTATATACGCCAGACGCGTGTTTCGTCTACAAAAGACTCATCAGTGACGCTCGAATCCAAAAAAGTTTAAAAGGCCAAATAAAGTACGAAGTTGAAGAGCATTGAGGACCAAAATTCCTAAAAGTTTTGCCAAATCCAGTTAAGGTAATCTATGCCTGAGGTAAAAAAGCCTTAGTATTTCAAAAATTCTAAATTTTGTAAACATATAATTTATAAATATAACCAAATCAATGATAATTCATGTCAGCACAAAAAGTGCTGACTACTGGGCTTGTGATGTGCTAATTCTAACTAAAAATAATATGAGAATATTTGTCAAATTTAAAAAGAGAAATAAGATACGAGGGATTCATTTAAAAATATATATACAGAATTGTAGAGTACCCCAAACAGACCCTCTGCATTTCATGAAACCAGAAAGTTAATGTCGATTGTTATAAAAACAATGTATACGGAGAAAATGCACAACTAATGAGAAATATTATATGGCTATCTTAACACAGAACGTAATTTATGACTTTGATGTACAAATGGGTAACTGTTAACGAACTATCTATCAATTTACAAGCCTTTATTATCATTTATATTCACTAAATTTATATACATGTATGTAAAGATTAAATGAGAATTAAAGATTAAAAGAATTGGAGAATATGGACCAAAATGAAAACAAAATCATAATAAAAGATGTCCGCAATAATCATGATAGTGTATAAGAATATTTTAACTTGAATTGAATTTTGACCAACTTCAGTTTTTTTTCCGTTCAATTATTTTGTTTGTGTATTCATTTGACAGTTAGAGATATGACATGTGAATCAGAAATATAACCCCTGGTTTCTATAGAATATACATACTGGCGCCAAAAAAACAATGTGAAAAATCCCTCACGTCCAAGTTTATTGTATTTATGTCAATTGGTGGATTATACGTCAATTGAGGTATAATCCACTAGTTGGTGGTTATTCCTGACCTGATAAAGTTCTTTGAAGGTTTTGCATCACTTGTGACACAGGCACTAGACGTTCTGTCAATAATATAAAAATATTGGTAATGGGAAGAAAATAGTGTCCATATATTATACTATTGACAGAACGTCTTGTGCCTGTGCTTGTGATCACTTTTTATTTGAAACCACATGTAGTCGTTTGAATTTTAGTGATAAATAAACAAAAATATAGAAAAAAGTCTCTAGTTATTATACATGTATAGTGATAAATAAACAAAAATTATTTAAGTCGCCATAGAATATTGAAAATCACTATGACTCGCAGGCTAACTGACTACATGGCGAAGTCAAATCGCTATCAAAATCGTAATAAGGGAGACAACTTGAATTTTACAAGTCTCACCGGAACATGTATGTAAACAAAAATGGCGAATGACACAGAAAATCAAATTTTTTGAAATGTCCCAGGCCTAAAACTGTCGATGTTTAAATGAAATAAATACATGTACAACGGCAACTTTTGAGTTATCAATTTACAATGATTTTCATCTGAGGATGTTGTGTAATCACTCAGCTGATTTGCGGTACCTTGTATGACCAATAAGACATATAATGACCGAATAACACTTGAAATTTTAATATTAGCACATATATGTGACTTTTAAACATTGATTATTAAATAATAATGTATTATCGATGTATTTTATAACTTAAAATTGATTTACAGAAGGCAAAACAGTTCATAAAGATCATTTTAAAGTATCTGTGGCCGCCATGTTCGATGTACACACTAAATTTTAAAAGTTTTCATTACAACTGTTATTCGTCATGTTCGTAAAATTACAGTGTTATTTGGTCATTTGTGTTTAACCCCTAGGCCTGTCTTGTTTTCTTTTTATTTATCACGGGGCGATCATTCGATAGTTTAAGAGGGAGAATGAACGGAAGATGTTTTATATTCTTTGATTAAAAGTTGAAATATAAAACATTGTAAAAGGTAGAAAGGCATCTAATGAATAAATAAGTTATTTATTGCAAACGTACAACACATGACCAGCTTGTGATCAGCATGATCAACAGTGGGTTTTTCACTTCGGTAAAATTTGACTGACCCGAATTTATGAATAATCATGATAATGTAAATCGATCATTTGGGAAATTCAGGTTCATAAAACTTTACCAAGTTCAATATTTTATATTCACCATATTAACCTGAAGTGACTTTTCTTGGGAGTTCTGGGATATCATGGTGAAAGAAAAATAACTATTTGTTCACCTCAAATGGAATCATATCTTATTTTAACATTTCTCATGGATATTTGTGGAAATAATTTGCATCAATAAGCCAAAAAAAGGTAGGACTTAAATAAAAATTTCATGTCAAAATTAGGTTAGTAAAGTTCCCCCAAAAATTTCTTCTCAAAGTCTAGACGTAAAAAAGGCTTCAGTGTTATGAAGTCGCTTGAAAGCATCCCAGAAAAAAAAATAGCCTTGCCAGACATCATAATTATTTGGACTAATACATGTATATACATGTCCTTGTACAAGTTGTACAGTGTCCCAGTGACATTACCCATGTTATCCATTGTGTCCTTTCTGTCCGTGATATGAAATGCATTACCTGATTATGTCATACATGTATCTGCAATGTAACATAAATAGAATTTTTCTTGTAAGTGCTTAAATAGTCTTGTGAAGAGAAGATGAGAGCATAATAAGGCACTTATTATTTTAGCCGTCTTTCATAACTGGTGCCAATAAAAAATTATATTTATAAGGAATTAAAAGGAAGATATATAGGCCAGATCGACATGGGATGAAAACAAATTGGGCTAGGTAATGTCCCTTGGACATGTTGGACATTCAGATTTGTATACGACCGCAAACATTTTTTATATTATTTTTTATTATATTTTTTATATTATTGTATATTGGTATGACGTCGTCGTTAGACACATTGGTTTTCACACTATAACTGTAGTTTAAGTATATAGAAATCCATGAAATTCAAATACAAGGTTTATGACCACAAAAGAAAGGTTATGATTGATTTTGTGGGTTTTGGTCCCAACAGTTTAGGAATTAGGAGCCAAAAAAAGAGCCCAAATAAGCTTTTCCCATCACTTGGCCTCCGTCGTCGTCCGTCGTCGTTAACTTTTACAAAAATCTTCTCCTCTGAAACTACTGGGGCAAATTAAACCAAACTTAGCCACAATCATCATTGGGGTATCTAGTTTAAAAAATGTGTGGCGTGCCCCGGCCAACCAACCAAGATCACGGGAACCGTCTAAAATCTAACTTAAATGCTAGAATTGTGAAGATTTCAGTAATTTAGCATGACTTAATGGTGCTAGTTTCCAATATATACGTGCATAATATTATCAAAAACAGCCCATATTTATGTAGCAGAAGCATTCTTCTGTCCCATAAATAACTAATAGTTTACATTTTAACAACTTTGTAAAACTGCTATATTTTTGGGCCAAAAAGGGGTCTTACTGAACCTACTCCTTTCACTCGGTCTGGTATGATGTGAAAATATGGCAGCTAATTAATTGTTGTGTTTTGATTAAACAATAAACAAAGAGGTCTGGATATTGAGGAAAGCATGTGTATAATATGAACAATAAGATATAGTCTATTTCGATAACTGAGCTATCACCTTGTTTAAACAAGAAAGGTTACGATGAGTTCACCACATACGGAAAACATGGGCAATTTGTTGTCTAGGAAGCCAATGATTAAAACAAATTAAATTTCTTCTCATAATAAAAAATAGTCATTGAGATTTACAAAAACATATGTATAACTTTTTGTTAATTTGAAGTTTTATATGACATGTAAAACTTAACAGTTTTAATAATCATTCCATTAGTTTGTTAGTATCTCTAATTGACGAAAGAGATCGTTTTGAAAATTTTCTAATTGCAATTCAAAGTTTGCTCAGGCTACGACGAGAATACAAAATATCACGCGGTTAACATAAAACATAATCATTTTATTTTGAGACGTAAGTTGTTGACTATTTAAAAAAAAATACTACTCACAGTGTGCATAATATGTGTATAAGGATCGTGTCAAAACATGTATTATATGATTGCGTTATCATAAAACTTGATACTTGATATCTAATAAACATTTACATCAAAAGGTATATGTTCTGTCATGGGTTGGAATGTATAAATGATTTTTTTTACTGAAATATATGCTTTGCATTCCAACATACTAATATCTGGATAGTTGAAAAAAATCAATGTCACGTGGTAGCCTGCCTCAGAGGGATTGTAGCAAAGACATAAATAACTACTTGTAGTAATGACAAAATTATTTTTTAAGACGTTGAGAATCTTGTTTCTGAGGATATCTTAATGGCCCATAAAAGCTTAAAAAATTCACTTATTTAAAGGCATGAACACTGCAAAAATAAACAAACCCGGACGGACAGGTAGACCATGCAAAAATGCTATATACCCAATATAGTTAGCTTATCATGCTTTATACACGAGAGAACCAAGTGATAGAGCAAAACTATAGTTTTTTTTTGTACAGTCGTTGAACTATACACAATAAAAACAGGGACAAGCAAGAAATATATACCAGACGGAAATCGAAGAATAGAAGACATCTGTATCGAATTATGAAGGATTCAGGTATTTCATATTTATAACTCTTAAGATATATACAAACCGCAAAATAAGTTCTCCAGTGTCTGGCATTCTGCAACATTCATTGTAGGCCAGCAAAAAAAGGTTGAAACACACGCAAACATGTCTTATCATAATATAGATATAGGAATATCTGGTGTGAGTGCCAAATGAGTCAACTCTCCATCCAAATAACAATTTAAAAAAGTAAACCATTATAGGTCAATGTACGGCCTTCAACACGGAGCCTTGGCTCACACCTAACAACAAGCTATAAAGGGCTCCAAAATTACTAGTGTAAAACCATTCAAACTGGAAAACCAACGGTCTTATCTATAATTGTCTTCTGGATGGAATGCACAAAGGCGACATCAAGTCAGTCAGCAATATAATAATACAGATCAGGCATAACTCAATTAAACTGCCAATATTTTCGAATCCAATTGTTTATTTAAACAAATAAAAATAAATTGATAAAAAAGCGATATGATTGATAAATTGTTTATAATTTTTACAAAAAATGTTTTCGTCTTTTCAAAGTTTCTGATTGATGACATCAAGCACGTCAAGAGCATCACATCAATTAAGATAAATAAAGTTCACGGAATATAAGAAGACATCTTGTACTATATTTAATTGTTTAAAAGCTGACGTCAAATAAGAAAATCTTGCCTTCTTGAGTCGATACCAACAGTTGTTGCATACTACAATTATAGCTTATTGCCCTAGCACCAGATAAATCGCTTTTGCAGTACAATTCTTGAAATTCACTTCCAGTACTTGATAATGCATATATATTATTCGATTGAAATCCTGTGATAAACAAAATGTTTTTATCACAGCATTCTACTCCCAACGGTGATTTTAATTTCTTGTCCTTAAATTCATGAATATCAACGCCATTTAAGTCACAACAAACAACTCTATCCTTTGCATATTGTGAATAATATATCTTATCATTTAGAAGCACGGCATTCATAAAATCACTAGCACTATATGGTATTTTATTAAGTATGTTTCCTTTAATATCTGTTATATAAAATCCAAAATTCATAACTGTTATAAGGAATTGTCCTTTCGTAAAGGAGAAAGTGTCTATGCAACTGCCTTCCACATCAAATGAGTGATCAACTGTAGAGCTGGCAATGCTTATTATATTAATATTCATACCACTGCAATCGCTTATTGCAATTTCGTTATCTGGAATAAAAGCAACAGCATTTGGACTAAATGATAATGGTATGTCTTTTGCATAAAACCCAGTGTCCTTAAAAACAATTAAACGTTTGTTCATTTGATCCGAAAAAGCAAGTCTTCCGTTTGACAGAAAGCAATTACCGCGAATAACAAGGGTCTTGCTCCCTCCACTAGGTAACTGTGCATTTTCAAACTTAGGTTTAAGTTTCATTTTGTCAATACAAGGTGGTTCAATTGCCAGAAGTTGTGCCTGTTTTCCCCTGTGGTTGACTAGTTTAATGTCCAATTCTTTGGTGATTACATTCACATTGCCCAGGGATGGCAACAACGTTTCGATTGCAAGCTCGACATTTGGAGAAAATGAAAATGAAATTGGCTTTGCGGAATCTTTTGTAATGAAAGATTGCATATCTTTCTCTAAATTCTTTACTGAGCCCTCAAATACCCGAAATGCTATAAATAATTGGAAATCTGATGCATATTCTTTAATGACATCGGCTTCTTCTTGCATTTTTTCAACATTTGTTTTTAATACTTCGAACTCTTTTATTGTTCCTTCAATAGCCTTCACTTGCTTTCTATGCAAAGTTTCTATTTTAACTTTGAGTTTCATTTCCAGCTCATCAAGATGAGCAATGATATTTTGTTTTGCTTCTTTGATGCCTTTTAAACATTCGTCTTTTTGGTCGGAGAGTAAAGATATATTAGTCAATCGGTCTTTGGTTAATGTATGTAAGTTATTGAGCAAATCTGATAATGTTTGATCAAAGTCTGAAAGAGCATTTGAGGTTTTGTAATGTTCAACGACTGTATGCATTGAACTTAAATGTCGGCATTCTGAATGGGTTGTTTTCAAGCATTCAACACAGCAGCCTAGCTCATGCTGACTACAATAATACTCAAATCTTGCTCCATGTTCACAACAGTCATTCGTAATTTCTTTAACAGCCGCAGGTAATTTATCAAAAGATTCGACAGGAATAGTTTGATGATTTTTACTCAGTTTGGCGGCAGAATGGTGAGCTGTGCAAGACTCACAAAGACTTTGTTCACATTCTGGACACCAGTCAGTGGCAAATACTGTTACGTCCCTAGTTTCACAAATATCACACAACTTTTTACAGGCCGCCATGCTGAAATAAAATGAAATTTAAGCTTGACTATCGTTAAGGTACTTAGGTTGAAAGACGTACAAATTCACAAGTCAAAGAGAAAAGAATAACACCATGACAAAAAAGGAAAACTATCTACAAAACAAACAAAAGATAAATGAGCCTTATCAAAATAGGGTTATGATCTCAGATGTGCCAGAAAGGTATGCATTTTCTACTTCAGGCCTCCGATCCCGTCTAATTGCAAGTGCCAGGAGTTATAGTTTTTAAAATAGGTTAGAAATGTAAGTTTTCATGAGCTTATTTTAATGTTTAAATGCATTGAAAAAGTGTTGAACTTTTTGTGAAAATATGCATACACATTCAAGTTAAAGAATTTAAAAGAGCGAATCAAAATTTCACAGCAGAATTTATATTTCATATTTTTCATTTTGTGGCCCTTTATAGCCGACAACTAAGTGTTGAAGGCCATAGTATTGCCAGTAATGGCTGACATTCACTTCATATAACTTTTGTGAATAGTTGTTTCATTGGCAATCATGCGATATCTCCTTCGTTAAATATTAATAAAGACACCTATCGTTTTCTAAAACAGACAAATCGCCAGACGGACAGTAGAGTCAATTATATGATCCATCGTCCCGTAAGATTTATCATTCACTATTTATTCAGTCCAACAATATTAGATTCGTAAATTGGCTTTCGCAATTTTTTTTATTCCCTCGCCGGGATTCGAACCCATTCTACTGAGATATTGTGACACCAAATCGCCTGCACTGTAGCCGTCCCGCTAGACCACACGATCATCTGAGCTTCATTAAAATGAAGCTTTCGGTTGCATGGTGTTACCTTTCCGCGTCAGTTTTAATCTAGCGTCGTACTACAGTACCAGTCTATGGAAGAAGCGATTCAATCAAATCTTTTATTATATCAACGAGTTGCATTGTGGGAAATTTCGGACGAATGTTAGAATTTGTACGAAGAAAGGCAGATTTCTCGGTATAAAGAAATGACTCTTTTCTTAAAACAGAGTGACATTTAACAAGAAATACGTCTGGTGTATAACTTCCATGGATTATTTTATGTTGAATTGTTGAATAAAATAGAATGAAACATAAATGCACGATTATTCATTTGTAGATGTACACATTCTACAAATATCATGTAGCAAATTCAGTGGAATACAATTGAGATACATTCAATTGTTTGCTAAGCCAAAATCACCTATAAGTCAAAGATACTGCTATATTTTATTATATCAATGCGATATTTGTCTTATATCATAGCGATGATTTTTTAATATCAAAAATTTATGAATGCGATACTTTTCTAATATAACTGCTATAGTTTTCTAATATAAAATGAATACGATGACACGTCACAATGCATGTCAAGAAAACTGCAAACATAATTCACAAACTTAGATCATGACCGGTTTAATGTTTTAGGATCAATATCACTAAAATTTCGTAGCTGTAACAAAATAAACGCTCACATAAACTTATCATTTTTAAAATGTTGCTTGACCCTATTGATAGTTGAAAGTGTTAACAACCGGTTCAGTCTATTGTCAATCACATGGTTTAACCAACTAATGCTATTTGAAGTAATGATGCAATGGCGGGATTTAAATGCGGTTGCAAATAGTCTACCGACCTAAGGTCCAGTGATGGATCAAGGGGGGGGGGGAGGGTCCTGGGGTTAAAAAAAAACTTTTTTTGGATGATCATGTATGTGAATGGGGACATATGGATGGACCCCCTTTTATCTTAGGTTTGTAACCCTTTTTGAAAACGGCTGGATCCGCCATTGAGGTCACACTGCCATAGCCTATCCACATAGGTAATATCAAAAAGCATTACTTAAAAGAAATAAAAAAACATTCATTCAAACAATCCAATCCAATACAGCTTCAAATAACAATGAATATTCAAATGGTAAAATAAATATTCCAAACAAATTAAAATGTACAAATGCTGATGTTCCGAACTTTGAAGATACCAACTGAGTAGCCTCAGACTATAAATTGAACAACTTCAGATACAACGAAAATCAAAAATCTTGTCAAACAGAAAATGTGTTTATTATTAACATAGAAAAAATGTTGAAAAGGAAAACAGTTCTTTATTGGATATCAAAAACTTTTCCCGTTTGTAACTCGATATCTCTATGAACATAATCAGCTCGCTGCGTGGACGCTCCTTTACATCGCGATGACCGTGAGGGCATTCCGTTGTATTGTTGCCACAGAGATTTGACTTTCGTTTTTGACTAGTAACCGATCGTATAAATACGCGAACATTTCTTAGTGCAAACTAACAATCCATATCGCTTGTTATAAATTCATTTCTTCAATGAGTACTAACAAAAATGGATAGAACCTACATAGATAAGATGTAAATGTCTTTTGATGTTAGAAATGTGTATATTTCTTTTCTATATTTATAAATTTAGATCGTTCATTTGGAGGACTGGAAAGCATTTATTTATAAGGGGAACTTTTTAAGATTTATAGATATAAGAAGATGGTGCACGAGTTCGAATTAGACAACTTTCCATCAAAGTAATAATTTGTTTAAAGTAAACCATTATAGATCAAATTAGGGCCTTAAGCATGGAGCCTTATCTCACAGCGAACACCACGCTATATAGGAACAAAAACATTACTAGTGCTAAACCATTCAAATAGGAAAACCAAACAGTCTAATTAATATAGAAAAAGGAGAATCAAAAGTACGGGTCAGATTTTGTCGAATCAATCTGAACGAGGACAGTATGATTCATCTTTGTCACAAGTTAGTTTCATTTTTATTTATAAAGAAAGTCTTCCATGAGTGCGTTGTGATAACGTCTGATATAAATTATTTCGGTTAATTATAAAATTTGCTAAATGTTATATATGTGAACAATAATTTTGATACTTAGCTATTTGATTACGACATTGTTTATTAAACCTCATCGGTACTGGCATTTTCAAATTTTGAAAATGGTGGATAGAACCTTGTTTTATAGCGCTTAACCTCTCACGTGTTTGACAGTCTCATCAAATTATGTCATATTTACAACGATGCATGAACAAAACAGACATAATAGGTAAAATTGTCAAAATATGGGTACAGCAGTCAAATATTAATACTAATAAGTACTATTATCGCTATTTTGTGCATTTTTCCTTTGATCTTTTTTTGTGATAATTTTCATATCATGCTTCTCGCTTGAAACGGAAAAATTATCGAAAGAAACTAAGGAGGCCACGTGGCGTTGCTAACTAAATTGACATGAAATTGACAACGTCGTCATTGGTAAAATAGCGATAAACAGATTATCATTGCTCATCTCAACTCGATTGCTTTTCTCACTTTCGCTGTACCAGCTCAAGCGAGAAAATCAATCTCGTTGAGATGATGAACGATAATCTATATATATTGATATAACAAAAACACCGCTATGATATTTTAAAAGTATCGCATTGATATTAGAAATTATAGCATTTATATATATATTTTATGTATATAAGAAAAACACAGCACTTCAAATTTTACACGTACATAAACGTTTGCTTCTTACTAACTTCTGAATGTATATTTAGACTCAATTGTTGTTTATATTTAAACAATAAGTTTTTAAAGTTAGTATTTTCTTAATTTTTCGTTGCCGAGAACAACATTTTCCGCATGGAATGTCTGCATATTTACATTTGATATTAAGACATTATCGCTATTTTGTACATTTTTCCTTTGATCTTTTTTTGTGATAATTTTCATATCATGCTTCTCGCTTGAGATGGAAAAATTATCGCTAGAAACCATGGAGGCCACGTGGCGTTGCTAACGAAATTGACATTGAAATTGACAATGTCGTGATTGGTAAAATAGCGATAAACAGATAATCATTGGATCATTGGTCATCTCAACTCGATTGCTTTTCTCACTTTCGCTGTACCAGCTCAAGCGATAAAATCAATCTCGTTGAGATAATCAACGATAATCTATAAATATCGCTATGTGATATAAGAAAAGTGTTTATCGATACGCTTCTTCCATAGAATGGGTACATGATATATAAGGCATGCAGATATTATTTTTACAGATCAGTTAATTTATCTGAAGTAATTAGTCATTCACCAGGTAACGTTACCATACAATGGGCTATTAAAAAAAAATGATGAATTCAATTAAACTTTTGTCAGTCTCTTGTTTGATACTGTACAATCATGTGATGTTTTTATTTAATATAAGGTATTTTGGTAAGTTGGTTCTCACTACCCAAGATGATAACAGTAGGTGCTCTTTAAGAAAAAAAATACTATAAAAAAATATACCAAAAATGTAAGAAGTGTAATGCTTTTAGTGTGACACTCACAATAACAAGCAATGTCTCTCATCAAATTATTATATTCTTGTTCAATTCTTCAATCTATTACATTTGCAGGTAAAAGTCAAAATTACCAGAAAATGTGTAGGTAAGTGAAATAACATGTTAATCCACATCTTACAAGTTTTATATTCTTTGTTAAGTATCGTAGATAGGTACAGGTGCATCCAGATTACTCTGAAGTTCTTCTTTTGGAATACTATGGTTACAATAAGAAGACAATTAAAAGATTACCTTTTTAAATTATGTTGTTATTGTTGATGTTTTTTCTTTAATTTTAGTGAATACCATCTGATGCAGATCATCAGTAAGATATAAATTCATCATAGATTGCAGGATTTGAATTTTGTATTTGCGCCAGAGGCGTTCTGTTTTAAAAAAGAAAGAACAACTAATCATTGACGCTCTCTTAAAAAAAATATCAGCACGGAGGTATTATGGCCTTCTTTGCATTCGTATGCTCTTATACTTCTATGTCTGGAGTGTTACTAAAAAAATACTTTGTTTCAATCTTATTGGCAAAAGTAAGTTATTTCAAGTAAAACAAGCTAACAAATACGAGTGTTAAGATATGACAGGAATGCACCCCAGCTTAACACAAAAAAACATTTTAAATTGTTGAACCAAAATTACGATTGAACTAGCTTGTTTAAATGTGGTACACTAGGGATATACTCCTGACGTACAAGTATTTAGCATTCAAAAGCAATGAAAGTCATACATAGTAATCACATGCTTTTAATTTATGATGCAACAGGTGATGTTCATTGAAATTCAAGAAAAGAGAAAACAATAACAACATTGTTTCTATAAAAAAAATAACATGAATGTCACACTAAAAGCGTTACACTTCTGGCATTTTTCAGGAACATCTTTTAAAAGTATTTTTTTATACATTTGCACATACCATGCATACTGAGATGTCATCTTTGGTAGTAAGAACCAACTTATCATGATATTATATCATCTGACATAATAACAGCATATATATAGTATCAAATAAGAGACTGTCAAAGGTTTAAAGAAAATATTTATTTTTAAATAACCCATTAGCCAAATTCGATAATATGTAAGAAATATACATTTGTATTAAATTGTTTAACTAGTTCGTAATGTGCACTTATATTATATGTTTGATAAGAAGACTCTTCATGATTCCAGGTCAGTTTAAAGTTAAAATATGGTAGAAATATATTGTGGTCATGATTGTAACATTGAATACACTCCTGACAAGTTTATTATGTAGCTTATCTCAAACGAAATTCACCATGATTCCTTATTACAATAATTGCAACAAGATAAAATGTAACTGAGAAAGTAAGAGAATAGTTGATCTGTCTTGCAATGTGACAATTTTATCTATTAGATTCTTAAAAAAATTAAAAAGTAATTAACCTTCAACATTTTAAAAGTTAATTTTTCGTTCAGTAATGTTTAAAAAAAGTGTAATTCTAATTAAAAGAGCAATCTTATGCAATTAGCAGATTAGATATATAAAAACTTTTGTTATTAGATATTGACGAATACACTGAAAATTAGTGAAATTTACATATTTAAAAAACAATCTTAAAAGAGAAAAAAAAATGGAAGGACAATCAGCTAAATTACCATTAAAATCAACAAACAAATAATTACATTTATATATATTCATACATATTTATGTTTGTAAGTTAATTATAGTACTAGTATGTTGTTTCCTTTGACAAATGGATGAATTCTTATGAGTAAAATGTTGTTAAAACATTTGTTCTCATTTTCTTGCATTAACCCTTGGATGTTTTGAAATTTGAATGTCTTTAAATTATAGTAATAAACTGTTAGAAAATAGAATTGCAATGAATCAATGTTTTGCCATGTTTGTCACATTTTGTTATTATATATCTTTTTTTATGAATAGCCCATATATACGGATATAGTGCCGATACATACATGTACTATTACTTGATAACATTTTGTTAAATTAAGAATAAAAAACATTGGTCTAATAATGAATTTCTCTGTATATTAAATTATCATTAACGGGCTTCCGTATACACAACACCAAGCGATCCATAAAATAATATATAATCTAACTTATCAAGTGTATTGCATTTAAAAAGAACCAGGTTTATTTGTTGTAGATGCATTCTAATAATGATCAATAATTATCATTTTGTCATTGATATAATAATAAAAAATCAAATTAGAAAGAGTCACAAACGGTGAACCATACTATTACATGTAACAGAAAGTAGATCAACGATGATAATCATGATAATTGAAAACTATATATATATATATCACTCCGTCTCATAAATTACTGTTTAACAATGCTATATAATTTGGTGTCATACGTACAATGAACTACGTCCTGAAATCACAAATCCAAAGTTGAGTTACTTATCTGGTCGGACTGTGAACTATCAACAAATTGTCATCACGGTCACATGATTGAATAATCGAGTTGTATATATATGGAAATCTAGATTAACAATATCGTGTTGTCTTCTTGTCGGATTAATTATTTGATCTGTGTTGGTATATGTCAGGCCCGTGCAGTAAATTAGAATTAATTTAGTACTTTTAATAAATTGAATATGAGCCTCATATTTAACTGTTGTTACTACATTGTACATGTATAACTAGATTTTTTTAAAGTTACAAAATGTATCAGTCATGTTAATTTTACATATCGATTACATTTAGAAGCATTCGGTTAATTAATTCTTTAATGCTTAATAAAGGACCTAGTCATCAATTTAGCCTAAAGTCTTCGAGTATCTGTTTGTAATCGGATCAATTTGTGCGTTTGAAAAACTAATTGAAAACGAATGTAAGATTTGTACCTAGAAACAGTGACCAATACAAAATACAAGCTACCTAGACGTGAACATTCAGATTTAAACAATAAATATGTATCACCTCAATATGTCAAGTTATCAATAGGAAAAACCTTGTGCATTCATAAGTATAAGTTACTAATTTTAGAAGTTAAAGTTAATAAGTAAAAATAAAACACCAAAAACAACCCCAACAACATACTTGTATGGAGAAATATCAAATAATTATGATTATGCTAATAATTATGTTCCATTCAAATATAAATTTACTTTGTGGCCTAAAATAAATTCCTCTTTATCTCCGATTTAAAACAGTATTAACACATATCTGAGCTCCATATCCTATTGACATGTTTTCACCATTTAAATGGATGTCTACGAGAAAACCATGCAAAATCAAAAAAAAATTATGAAAGGGGTTGTGGAGTTTTCAGCTGATTTTGGGTTCCTAGTAAAGTATTAAGTACATCTAATAGTTCTATGTATAAAATTTTACAATTTATCTCAAAATATGTGAATACAGGGCAATTCTATTAAAGTACCAAATTTGCTGAAAAATGTTGTTGAAAATGGACATTTTTTTTTTTTTTTTATTGAATAGTTCAAAGTATTATATGACAAAAAAAACCAGTTTTACCTTTAATTGTTAAATATAATACTAATGGTATAAATAAAATAACATTTCTGATCATTTAAACAGATTGAAATATTTATAAATATATCAATGCTAAAAGGAATTTAGACATTTTTCGAGGAGAATTTAAGACAGTACTTCAACAAAAGCAAACGAATAGTATATGCTCAACTGCAATATTAACTTTCTCACCAGATAACCTAATAGAGATATATTTGTATTTTATTAAATTGATGAAGCGTATGTTAGTTTAAATAAATATGTACATGCAATTTTAAGGTTTTAAAAAAACGACATTTTTATTGGATTATCTCCCTTTGTACAATAGAAATTCAGATTTTATCATCACTGTCTCAGGTACTCATGATCAAAATGACTTATATTGTTACCAGCATGCAAGTAAAAGGTTGCAACTGTCTTATCTTTGTTTACCTGTAGAACACATATTCTGAATGTCAATACTTAAGATTTTTCAATATGATGAACTTGACATTAAATTTCATATCATTTTTGAGTAACCAGAATAAAACTTTAGTAATTAGCAAGCTGCAATAACCAAAATAGGATTACTAGGAAGAAATGAAAGGATTTTACTCTTTAAAGTAATAAGGACAAGTGTACTGAAGGAATTTGGAATAACAAAAATACCAAAAAAAAATTGTCTTTGGCAGCTCCCCCCGTTTTTAAGCCTAATGCTTACTATTGTTTGTGACACAAAAATCCATTTCACTTTGAATTTTATATTTGAATTACCTATTTTGCATAATACAATCTGTATAAATCAAGTATTTATTTTTGAATGCTTGGTTTAATTGAAATATGAGACTTTCCTCAATGTATTGCGAAAATACCAGAAAAAAAGGGGGGAGGCTATCTAAATGATCAATAAAATCTATAAAATTAGTTTGCAACCGAAATCCCTTCAAAATATTTTGAACCAATGAAAATGCAATGTATGTCTGAAATTTAGTGTAAATTAAAGCGACTTTTGGGCTGTAGTGTCTATTTTAGTGTGATTTGATGAAAAGGCCATATTTTTTATCACTTTATGTGTTTTGCCACGCCCTTATTTTCTATATATATCATTATGTTTAATAAAATTATGTGATTTATACTTCATACACATCCTATCTGTGCTATTAAAGTATTTAAACACTCAAAAAACGTGATTGCTTGAAACATCTCTCTTTTTTTCTTTTTCGTTAAAAGGGGCTAGGGCAATCTACTTGTATTCAAATAAACTGAAACTAAACAAATGATATCTAGATAATGAATCTAAATGGAAAAGTATGTGATATGCGGGATTTGTTTTTTTAAGCCAAACCATAGTTTAAAAAAAATATCTAAGAAGTTCACTGTTAGAAAATAGTTTTAAAAAAGAATAATTGTCTTGTTATCTCAATAAGTTACAAATGGTTATAACTTATTGTGACGTCTCTGTAAAATATCTTATTTGATAATCTCACCCTTTTAAATATATTTTAAAAACATTTCACAATAGAAATTGTCATACGCACATTGTATACGGCCTCCCAAGAGCAAACTGCAGGCTAATGAAATAAAATATCATACAATCTTCAGTGTGACTTTTGTAAAAAAATTAATAATTAACAATTAATATTTTTGTAAGAACATGGCGGAAAAAATAAACATCATTCTATAAGAGCTATGTTTGGAAAGTGCCATACCTAATTTCGAGACAGAAAAGATTGACCTGCAAACATGCATGTCATAAAATGAAACACAGAAAAGATTGACCTGTAAACATGCATGTCATAAAATGAAACACAGCTGATTAGATTAGGTGTAAATACGATAGGTGATAGATTGAGGTTGAATGAAAGGATAATGTCGGAATTATGCAAAGATGACCAGTTAAAAGAAAGGACTTCAGATTTGTCTTCTTCATCACAACCAACTTCATTAGCACAAGGAATACTGAGACAAAGAAATATCTTATTTGGTAAAAGAAAAAATAATTCAAAGAAAAGGTCATCGTCCCTGGCAAATTTTGATACGGATGATAACAAAGCGGTATTGGAAGGTGGTCAATCTAAAGGGAAAAGTAAAAAGAAGGCCAAACACACCAATAGAACTTGTACAGTAACAGTAGTATTTCTATCAAACAAAAAATGCTGAGAAAGTTCCATCCCCTTCAGAAAAGGACAATCTTTTTAAGGCTGGTTTAGGGTCAAAGAAAAAAAAATTCATGCAGATGACACAGAGCAAGATTTGTTGGATAAAATACATTCTGATATTGTTGAAGGCCTAGATAATGAAACCGTTGGGTTCCCTCAACTAAAAGGTTGTGGCTGGAATGGGATGTTAAAATGCAACCAGAATTCCAGGGACCTTCAGATTATTGACTGTACATGGTCCGTCAAGAAACTTAAGGATTACTTAGGAAATCAGGCAAAATTGTATGTAAGGCCTATACAAAAAGATTTAGATATGGAGCCAGTACAGAAGAGTTGTAATTCTCGGTCAGAAGTTAAATGTTATAGCTGCTTAAAAACTTTTTCTGTAAAAGATATCCGAGAACATACAAATACATGTCGTATTGCGAAACTAAATGAAAAATATCTAAACAGTGACTCAGATGATTTGCTAGATCCTATTTTGAATCGCAATGACATCGTGAAAGATGACACTACAAGTATCTTATAAAAAGATGAGGAAATTAACGTATTAGCCCCTGCCACAAACATAGTGAAAGAAGACAGTACAATTATCTTATTAAAAGATGAGGAAATGATTGTAGTTGCCCCTGCCACAAACATAGATGCTGTTGCTGATAATTTCTGTACAGCAATACCACTTTCTGATATATGTAGTGCTAGTCCAGGAAATAAAAATGCTGCACAGATTCCAAGCCAACTACACCTAATTAACTGTAAGTCAAACCAGAACTCAGACTAAGACCATATAATAGCAAATGGTATAGATGAATGTCTTAGAACAGAAATGAACGATCCAGTGGAAATTCTGCGTTATTTTCAAGGTTTGATTGTAACAGGGAGAAAACTAGAATTACAACATGAAGACACTGTTCAACCTGAACCTGATGATCATGATGGCTCAACTAACTTTATCATAGTTGATAGATCCAATATTTTGCAAACTGCTTTAGAAGAAATTGGTCGAACTCAAGAAACAGATCTGAGAAAGACCCTTGAGGTTCAATTTTATAATGAGGTATGTATCTTTTTTTTTATGTTTTCAACTTTTAATTGCTGAAGAGACTATTGTTAAAGGCAGCTAAGGCCAAAAACAAATTTGTGAGTCTAAGGTTTCAACCCCTCACAAAATAGAGAAGGTACATTTTGTAAGTAGGATTTTTTCCAATTTTTTATTATCTTGAATTGATTGGAAGGAAATCAAAAGTTTAACATGTTAAAAGTGCGTACCCAAAATGTCAATAAAAATGCTAGAGCAGTGACCATAAAACCGGGTAAAAACATTTTTTTACATAAATAAGGCCTTTAGTTTCTCGTTTGAATTGTTTTACATTGTCTTATCGGGGCCTTTTAGAGCTGACTATGCGATATGGGCTTTGCTCATTGTTGAAGGCTTAACATGCTTAAGAGTTATGTATTCGCAGCTAGGAGTGGTTTCTGACTTTTTGTTTTTACTATCGTTTGTACAATGCTTGACCCGCTGAAAAGACTATAACCTTATAGATATAGGAAGATGTGGTGTGAGTGCCAATGAGACAACTCTCCATCCAAATAACAATTTAAAAAGAAAACCATTAAAGGTTAAAGTACGGCCTTCAACACGGAGCCTTGGCTCACACCGAACAACAAGCTATAAAGGGCCCCGAAATTACTAGTGTAAAACCATTCAAACGGGAAAAACAACGGTCTAATCTATATAAACAAAACGAGAAACGAGAAACACGTATAATTACATATACAAACTTAACCTACATGTCAGAGGAGGTGTTTCATGATGGTACCGTGTGCAAAAAAACAACAAGTCACGTGATAATAATAACCGCCTACGTCCGCCATTGAACGAATCAGATTTGACAGAAGATCGATATTTTGATAAGCCAATGACAACGCTACAACTTGTAACAGGTGAGTGATTTTTGTGTAAACATAAACACATGGATCAACAAATCGTGTTTACATTGATTGAAGCGCATTAAAACTGAGTCATAAAGTAGTGAGATTTCCAGTTGAATAGACGTGTTTTTTCGTAGCTCCGAAATCACCCACCAGTGTTCACAAACAACGTTATTGTTATAAGTATAGTTTATTTTCATCTTTAATATCTTTAATATCTAATATGTAATACTAATAGATAGAAATTAATACTTTATTTGGTTCCAATAACTAATATTTGTACTAATTAGGATTTATTTTTTTCAAGTACACACATATATATAGTGAGTACTTTTCATATATAAAAGTTCCCACCATTGTTTAGTAAATACATTAGTTGATAACAAATATACCTGCTCTGAAAGTTTATCTATTGTTTTCTTAATAAAATAAGAAAAGATAAACATGGCTTTTAGTCAAGGTTTTGATGTTGATGACTTTATAGATAATGTTGTTTATTACGACCGTAAAAAGGGTAAAGAGATTAGCTCTGAAATTGAGTCAAGTGACTCAATGGTAGAGACTTCTAGTCAGGATTCGGATATGGAATCACTTGATACTGTCTCAGAAAAGTCTTCCAAAAAAAGGAGGATAGGGTCTACTCCACCATTTAATATATCATATAGCCAAGCAGTAAGGTCTACGGTTAAACGCAAACCGAAAACCGTGGTCCATGCTAAAACCCCACCCCCTAAACCTAAAAAATACTTAGTCATTATGCAAGCCCAAGAGGTAGAATTGGGCCAGCAAAATCCAATCAAAATACAAAGACTTATACAGAGTCTAGATTATGGTACACCAAAATGGGTAAACGATACAAGAAGAGGTATCATCATAGAATGTAATGATAGTTACCAATTTAGAGGTATTTTAGCTACTCAGAGACTTGGGGACTAGCAAGTAAAATGTACTGTTCCCAAGTCTCAGGAATCATCTATAGGTTGCATATACAACACTCCTATAGACTTGACAGAAGAAGAAGTCTTGGGAGTGTTGAAAGACTACAAAGTGACTAAGGTCAATAGATTAACTTACTATGACTCTGTGTCGCAAACAAGAAAACCATCAAAAACCTTGAAGATATTCTTCAACACTGCACAATTAGTAGAAAAACATGAATATAGGGTTTACAAGGTATACAATGTTACAAATGTCAAAAATATGGTCATATGCACCAACAATGCAGAAATGCTGTTATCTGTAGAAAATGTGGTCTTGGACATGACATTAATGAGTGTCCCTCCCAAACCGTGCAATGTATAAACTGCAAAGGTGCACATGCAGCAAATAGCAAAGACTGTCCTACTAGGACAGAAAAACAAAAGGTATTAAAAAAGGCTTACAGTGATAAAATCACAATTAAAGAGGCCATTGTAGAAGTTAAAAAGAAAAGGGCAAGTCAAGCCACTAAGGCTGCAACAGAAACTAAATCCAAAGGTTCAAAAATACATACCCATAAAATAACAGAGCAACAAGGTCTAAATGATTTTGCACTGCTAATACTACTAGCATTTACTAGGCTACAAGCACTAGAATCCCCAATAGAATGTTGTGATTTAATGACCAGATTATTTGATAAAATATTGGGTATAAAGTTGAAGACTGATGAACTATTGCACAGCTATACTGAGCTATTGAACTTGTAAGTTAAGAAAAGTATGAGTAGTATATATATACAGTTATACAAAAAGAATCTAAAATGTATCTTATAATAAAATTAATTATGCTGCTTAGTCAAATGTTGACTAATACATTAAATATAATTCATTGGAACTGTCAAGGTTTCAATGCTCATGGTCCAGAATACCTATGGTCATTGAGCAAAACAAGCAAAATACCTGATATTATATGTCTACAAGAGACATGGTATAATAATGAAGAAGAGCATACTAAAATAAAAGGATATAATCTAGCTACATTTTCAGTTAGAAACACAAAAGGGGGTGGTACAGCAATTTACTGTAGAGATCATATTAGATACACAAAAGTAAATATAATATCTAAACTGGAAAATAGTAGTATTAATATTAAAATAGATAACAAAACAACTACTATAATAAATATATATGACAGTGCTAATAATACTAAAGAGGCAGAATATGAAAACATATTCAAACAAGTTAAAAATGATATAATTATGTGTGGAGACTTTAATGCCCATCATACTCTATGGGGTAGTAACAGTATCCAAACTAAAGGGAGAGAATTATATAATTTCATAGTCAATAACAATATAGTCATTCTTAATGATGGAAGTGGTACCAGACTAAATCCAATAAATTTAGAAACGTCATGTATAGATATATCACTTGTTAGTCCAAATATTAGCCACAAAGCCACATGGGCAGTAGATCATAGCTCAACTTATGGTAGTGACCATTTTGTGGTCTCATTAACACTTAATGAAAAACCGGATTATAAAAATGAATCAGTTTTTAAGTGGAACTACGCTAAAGCTGACTGGAATGGATTCTCCAGCAAGTGTGACCAAATACTATGTGAAGACATGGTGACTTGTAACACTCAAGAAACATGTACTTTACTAACTGATACAATAACCAATATCGCTGGGGAGTTCATTCCAGTCAGAAAAAATAATAGCAAAAGTAACAAACCATCTGTACCCTGGTGGAATACTAATTGCACTAAAGCAGTAAAAGATAGAAATAAAGCCAGAAATAAAGCTCAACATACAGGTAATGGGCAGGATTTTAAAAACTATAAAGAGAAACAAAATAAGTGCAGAAATATACTAAATGATTCACAGAAACAGTATTGGGAATCATACTGTGACTCAATGAATACTGATACAAAATTATCAAAAGTGTGGTACACTATAAAAAGAATGTTAGGAAAGGTAACTGAGAAAAAGGAAATAGAAACCTTAATAGATAATAATAATATATATGAAACAACAAAGGGAAAGGCAGATTTATTAGCTCAAAAATTTTGCACTGTAAGCAGTACAAATAACTATAACGAAGAATTTAAAAAACACAAAGCAGATATAGAAAAAAATGATACTAATTTAGTACAATTCTATAAAGATAACTCAGACTGCTATAACGAAGAGTTCACACTAAATGAACTAAAAGATGCGATTAATGACACAAATAACAGTGCACCAGGAAAAGATAAAATTGGTTACAACATGTTTAAACACATGTCGAACAAATCCTTAAGTATTATATTATTATTTTTTAATAGAATATGGTTTTTACAGGAACTACCCAAAACATGGAAACATGCAATTATTATCCCACATATAAAACCTGGTAAACCCCACTCCGACCCTTTGTCATATAGACCAATCTCCTTAATTTCAAATTTCAATAAAATTATGGAGAAAATAGTTAATAATCGCTTAAAATGGTATTTAGAAAAAAAAAAGTTGTATGCACCCACCCAGAGTGGGTTTAGAAAAAACAGAAGCACATTAGAACAGTGTATTAGATTAGACAATGACATTCAAAAGAGCTTTTTGAAAAAGTTAGTCACTATAGGTATATTTATTGACTTCCAGAAAGCATTTGATATGCTCTGGAAACATGGCTTGTTGAAAAAAATTATCAAACTAGGAATTAAAGGAAACATGCTTGCTTATGTTAGTGATTATCTTACAAATCGAACTATACAAGTCAAAATTAATGACACTTTCTCAGAAATATATATACTTCAAAATGGAACGCCCCAAGGTAGCTGCATAAGCCCTACTCTCTTTAATATTATGGTAAACGACCTCACTGACTGCATTAAAAATTGTGAAATGTCACAGTTTGCAGATGACGGAGCTATCTGGTTATCGGGAAAATGTATTTCTTTTTTACAGAAAAAAATACAACAGGTTTTAAATAATATTTATAAATGGTGTAACACTTGGGGATTCAATTTATCCACCAATAAAACAGTGTGTATTATATTTAATAGAAAAAAGAATATTCCTGATATCAAATTTAAATTTGGAAACAATATATTGCAAATAGTTAAAGAAGTTAAATTTTTAGGGATTATATTTGATTGCAAATTAACTTGGAATAAACACATTCAGTACATACATACTAGATGCACCAAAGTGTTGAACTGTATGAGGGTAATATCTGGGACCAAATGGGGTGCTAACAGTCACACACTACGAAATATATATGTAGCGTTAATAAGATCCAAAATAGATTATGGATGTCAAATTTATAATACCGCATCATACTCGACAAAAAAGATCCTAGATAGTTTACAAACGCAGGCCTTGCGTACTTGTACAGGTGTCATTAAAGGGGCCTCACTTGCAAGTTTACAGGCCGAAATGGGTGACCCTCCCTACGAGGACAGAAGAAAATCTTTAATTACAAAAGCATATTTAAATATTATGAGTTATGATGATCTCCATCCAGCTAAAATTAGTTTACAAAACGATTTTGACTATCAATACTATCAAAACCGTATTAAAACGAAGCAAAAACCATTCTATTGCATAGCACAAGATGTTATACAAACATTTAATATTGATACAAGAGTTATATATAAACAGAGTGAATGCCCACAGCCCCCGTGGCACTTACTTAAACCCAATGTTAGCACCCAGTTACACAATATTATAACAAAAAAGGACCTCCCACATCTTATCAAAAGCGAGGGCGATATCCTCATTGATACTAATTATAAAAATTATATAAAAATATATACTGACGGATCCAAAGAACCAGATAGTGGAAAAAGTAGCTGTGCTTATGTAATACCAGAATTCAAAATAAAAAAAGGGTATAGACTGCATAATAATTTATCAGTATTTACATGTGAACTTATGGCAATATTCCTTGCACTCAATTGGATACAAGATGTCCTACCATTAAATGTTGTAATATTCGTTGATTCATTATCAGCTTTACAGGCAATACAGGGACCTCTATCAAAGGTCAATAACTTAATTATTTATGATATTTACTATAGTATAACAACGCTACTAAAAGCAGGTATTAATGTCGTGCTCGAATGGATTCCTAGCCATGTAGGTATCTGGGGAAATGAGTTAGCTGATATGCAAGCAAAACATGCTTTGAATTATGAAATTATATACGCAAATACCCCACTATACAAAGAAGATATTAAAACTGTATGTACAAATATACTTAAAACTATGTGGCAAACTAGCTGGGATTCCAACAAAAAGGGTAGACACTTGTATGAAATAAAGGAAAAAATATCATTTAAGGTGTCCTTACCAAAAATGATAAGGCGCAAAGAAACTATTATGTACAGACTTAGAACTGGATATGCTAAACTAAATAAACATCTATTCAAAATAGGAGTTAAAAATTCTGAAATGTGCGAAAATTGCGGTAGAGCACCAGAAACAGCAAAACACTTTCTGCTAGAGTGCACTACATATAGCGATAACAGAAATGTTATGTTCCAAGAGTTAATAGCACAAGGAGTTACAAATTTTTCGATGCAAAGTCTGCTTAGTGAAAAAGCACAATCAGTCCTACCCATTATTAATTTTATTCATGCCACAAAAGGGGACATATAAACATATGACATTTGTATAAAACAATGCGTAAATTGCAATTAAACTCTGAAAAGAAAGAAAGAAAAAAAAAACAAAAAAAAACAAAAAATAACAGAACTAGGTAGGGATACAAAAGTTCAGATAATTTTCTATAAATGGCAGTCCAAGTAAGCTATGAAATGCAAAGACAAATATATATATTTAAACATTTTCATTGAAAGGATAATATCCGTAATAAATTTAAAAAAAACAAACAAAAAAAAAACTAGAATAAGAAATAAGAATATGAAGAAATAACAGGTTATAAAGTAAACATGTAAACACAAAACTTACCCAACTTCTTCAATAACACCAATGCCACACCACAAACACGTGTTACAACACTATAATGCTAGTACATACACACCCAGGTACAAGGACGTGATTTAGTAACCAAACACCCAATCAAACACACCCACATTTTTATTGTTTGATTACATAAGTATAAAACAACAACACTACAAGGTCAATTAAAAAGTTCAATTGTGAAATAAAGGAACACAGAAAGGGTAAAAGATGTATTAATATATAAGTGCCTTTACGACTTTATAAAATAGCAAACATTTTAAGCATATCGGTAGTACAACTATAGTACCCTTAGCATTTAAGTTTAAAAACCAACAAACCGAATTTCTCAACTCAGATTTCAATTTAAAGGCTAAAGCTACAACTAACATATAAAAATATAAAATTTAACTAACAAACAAAATTATTTAAAAAGTCGTATGCATTACTTGTAGACACGTATGTAGATTAGCGGTGCCAACCAGTGGTCGCCCCCAGACATGGTAGTCGTGACATACAGGGCATGAAATTGAGTTAAAGTTAAATTCAGTTTGACATGTACGAAGCTTAGAAAACAGTGGAGTCAGCGCAAAGTACATCGATTGTACTGAAATGACAAAAAAGCCCGTACAATTCAAACTGGAACCCTTGTAATTAATTTAGAAGTAGAATGCCCCGTTTTGTTTTAAAATAAGTAATAGTTTCATTAATTTAATTATTTTTTTTTTATTTTTTTTTACTCTATCTATACAATTTGGATTTTCAGGGGGGGGTATATCATGAAACAGTAATTGCATTTCGGGAGTTAGACATGGGCTTGTTCTCTGCCTGCCTGATCATCAGTCAGAGCACACGACGATGCCTTGTTCCAGGTTGCAATTAACCTACACTATCATGGTTTGTATCTTCCGTGAGATAGTGCGTATACACGATTCTCACGGCACCACTGGCTGGGGCAACTGATCAAACATAGTCTACTTATAGTATTCAAGAAATACGACAAAGCAACTGACCATCTTAATTAAAACAAACATAATTAAGTGACACAATACGTTATTTATAACAATAACACTAACAACCACAGATGGAGAAAAAAACAAAAAACATACAGCATTTTTCTTCTAGTTAAAAAATAGATGTAAAAGTATAGGGCAAAACCCGAAGTCTCAAAAACCAAATTTCTTAACCCCTTATAAAAGATTAAAAAAAAACATTCATTTGTTTTATAAGTTTTATTTCTATTTAAATTTAATAAAATAAGTTTAAACTAGTACAGGTTAATAAGGCGCACCACCTGTAAACAAAAAGGGTCGCCTAGAATTTATATTTATTTTCTTTAATTTTTAATTAAATGGAATTATCTCTAAAGTAAAATATTACTATAATGGACTAATTCCAAATTTAGTTACCAGGGCGCAATTACCAATTGGTAAGTCGTCCACCAAAAACATATAACCGTGTATTAAAACTGAGGGAAATGGTTAGGCAGCAACCATTTGATTTTCTGGGGGGGGGCTATGGTTTTTTTTTCTGTGCAAACTTTTTTTTTCGCCTTCGGCGAAGAACAATCTATTTTTTTAGCGACAAACCGAAGACAATTTTTTTCTTTCAATTTTAGCATTACATATAGTGGCAGCTGAGGGTGAAACAAACAATTTTTTTTACTCAGGGTCCAAAACAAATTATTTTTTTCACCAAAACCTGGAAACAAACTTTTTTTTCCAAAAAAAACCATAGCCCCCCCCAGAAAATCAAATGGTTGCTGCCTTATACAGAATACAAGAAAAAGAGTGAATTTATGGCGTCCATTGTTCCGACATTTTTTGAAAAAAAGGCACTTACTTTCCTGAATAATACACGTAAACAAGAAGCGACTTTCATGCGAGATTTTATCATGCCTTTCTATGGTAAACAAGAAATCTAAAATTATAAAAAGTCGTCTTAAGTCGTCTCTAAATTTTCCAAAATATTTGAATGAAAAGGTCTAAATTTCACCTTTTAGATTTTGCCTTTCTGAAAACCGTCATATATAAACATTAAACGGCCATGTCATGAGTAAAAAAATCGATTGTTTCTTAACCGGATGGACTGTAACATTGTAAAAGTTACTTGAACTAATTATAAACACGATTAACAACTCAACAAATATGAAAACGAAGATAATTATAATCCTGACAATCAAGATACTGCATGGCCTTCTTTTATTTTAGGGGCCCCAACCCATAAAGAGCCATACTAAACTATTCTTAATCCCAAACCTTACCCTAACCCATTATTGACATTGATACTTACATTGATACATGTAAATAAAAAAAAAGTAGTCTAGGTGGTACATGTATGTTACTTCTATGGTTCAGTGTATCCCAAACTCTGTCTGACCAGAGACATATGCATATACATGTATTATATGTCTCTGGTCTGACCAACAAAATGTCAGACAAAAATTCATTCGGATAGACATAAATATATTTCTTTTTCAGTCAGACAAACCCTAAAACAGTATTTTTCACAGACTGAACGGTTACCCTACACACCCTACATGTACATGTAATATAGATAAACTGTGATATGATATCATCAGTATTCAGTGTTGGAATAGCTGGTTTCTGACTTGTTTAAATTAGTGTCAAATTAATGTCCTAATTTTAGTCAATGTGCCACATTTACAATTTCTACAGTGACAGATGCAAACAGGACACCCAGGTGGATCCTTTTAAGATTATTCGAATAGACAGGATGACTTTTATAACATTATTTATGACTGTATTATGACAAAAGTGCATATCAAAATAATGGCTAATTGCATTTAACTTTTTCTAAAGGAACATTGATAAAGTTCTAAAAGTATATATATTAAGCCTATCATGAACACTTCAAAAGTTAATATCATTACCATTAATTAATAGATTCTTGTCATAACATGCTTTAAAATTTTTGAATATTTAGTAAACAGAATTGCTCTGATATATATAAGATAAGATAAAAAGTTTCATTTTCCAAATTAGGTCTCCAGTGGGGCATATACATATAACATATATAATTGATACAACATACAGTATTTTACATGCAATTCTTACAATAATCTTCAACTATTGAAATAAAGATATACAGTGTATGTAATCATGCACATAAAGAGTGTGACTGAAGTAGAATATTGCTTTTTTTCTTATATAAATTTCAATGTTTATGTATGTACATGTATATAAGTGTGAATTTTTTTTTCAGAGGCCAGATTTATTTCCAATGACAACCACATCACCAGTACTTACTCCTACATCTGTGCAACCAAGAGATAGCAGAAAATGTCTTTTCCAAAGTCCAACAGACACCACAACAAGAAAAGAATTACCTGGATTTGTTACTCCATTGGTAAGAACTTATTCAAAACTTCTATTTTCAAGTCACTAAACACATTCATATAGGAAAAAAACTTCCTAATCATTACCACTGATTTCAGATGAATTTATGGGATACATGTATATAAAGGACATTTTTTCACTAGATACAAAGGAATATTATTAATAAATATAGATCTCTGTTACATACTGCCTTCAACAACTAGCAAAGAGTATACCAGGCATAGAACTTAAGACTTTGGTAGCCAACAGATTAAATATTGTAGTACACATATATAAAGTCATATACAACATGTACAAGAAAAGCAGAAATTTCATTAGCCCACACCAAATTTCAGTGACCATTGGTCTGTGGGTCCCTTCTAATTTCATACCTTAGCATACTGCATAGTCAGTTATGGAAGTCACCAAAATGTAATGTAAACATGTATATTATATGGAGTATGATGCAGAATCATGGAAATATTTTTTTGTTTAGAAGCAAGAATGATTTTTTTTATTATGGCCTTTTTATTCATGTTATTGGTAGATACATGTATATACGGTGAGGACTAACAAGCAAATTTTTTTTTACCTTAAACTTTATAATAGTGTTATATTATAAACCAGTATGATATTTTTATTACTTTATAATTTTTTACAATTATAGGGAACATCTCACATTTTGTCTCAGAAGAGAAATAGGCGAGTATAGTTGTCTTTTCCCCATTGAAGGGTACTAATTATAAGAGCCCACCTAAAAAGAAACGTAGGCAACCAGTATGGACCCAGAAAGAGTTGTGTTCCCTAGTAGAGTTTGTGGCCTTACACAAGGACTTACAGTCTTCTGATAATGAGTGGCCTGCTATGAATGCAGATAATATATATTGGACAAAAGCAAGTGATTTCATCAAACAGACCTGTGGCTCTGTTAGAAGCAGTAAGTGCAGCACTCATATTATAATTGAAAAATGCATATTGTTATTGTGTATGGCCCTTTGAAATTTTGTTACTCTTCAAATCTGTAACTATATGAGACATTTGATTGCTTTCTTGATTTAACTAGATATATACAGGAACAATCATTAATTTTTAGGGTTAAACACAGAGGAATACATACATGTATCTCAAACATAAAATAATATAGAAACAATATATATGTGTATGTTTACTGCTTGGAAAGACTAGTTATTTTGAAATTGTATGGGTTTTTTACAGATAACTTTTACATGTACATGTACATGTAAGTTGAAATATACAATATAAGACTTTATTTACCCACATCATTTCTGCTTAGTAAAAATTATTTGCAACATAAATCTAAGTGCCCTGTCATGAAAATTATGACTTTACTAATATCATTACAATGTACCACCATCACAACTTTTTTTATATGTAATGGAAAAAAAAAGATCTTTGTATCCAAATATAACGTATAATTTCTTTTTTCAGCTATTTCATGTAGAGCAAAGATTGTCAACCATTTTCGAATTACCTACTCAACCATTGATGAAGCAGAAGAAGAATTTTTGATTAATTATGAAGAATCCTCATCCACATTTGATGATTCCGGCTTTATACAGACACCAAAGACACCAACTACACCTGCAACATCAACCAGTGATGATAAATTTCTCGATTATTATACATCTAAATTTAATCCAGACCAGGTTGTATCAATATGGCAGAAACTGGGCAAACAAATTACAGATAGCCAGCTAATTCTATCTTTAAATTCCATACTGAATGAGGATCAGTTGTTAAAACTCATTAGTACTTCATCAGTTGACTTTGCAGAGCAGTCAATTAAGGCAAATTTTAAAAGACTATCAATTGAAACTAAAAAACAATTTCTTGATCAAATGTTTGAAAGTGTTGCAGTCCTGTACGAACTGTGACGCCCGTATATGACACGGAAACCAGGCGTAAAAATCACACTTTATCCTGGCGGCATTGCAGTGTTTACAAAATGCATGTCCAGGCGTCAACCAGGCGTCAACCTGGTGTAAATTAGGCGTAACTCAGGCGTAAACCAAGCGTAAAATTAGGCGTAATATTTAAATGAGTACGCCTGGTTCAAAAAAAAAATAGGCGTTATATGCAAATGAGTACGCCTGGCAATAAATAAACCAGGCGTAATATCCTTACATAATACTACACTTATTTTAGTTCTGTGTATTAACCTAGCTGTGTACTTTTGTGTATTTGATACAAACTTCTGTACTGTTGCTTTTATTTCTTATTGTTTGACAAAAAACTTGAAATATTAACCTTTGAAGAAGCTAATATAGAAATAAATACATTTTATGCAGACAATGGCTCAAATAAGTTTGAATAAGAATTATGGCAATTATTTTTTCTTGAAATAAAAGTAGCATTTTAACTAAGTTGTTTTTGACAATAATTGTCCTTAGAACTAAAATATAAATGATAATACTGCAATTTAACTTAATTAAAGTAAAAGGTTTTAATGTAATTGTCCAAGGATAAAGGTTTTGGGATTTCAAAAATTTTGATAGAACATAATACTTTATAACTTAGTTATACTCACATTATTATTATCTACCATGTATTACTACATTCCTTTTATTTCACAACTTTCATTAATCTATTTGATTCAGTATTTCCAATTTCAGATTCTTCCAAAAAGAACAAAACAAGCAAATTATCCCTGAATTTATGAAGCTGCCATGTGTCCAACTCTTGCAAACTAAAAGCAAAGAGCCAAATTTTGAAAAAAAAATCCCATGATCCTTTAAACAAAGCATTATGGGTATTTCTATTTACGCCCGTAAGAAAATTTACGCCTTGCTTATTTCAATTTACGCCCGTAAGAAAACTTACGCCTTACTTATTTCAATTTATGCCAGGTTTACTGCTTTTTTCTACGCCCGTAAGGACTACAAATTTACGTTTCCTGCTCCCTTACGCTTGGATCTAGACACGTAACTACCACTTACGCCTGGTTTACGCCTTATTTCCAGGCGTAATACGCCTTATAATTTCGTACGGGGAGGAAGAGGGGTTGAAAGTTGATCAGCCAATTTCACCAGTCTGTCTCTTAGAGCAATGAAAACTCTGAAAGAAAATAGTAAACCCAATGTAGTAAAAGATTTTGTGAAATGCCTTGGAACAAAAAGACCAAATTCACAGGAACCACTGATGCCGGTCACACGGATGCCCTTTGGTTTAATTCAGCACCAGATTCAGTTCTTCTGTGCTAGTGATATTAGACAGGTATTTTATATTTTAATTTTACCTGTGTCATTAAACATGGAGGCCAGTCTGCAAAAACATTAACATCAATGTCATGTTCATGTAGGTGTCAACTCCTTTTGTCACTTCATTCTTAAAAATTAACATGTACAGCTGATGAAACATCTTAAGTTTGCCATTTTGGGAAATGGGATACACATACATTTTGTAATTAAAAAAAAACCCCAAAAAATGACTTATCCATATATGCTCAGAAAAAAAACCACACCAAAGGCAAAGGAACTTTTATTGCCGTTCTTCGGCACAAAAGTCACATTGAGAACTTCAACAAGGAACAAAAAGACTGTAAACTGAACTGTAATTTAAAACTTAAATGTATCCTGTAGGTCTAATTATTTGTATCAATACATGTACTAGTACTACATGCTGTATATATAGTAATATACTTTGTAAGATGTTACATCACCAATTTATACTGGAAGGTACATATAGTAAATATACTAAAAAATATTAAATTACTACGCAAATGTGTAAATATATTATATATTTACACATTTGCATAGTAATTTGATATTTAAAACTATGTAAAAACCATATGTTTAGTAATTAATGTAAAATTAACAACTCTTCAATATTACATATATATATATATATATATATACATATACAATTAAAAAAAATCAGGACAATATCTTCATTCAATTTAATATAAACACTAGTGGACATGCATGTACTATTGAATGTTAACTCCATGACTATTAAATTATACACATTATCTGTATTATTATTGTTTATTGCAGATTTCCATACCAGATGATTATTTTCAGTGGTTGGAAACCTTAGATGCAGAATTTGAAGACAAAATAGGAAGAATTTTGCGAGGTCCAATGTGGAGTGGTCAACCTGCCAACTGTATTGGGAAACCTTTAGAGGTAGCTACATGTATAATAAACTCCCCTGAAACTACACAACAAATTTACAAGAAACTTTGTACATAATAATAAGAAGCAATGTAGATGTGCAAATATAAGAAAAAAATTGTTTGCCCATTTACATGTGTTGGTATCATCATCAGGGTAGGGGTAAGTGAGCATGATCACAAAGTTCAATTAATTCAAATAGTGCATATGTACTTTATCAGATAAGCATTACATGCAAAAAATAAATAAACCTTTATTACATTATCAAATGCAACTATCAATGATATATGTTTTTTTTGTATTTCATGTTAATTTTGTTATTATTTACAGGCTAGAGTGAACTTAGCAGCTGTCAGCAGGTCCACACTTCACAGAAGAACATCAGCTTCTGCTTTTACAGACTCTCCAGCTATTCAGGTACATTTTAAAATTGTAACGTTATTATAGAAAATATTTTTGTGGACTACACCAAACCTATTTGGATGCATTCATTAGATGTGCAACAAATCCTAATATAATATAAGTGAGGTTTCCAACAAATTCTCCTTTTTAGCTCACCTGACCCACAGAACCAAGTGAGCTTTTCTCCTACAGGACCAAATTTAAACAAACTTAGTGACAATAATTATTATGAAATTTATTTTAAAAGATTTGTCCAATATGACCCAGACAAAAATTGTTAAAAATAGATCATAGGTGTAAAATATTGTTTTTGTTATATTATACTGGTGGTATCTCTGAAACCTAACGAAAAGTATAACATTTGCATCAATTAATGCATCGATTGTAAATAAAAATATGTAGTGATATCAATTATCAATTTTTAGAAAGTTTGAAATTACGCCTGTTTAAGTTTTCTCATTTGAATTACTTTACATTTGACATTTCTGGGTCTTTTATAACTGTGGTATGTGTTTTGCTCATTGTTGGAGGTTATACAGTAAACTATATTTGTTTATTTATGTGACATGTGGTCTTTTGAGATTTAGTTGTCTCATTCACAATTACAACACAGCTTCTTTTTTATGTGAAATTATCAACTTTTTTTCTATATTATTTCAGATCCCAGCCATTAAACTTTTGACAGAGGTAAATCCAGAAGGGCAGTACTGGTTAAAACTGGACGGAACTGATCTGAAAGACTCACTTCAACACTCTGTGAAAGATGTTTTGAATGGTGATGTCAATTTGAATGATGGTAAACTTGATACTTTACGAGAACAGTATGAAAGCAGACTTAATTGGATGAATTCAATACACACTTTGAATAATGCTAATTTAGAAACTGGTGTTCAACAGCTGAAAATTGAATTAGAATATGATTGCCAATTTTTAGAAAAAGGTTTCCAATCAGCTTGTAATACTCTTCAAACAAAAGTGAAAGTGAAAACAACAAATGCAGAAACTCTTAAAAGTTTGAATTGGGAGGTTGTGGAGTTTAATCAACTTTTACAAGATTGCACTGAATACCAAAGGAAACTACAGAATTGTTCAATGTACATAGATCTCCTGAAATCCATGAAGAATGACTTCCTTACCTACTTGAAAAACTTGTTCAAAAAGAAGAGAACAGCAGCAAGTCATGTATTAGTAATTGCAATTTCAGATGAAAAAAGAAGTAAAAAGCCATACACACTTCCTATTCAGTATATCCCTTACAAGTCACTAAGAGATCAGCAAGTCAGGGATTTAACAACTCCTATAAAGAAAGCGATGGCAGAAGCTGGATTGAAAGTAGTTGGTAAGTTATTGAACTTTTTGTTGTTTTTGTAATTATGAAACCAATGTATGTGTTAACTCATGACTTCTTCATATATATTACAGAAATTAAGGTACAATAAGTGATATACTGCATAATCCTTTTATAATATTTAAACAAAACCAAATTCTTTTTTTTTTAAGAATTTTTTTTTTCAATTTAAACCGTTAAGGGGATATAACTCTTATAATAAATGTTTTTTTACTGGAATGATAATTATTTATTACTTATTCAGGTACAGTAACAGATGGTGAATTCAACTCACTTAGGTCACAGGGAGACACTGGACCCCTTCACATATGGCAACTTATCCATGATTCCAGAGAGGCAGTGAGGAAGATGTCAAAGTTAACATTGATTTCCATGCTTACCTATGTTGGAGGTATGTTAAATGACACATAGAAATAAGGACATATGGTATGATTTTGCCAATGAGACAATTTCTTCCCAATTTAAAATGAAGAGGAAGTAAGCAATTATTATTTAGGCCACTGTTCAGCCTTCAACAATGAGAAAAATGCAGACTTGAAAATATAAAATAATTCAAATAAGAAAGCTTACTAGCTAATTTATAATAAAACCATTAGAAAAATAAATACTCCAGACCTGAAGCAACGGCAAAGTCTGAAGTACATGTCATAACTGACTAAAAAAAAATAATATCAGCAATATTTTAGGGTGAGACTACTAATAGAAAATGTTAAAAAAAAAACTGACTGATAAACAGTTTACAATGGTTTCAAATTATGTTCTTATGTCCCTTAAATTATATAATACCAGTATTTTAAAGTTTTGAAATAATTCTGTTTTATTTTTTTCTACAGAAGATGAAAATGGTAACCCATTTGCGGAGAGATCTAATGATGCTATACCCGGAGATGTAATTGTTGATATAAAAAAAATGAAGGATGAAGGATTGTCCTTTCAAGACAGCATTGTCAATTTTAGGAGAAGACTTATTCCAGATGGTTATGAACCATATCCATTCCGAAAAGACACACCAGAGTCGTATCTAGACATGCTTCGTACTGTTGTTGCCACATATATATACAGAGACATCGTTCTAAAATTGAAACAGGAAGGCAGAGACTTCACATGTTATTTGTATGTTCCAGAAGTTGATCCAGCAACTAAAACCATACACTATGAAAGAGGTGACCATAACCATATTCTGAAGAGAATGGCAACCTCAACTAGAGAATGTAAAAATGTGTCACTGAACCCTGAAGCCTTTGACAAGGCGATGATGGACAATAACACAGGGCTCACCCACGCAGCCCTTACTGGTCAAAGACCACAGTCCGTTGAGGATGCAGAAAAACTATTGTCATATCAGGTTGCCCTTAGCATGGAACAAAATAATTTTGAATCAGAAGCAGAATATGTTAGAACTATCGCTGGATGGCACGAGTCATCAGATGGACGTGGATTAACTCAATTACAGAGATCCAAGTTTAATTACCAGATGTTAAACTACATCTTAGATGACTTCATGCCATGGCACAGAGAGATTTATAATTTCTTATATATAGATATCAACAGGTACTTGACTATATAAAATTAATAATGCATATTGTGTTGAAGAAAGCAGCAACTTATTAATATGAGTGAGAAAAAAAAATAATTGATGGTATAAAAAAGAAGATGTGGTATGATTGCCAATGAGACAACTGACCAAAATGACACAGACATTAACAACTTTTGGCCTTCAACAATGAGCAAAGCCCATTCCGCATAGTCAGTTATAAAAGGCCCTGATAAATTAAGACAATGTAAACATTTCAAACGAGAAAACTGACGGCCTTATTATATTTATAAACGAAAACAAATAAGTAACACTTAAGCAAACAACAACCAATGAATTACAGGCTCCTGACTTGGGACAGGCACATACATAAATAATGTGGCGGGGTTAAACATGTTTTTAAAAATGAATACTGAAAACAGCAATCATATACATGAAAGATCATGTAATAATTTCATAACTGTAAATAGATATTTTTTAGATAAATTTTACATAAAAAAATATAAAAAATTTAACTTCAGTAGGCCACTCAAATGTTTCAATCCTAAATACATACATTTACACATATTATACTGAAAATTGGTTGTTCTAATTTTTTTTAAAAGGAAAAGTAGTATTAAATTTCATTTTTTTCCAGACCAATGGAAAACCTTAGAGGATTCACACGTGAAACATTCATTGATATAACAGCCAATATCGAAAGTCAAGAACATCGCCGTAGACAAAATAATCTAATGAATTATCCTGAACACCCGAGGGCATCCACCACAGATGATGTTGAATGTTTTTTCAGCATGACACGCAGGCAGTTAGGAGACACATTCACCTTAAAAGAATTTAAATCAGGATGGCGGAAAATTGTTCGTGAATTTTGCAAGCGCCTTGATCCTAATATTCCTTTTTATTACTGGACTCAAAATGAAAGGTTCAAATTAGAACATGCATCTTTTGATAAAGACAATGGTCAAGATAAACGACTTCATGTTGTTCGCCATAACCAGAGAGAGGACAGCAATATATTCACTGCAGGCAGAAGCTTTCTTCCTGCACGTAATAAGCCAAGCATAAGACAGAGACTGTTTCGTTTGGATGTTGGATTACCGCCTGTACCAGAAAACCTGCAGCATTTACATTTACGATAGATGTAAATGTATATATAGACATACTTCATATTTGTTCGAGGTCCCCAACAATTCATCTATCTTGACTGTGGTCTTTATCAGTAACTTAATTGTTTGTGATTTTATTGGAAATAATGTATACATGTATGTTTTCAATTCAAGAATAGTTACATGGTCTTATTTTTATATTGATGCATTAGTTATGAACAGATGAAAATGTATCATCCCTTTTATGTTTAAAAAAGTTATTATTCATGAAAATGTAATCCTTTGGTTGAACAATGTCTTCCAGCAGTGAGTTGTATGTTATATACATGTATGTTCTCCATATTTGTTAAATGATAGCTTGCTATTTGTAGTGTCTGTTTAATTTTATAGCAGAGAAAATACACACCCTCAAATTTAAAACACTTTGTTTCTGTTGTCAAGTGCAATTTAATATTTATATTTAATATTCCTAGTAAACAGTTAATATATAAGTGGAAGATTTTTTGAACTGTGATGTCATGAATGTATATATATTTATATGAAGTTTGTGATCTGTTTTTTTTTGTATACTGCTATTACATGGAGTTATTGTTATCCTATTTGACTGTTCATATATACATGTAAATGTATATATATATACATATTAATATTTTAAAGCAATAAATTTTATCTCTTCAAATGGCATATATTTTTTAAAAGTTCAATTTGATATGAAAAAAAAAATTCCATCTTTTTAATCATTTGGGTAAAAAATCGTTATGCAAGCAAAATAAAATTTGCAGAACAGGATGCAACCCTCTGGCGCGCTGTGAAAAGTCGTAAGGTTGTAAGTCACTGGCGTAGATGGAATAAGCTCGTAAACTTGGACTGCTGCAAATTCAATCTTGCTTATTGTAAATTTATTAATTATAATTCATATATATATATATATGTCATTTGATCAGGTACTTCATGTATATATTCATGTATCTTCTATGTTTATTTTATGTAAAATATACTGGACCTATTGCATAAAGAATTAGAAAAAAATACCAAAACGCAACACTGAACTTTTACCACTGCATCATAAAAATGAGGTCAAGGTCAGATGACACCAGCCAGCTAGACATGTTCACCTTACAATCATTTCTCACACCAAATATAGTAGACCTTTTACAAAACATATGCATGTACAGTATAAGAAAAACAGACCAAAACACCAAAACTAAACTATTAACAACTGAACCATGAAAATGAAGTCAATATAAAAAAGATGATGTGGTATGATTGCCAATGAGACAACTATCCACAAAAGACCAAAATGACACAAACATTAACAACTACAGGTCACTGTACGGCCTTCATCAATGAGCAAAGTCCATACCGCATAGTCAAGAGCTAGACATGTACACCTTACAATCCTTTCATGAATTAAATACAGTAGACCTATTGCATACAGTATAAGAAAAACAAACCAAAACACAAAAACTTATCTATAATCATTGAACCATGAAAATGAGGTCAAGGTCAGATGACCCCTGCCAGTTGGACATGTACACCTTGCAGTCCTTTCATACACCGAATAAACAAGACCTATTGCGATTTATGAGTTATGGACTTGACCATCAAAACTAAACTTTGTTCGCTGATCCATGAAATGAGGTCGAGGTCAAGTGAAAACTGTCTGACGGGCATGCAGACCTTGCAAGGTACGCACATACCAAATATAGTTATCCTATTACTTACATTAAGAGAGAATTTAAAGTTACAAAAAAGGTCAAGGCCATTGGACATTTGACTGACTGAAACTTCGTAATATGAGGCATCTACATGTATATACAAATTATGAAGCATCCAAGTCTTCCACCTTCTATAATATTAACATGATAATTAGCTTTTAAGAAGTGAGCTAACACCACCGCCAGATCACTGTACCTACATTTGCCCTATGTTGAGCTTACTGCAACTAAAGTCGCAGGCTTGACAAAAATGAGACACTATATGAACCAATTCTCATCATCAAAAGACAACCACTGAACATCACATTCTTGATGTAGAACAGATCTGAACAAAAGCAGCAGGTTTAAACATTTTAATAGGTGTAGTATATACTTATAGATTATACTATCTGCAAATATCACAAATATTTGTTACAGACAAATCACTACATGTAGTTTATAATTTTAGTTTTTGGGTAAATGATTTAACCAATGTTTCAGGGAAACTAAAATTTCTGTAAAATGTATATCTGGAATTCACAATTTTTTTTTTATCCCACTGGTTATAAACTTGGTTGAGAGAAACTCCAATTGTTTAAAAAACATTTTGCTGAAAAGTTGAAGACAGCTCGAAGATATTTATCAGTTAAGAGACATACATGTACAATAAACATTAAATTTATCCAAAGACGTGAAACCAGACATTTGTGGTGAAAGAAACCCCAGGAATAAATCAAAATGCATATGGTGCATCCTGACATTACTGACTACATGTTAATGAAAATACTATAACACAATCTGATGTCAGACAATTAAAATTTACAAATCTGCATTATAAAAATTATTGTCTGAATCTGGAAGCCATTTTCCTTTCTTGCAGACAACCGATCCTTTCAGTTTTCTTGAGTTCAAGTTTCTGACAAACCACGACGGACTTCATAGATGTTGTCACTATTTCTCCTGATGTCAAAGCCTTTGTTACCTTTGGTATTTTTTTGACACCAATATAGCCAAGTTGAAGGTCCTTGCTGTTGACAGTAGCATTTACACTTATAGCATTTTTGTCCTTAGGATTGTCTTTTTGAAATAAAAGTCTGACGGGCACAGAAATACATTGTCTAAGTGCACCTTGTACCTCCTTTAGATTAAGTTGATATTCTTCACCATATGTTGAACCTCTTATTTGAAAGATGGAGGTGTAATGTTCATCCTCAGCACTATCATGATCTGAAATACCTTGGTCATCCTGATCACTTTCACTCCCTGAGTCATTAACAGTTAATTCAGATGTTAATACATTGATATCTTTATTTGGCACAAAAATGCTTCCTCCTACTACACATGAACATTTCAGAATTTCATTCAGATTGTGAACTGGCATACCCGGAAGATCTAAGGCATTGCTATGATCAGGTCTCCCTTGGAAAGTTGCTCCTGGAACAATAGCAAATGACCAAACAAGTGCAGCCCAAGACTCACTTCCAATGCTGAATAATCCCTTGACTGCATCTTTGTCAAACTGAAACAGAGGGAATATATTACATGTATTATAATAAAACTCACAGAGAAACTTTTTTCATACATTGTCATAGAACACCATATATATACACTAGATGTTGCTCATTGTTGAAGGCTGAACAGTAACCTACAGTTGTGTACGAACCTGGATGTCATTTAGTCTCTAGTGGTCTGTTGTCTCATTGGTAATGTTGCTATATTTGTACATCTGTTTTATATATATTAAATAACATACAAGTTCTATATATATGTGTTATATATATGTGTGTTGTTTATTCTTTAGCTTTCTATGTTGTGTCATATGTACTATTGTTTTTTCTGTTTGTCTTTTTCATTTTTAGCCATGGCGTTTTCAGTTTGTTTTAGATTTAAGAGTTTGACAGTCCCTTTAATTTGGTATCTTTCGTCCCTCTTTTATGCAATACATGATAAGGCTGATTACTACATGTACATGTATATCTTTGGCTCCAATCATTCATCATTGACATGTCACAATGTGGAGTATTCTAAAAAAAATTGTGAGTACCAAAGTACCAAAAATGGGAGACTCCAGGTGATTTTTTTTACATACATAATATATTTCATTATCTGCATTTTTTTAAAATTGACGGTGCAATATTTATCATAGGGACCATAGGCAGATAGATGCACACACCCTTTTGCGGGGAAAAATTTGATTGGGCCAAGTTATATAATATATGTGTTTCCTAATTACTATCATATCAGGATTTAATACATCAAAGAAAAAAGTGTAGGTAGGTAGTGATTTTTTTATTGTACATTTAACAGGCTATTATTTGAACTTGGAATTATTTTTAATTATGGAATTTGCCTAATTTCTTGTGTTTAAATATAAAATCTTAATAAATTCCATGTTTATTTGGTATTATGATCATTTGAGCAGTTCATAACATTTTCCATACAATGTATTTTGGTTGGATAGTGTTGTGTGCGGCACAGTACATTCTATTGAAAATATAATATTTTCTTTATAATAGAAAGTGTTGTGCGCAGCACAGAACATTTCAGTATAGAATAAACATGGAATTTATAAAAAAAAATTCAATAACAAGAAATCAAGCAAATTCCATAATTAAAAATAATTCCAAGTTCAAAAAGTTTTATTACATTAAGTCTTCACATGCAGTGATATAATTGGCTTTTTTTCAAAACTACCTTGGCCCTTTTTTATTAGGAAAATGTGCGTCATTTTTATCAAATTGGGAAATTTATAATAAACCATAAATTTTACTCTCCAGTAATTTAGTTAGTCAAGCAATATCACTGACATGGTAGGACAAAAATTCTTCAATAGTCAGTGGGACCCCCTTATGGAAAGTTCTGGATCTACTAAAGCGGACTTGACTAGATATACATGAGTGGGGATAGGGCCTTTAACCGGACTCTGGGATCAGGTGTTTATAAGCTCGGGATATCGGGATCTGGGAATTCTTTATTCCAATTTCAGGACCTCTGGATTTCGTAATTTTAAGCCAGGGATTTTGGGATCAGCACCCCTCCTATCCCCCCTCATACAGGTAGCCATATGATACACAGAGTTGACTTAATCTTCCAAGCACATTTAACAAAAAAAATGTTTGAAAATAAAATGTTTGCACTTACTATCCAACACCAACAAGGTGAATTAGTTAGTTATTGTTAATTACACGTAGACTATTAACTGGCTTTGTGTATGGCCTTCAGTTCATGGCCAGTCCCTACGATTTTGCACTTTTTTTACATTGAGCCTTGAGCAGTTGAGGTACTTTTGATAGAAGGATAAATCGGGTTTCAAAGAAAATAAATTGTTTCCTAATAATTCACTTCCTTGATATTTTTAAAACTTGGTAAGGAAAACTAAAATACCTTAATATCACAAGAATTTTTGACAACTAGCAAGGCTGGTGACGTTTTGTTGCTGAGTGTTGACTCCAGTAATCCGTCGTCTGCAAACAGAATGCAACGTCTCACTTGGGTTTTGTCTGATGGAGCTACGCGTCCTACACGTACATTAACTTTAATACTTGGACAATCTCTCATTGCTACACTAAAAATATTCTTCTCAATGCAAAAAAGCCAAATTCCAGATGAATCTATCCAAGCGCTTGTAGTTGTTGATACTTCGACGGCCATTTTTCAACTGACAAACCGACTTCCGGCGATCGATAATATAGTTTGAAAAACGAAACACCTCCTCTGCCTACATGTTATGCTTGAGTTAATATATAAAATTGTTATTTGGTGTTGCAGCAAATTGAACTCGAAATGCCATTTTTACAAATTTTTAGTAACACTAATACTACATGAAATATTATTTCACATACATGTACTACAGTACTTGTTGATAACAGTCATTTGAACATGTTGAACTTTTGAACAAGCTTTAGGTCTTCCTGTTGCTTAGCAAGACTGAAAATGAATGTTAATTTAATTGAGTGTGAAAATTTTGTAGACTGCTTCTCACTATGGAGGACCAAGGAAGGAGTTTTTTCGCTTAGTACTGAATGCCATCTACAAAAAGTATTTTGAAAAAGGACTTAGATCATATATGGCAAATGATTATACTACTGTTGGCAAAATTATGGGTAAATATTTCAACAGCGTGAATGATGTTCTCGAAAATAATATCGAGATATTTTTGATATAACATGAAAATGGGGAATGTGTCAAAGAGACAACAACCTGACAATAAAACAGACAACAGCAGATGGTCACCTACAGGGCGACATCAAAAGATTGATGTAGGATAACAAACTTATATCAAATAGTTTGGGGGGGGGTGGGTTAAAATTTTGCAAGTTTTGTATATCTAAAATCGATTTTTACATACATCCCTATTGGGAAATAAATATTTCCTAAATTAAGTTAAGAAGGGGGGGGGGGGGGGGGGGGGGGGTCTTTGAACAAACTATGTGAATTAAGTTTTTTTTATCCTACATTGAACTTTTGATGTCGTCCCTTAGCGATCTTGTTGAAAATATCTTTAACAATAAAATCAAATGGTATCATGGTTATAGAAATGTTCATAGCAAGGTACTGACAAAGTGCATCCTGGCAAACACAGACTTTTACAAACAATAAGATACTAAAATTTTAAAGATCAACTTGTTTTAATTTATCAACAAAAATTTAATTTCTTGTAATGATTTCAAAACACTTTAAATGGTCATTTATTCAAAAGTTTTCATGAGTTAGGTTGACTTCTCTCAATGCCGGTCTAGACTGTTCGCTGATTAAATGGCTAATTGGGGCAAATATTGGTCGGTCCCCTTCCTCTGTGTTATTCAAATTAATTTGCCCTTCAAGTCCATACTCTAGTAATTCTGTTTCACTAAGTTGTATTCCTAGTGGGTTTTGAAGTTGGCCAGATGACCACAAAATCAAAGGAGACGATGTAACTGTACGCATCCTATGACCAGCCCATGCTGTTTCCCACAGTTGAAGCCTTCTGTTTATCTCCTCTATATATATATGAAATGTAGAGCTGCTAAAATCTGGAGGTTGAATGGATCTAGAATATCTTGATCTTCCATATGATAGAATAAGTTATAAAAATAACATAGGACCCCCTCAAATATGTCTCTCCATAATCTCTCAATCCTTTGATTGTGGGTACTCGGGCCTGTTAACATACTGTTGTCACCCCTTTCACTGAGCATAAAGTTTGCAACTGACACGTTTTCCAGTCCCGTGTCTGATCTAACCATTAGAGGCACACCGAAATTGGAGACACCTGACAAAAAACAGTTTAAGACTGTTTGAGACGTGTTGTTATCACAGCATTTAAGAAACATTGTCATTCTGCTGAAACCATCAACACCACTTATTATTACGAAACGCCAGCGTACAAGCTTATGGTTAGTGTCTATATGCCACAAGTGGTTAGGCCCCATTACGTTATAAACTCGTCTGTGAAGTCTTCCTGATTTCCTTGCTTGAGCTCCAGATGAATCTAAACGTTTAATAGTTTCTAAGACGCCATCTCTGTACTCGAATGCCTTTGGCATTTAACATATGTTTAAGCATATTTTCACCACACAGAGGAAACTCTTGAAAAGTTTCTCCCAATACAACATCAAGGTCATCATCGTTAAGTTCTGAAAATGTACGTTTATTCAGATCAATCTGTGCCATTCTTCGATATATTGTACATTCAAATACAAGTAAAAGTTTTGCAACATCCGAGATCAAAAATCCATTATCAAGTAAATTTTCAAGTGTAGATTTGTCTATGTCAAATTTAGGAGGTCCAAAACTTCCTTGAATTTTCTTTGGTTTGATAGTCCCATATTTAATTCGAAGCTTCATCATGTCTGCTGAATTTGAAACTCCTATAGCTTCTAAATCATGCATCGAAAGCAGACCCACAATGTTTGGTGTTATCTTTTCTCTTTCAAAATGTACAAACGCATGCTTCAAATCAACCGTATTACGTACACTCAACATTAGTGATTTTCTACATTAGAAAATGCCTGTACCAAGTCAGGAATATGACAGTTGTTATCCATTCGTTTGATGTGTTTGGACTTTTGATTTTGCCTTTAGATTTTGGATTTTCCTTTTTGAATTTTCCTCGGAGTTCAGTATTTTTGTGTTTTTACTTTTTACATTTCTTTTTTCTTATTTCCCATAATTCCCTTTGTCTTTGTAAAATAACAAAGTACCATCATATAATGTCAAAGTACCATCGTATAATGTCAAAGTGCCATCTTATAATGTGAAAGTACCATCGTATAATGTCAAAGTACAATCATATAATGTCAAAGTATCATCGTATAATGTCAAAGTACCATCGTATAATGTCAAAGTACCATCGTATAATGTCAAAGTACCATTGTATAATGTCAAAGTACCATCGTATGATGTCAAAGTACCATCGTATAATGTCAAAGTACCATCATATAATGAAAGTTTTTAACATGAGGCAGTTACGGCGTTCCATAGGTGACCGTAATTGGCTTAAAGATGATCGTGACTTGAAAAGGGTGACCGTAACCTTTAAAGGTTGACCGTCAATTCTAAGAAATGTCCATCTTTGTATTCATAGCTTCTTGTTGAGTTTGTTTCTATAGGGTCTCGGTAAGCGGATAAAAATATGTTTAATTAATTTCTTTTTAACTATTTGCCGTGTTTTGAGTTTAGACAATGATAGTAAATTGCATATTTCTCGTAAATAATTTGATATGTATTGATAACAACGTTAAACTTTAATACATATTGAAAGCGAAACGACAGAAAATCCCTAGAGTTGAACATATGAATATCCGGTAAACGAGTCCATGTCTATGGTTCCAGAGGGAGATTAAAATCTTAATTAGTTTTGATGTATGAATAACCTTTCTGTTTATACAATTTGACAAGTTTCATCCTTGTAATACGCTATTCGCACAAGACTATTTCAGGATCTTTTTTGCTGGAGCTCGCCATCACTATTTTGGTCGCAGTATCTTAAAAAAAAATTCTGTTATTTTACTTCAAAGACAAAATGGATGATCAATCAACATTTGCATTTTTTAAAAGGTATATTTATTATATGACATTAATAAGAATCCCAGAAATGAAAAAAAATATCTTTTTTGGCCAACACAATTAATTATTTGATAAAAAAAATAGATGCTCCGCAGGGCACAGCTTTATATGACCGTCGAGGTCGAACCCTGAACAGTTGGGGCAAGCATGGACACAACATTTAAGCTTGATACTAACAGCTCTGAATTTGGATTATGATTAGTATCATTTAATTACTATTAACTTCTTAAAATGAATTACAGATACACATCTGAAGACAACCATCATTTATTAATACATAATATTCAAGCAGCGTATGGGAGGTAATCAAACATGTATATAACAGTATTATCTCAATAATAATTGAAGTACCTCCCTTACACTGATTTCAAATTGTCTGAATTGCCTTTAAATAGAAAAATTCTTGTGTACCCCCTGTTTTACCCCTGTTAGCTTAATGACTTGAGCAATAACACACACACCCATAACCATCCCTTTGTAGTATGGAAAGTTGCGTTATAATATCAGAGAGATTTATACACTTCAACACACGTTTATGACTAGAAACTACAAAAATCCTCATATGAATTAAAAATTAAAAAATAAAAAAAAAACTCTTGGAGCAAGAACCACAAAACACAATTCAATCCTTTCCTTTGTAGTAGGAATCTTTGTAGTATAATTTCTAGAAAATGCTTCCTTTAGGCCCCTTATTCCTACATGTTCGGTGTAATTAATCCCAAACTGAATCCCGGTCTTCCCTTTGTCATAGGTAGCACTCCACAGTTAGAAAATAAAATTAAAAATGAGCAACAAAATGTTTTATCCTCTCCTATTTCTGGATTTCTAATACATTAACCTTACTGTTTGTGTTGTACATGTGCATATGTATGTAATCAGTATCTTCCATAGATTTGATTTTTCAAAGTTAAAAGGGTGAAAAATAATTCCTTTTATGTGTATCCATGGCAACATTCTGCATTTATTTACAATAAAATATTGCAAAAAGGGGGGTAAACATGTCACATATCCCCCCAAAATTTGGATCAAACTAGAATTTCAATGCCTTTAAGTGATACCTTTTTAGAAACTGTTTGCATAGATCTTCCTAATGATCAAATAAAAAATGGGTGTCTTTCGCCTCATTTTTTCGTAAAATCCAATCACAAAGTTCGTGCCATAAAAAGTTGGAAAAAAACATTACAATAATTGCCGGACCAATGTATGGTATGGGCATGCAAATACGGACTGTCATACAGAAAACAGCCTATATTACATGCATTACATAATCTTGATGTTCATATAAACCCAATACGAAGGCTATTTTAGTACTCAGCTATCCAAAAATGAATTTTATTTCACACTAGCTCTCATATTTTAAAAATCCACAGGGGCCAAAATGCGAAACTACACACCTAACTGTGGAGTGCTACCATATTGAACCTTGCAGTACAATGTCGGAGAGATCCATACAGTTACACACAAGTTATTGTCCAGAAACTACAAACATGGTTGTTTTTGGTCCCTTTTTGGCCCGTAATTCCTAGACTGTTTACCCCTGAACCCTGAAAAATAAATCCATCCTTCTTCTAATGGTATTAAACATTGTGGTACAATTTCATAGCAATTGGAAATACTTACACACAACTTATTGTCTTGAAACTAGAAAAATGCTTTTTTTTGGCAACTTTTGGACCCTAATTTCTAAACATATGGGACCATAACCCCAAACTACCGTTTTTGGTTATAAACATTGTGTTAAAATTTAATTGATTTCTATTTACTTATATTTAAATTATTATCTGGAAACAAACCGTCTTCGGACGACGCTGACGACGACGTGATTCCAATATACGACCAAATTATTTTAAAATACAAATACGAATATTTCTTTGAATTGGTTGTCATCCTTTAAAAGTTACTTTAATCCTTTATTAATTACGGTCATCCTTTTCAAATTACGATCATCTGTTTACCAATCACGGTCATCCTCGTTATATGATACGGTTATCTTGAAAATATTTTAGTGATGATTTACGGTCATCTTCGCAATTTTTTTCAAATCCAATTTCCAGTTTCATGCACATTTCTCGGTAGCAATTTGTGATTCCCGTTTGAATCTTTTATAAAATTACATCGTACCAATGTATGCTAAGTAAAGAAAATGATGTACAAACCCTTCAACAGACAATACAGAAACTGACCTAATTTTTCGTCCGACAATTTGGGATGACCGTGAATGCAGTTACGGTCATCAGCTTTACCCCAGTGAAGTTTTTTATTTGTCCAAAACAATATCTGTTTTTTTTTCTGAATACATATTTGTGTTACGTCAACAAAAATGCGCTACATTATGTTAATGGAATTTCCATACTATGATTTAACGAAAAATCTACAAGACTGGCATTATCATAGGTGTTTTCGTTAATTGATGTCCGTCGTCTATTCTCAACTAGTAAAAAGGAGTAGGTCCGGTAAGGACCGATTTTGGCCTTAAATTTCAAGTTCATCTGACGAAAGATTTTTACCACTTTTAAAACACTTAAGTGTCTATTTCATTTGAATCAATTAGTTTATGTAAAAGATTTTAACTGATTTAGTCATTAAAAACGATCCGATTTAAGCTTAGATATGAAAAATTAACCAAATATGCCGAAAAATGCCACTTTTCAGATGGTTTTTGTCAAAAATGAAAGTGGCCGCATCCGTGTTCATCCACAACCTTTATATATGGTATGTATTATCATCAAATACAACTTACATTTCAATATTAAGGATGAACACGAATGCCGCCACTTTCGTTTTACACGGAAACCGTCTAAAATTTAACTAAAATGCTAGAATTGTGGATATTTCAGTAATTTAGCCTTAATGGTTCTACTACCCGATACATGTGCATTGTAAATTTGTATTGTCAAATAAAGGCAACAGCAGTATACAGCTGTAGTCAGGGGACTTACTGAAATAAGTGATTTTTTAAATCACTTATCTGAGTAGCAAATTCGAGGTTTTATCACAAATTGATTTAACACATAGGTTTAGATAATATCTTTTAATTAGTAAAATTAAAAAAATATGAACTTTTTGCTTCTTTTAAGTAGCAAGGTTCATGCCTGTGATGCTATCATTTAGTTGAAAATTCCATTTTAGTTGAAAAAATGCTATAATAATGGCTCTACATAATGAGCTGATACTTTCTTAAAAGATTTTTCTCAGCAATGGGAGTATTTTTCCTGTGAAGTTCAAGGTTTCATCTTTCAGATTATGTAATAAAATTCTACTGTTCGCGATAATAATTTCACTGTTCGGGGGTGTTGAAATTAGTGTGGGTTATTAACAGTATGATACTTAAAGAAGTGATTTTTGGGAAGGAAATTGAGGTCTGATATGTAAACAAGTGATTGTTATGTCATTATCCTAGATTCAGTACAAGGTCATCACCTAAAATGACCTGGTCATCTTAGACAACACAGATGTTGGTTCTGATAAGTTTAAAAACATAAATAGTCCCTGGATCATTAGTATTCTATATTTAAAGCTACATTAAAATTAAATCACGTCTTCTAGTGATTTATTTGTACTACTTAAACAGGTGATTATTAAAGAAAGACAACTCTAACGTCCAACCTTTATGGAAATAATGTTACTTGAATCAGTGATTTAGAAAATCACTTGTTTAAGTAAGTCAAAACTCATAAATCCATGGAAAAAAACAAAATCGGGGTATCAAACTAAAACCGAGGGAAACAGCCCATATTTATGTAGCAGAATCATTATTCTGTCCAATAAATAACTTAAAGTTTACATTTTAACAATTTTGTAAAACTGCTATTTTTTGGGGCCAAAAAGGGGTCTTACTGAACCTACTCCTTTTCTGAATGAAACGGACAAATTCCTCTAAACTTGCCAAAAGTCATCGTTTGTATCTCCAAATGTCCCATGCCAGGGTCCCGCCTGCCTACAAACGTGACTAAAATGGCTAATTGACAAATGAAGATGTAAAATAGGGAGTAGTATCGTCTTTTTAATCAACGGTACGTGAGTTATGTCCTGTAATATAGAACATGTAGAGGGTGTCCGAAATGAAGGTCGGGGAACTTAGACTCCAACTAGAAAAAAGGCTTATATTAAATATCGATATAACATGTGCGTTATGATAATCAACTGCTATATCTTCATAAACAATCGGATTCAACTTCCTTATTCTGACCGGACTTACATGGTTATGTACTTGATAATCCCGCACTGTCAAAGTGAAACGGACACCGTACTCTGGCAAAGGTGAAAACTACAGATTGAACGATGACCAAATTGACCATATTTCTATGTACCTGTCACTATTGGAGATGGTGTAATAATGTCAAGGCCAACACTGTCTACTGTGTATTATCAAATAGTAGTGCTTCGACGACTTCAATTCGATAACAAAAATATATATACACATGTATAAATATAGGAAGATGTGGTATGAGTGCCATTTAGACAACTCTCAATCCAAGTACCAGTAAACATATTAAACATAACTCAACCTCACTACCGAATTTCGATGTTCAATATCTATGTGAACAAAAGCCAATGAAAATGTAATCAAGTGACATACTTTTAATAATTCTAATCTGATAAATCTTTAAGCCTTTGTTTGGGGAACACCTCATAAAAAGTAGTTCTAATAATCTAATCGGAGGAAAACGTCTTTATTTATACTAAGACGAGAATATTATGTACAACGATTTGCCAAAATTGTCTAATAACTGACGTCAAATAGGAAAATGTTGGCATCTTCAGTCGATACCAACAGTTGCTGCTTACTAGAATTATAGCTTATTGCCCTAGCACTAGACATATTGCTGTTACAGTACAATTCTTTGAATTCATTCCCAGAATACGATAAGGCATATATGTTATCTGATTGAAATTCATAATTTGTATTCCCTTTCAAATCGCAACAAACAACTCGATCTTTTTCCCAATGTGAATAAAATATTTTGTCATCTAGTATGATGACAGATAAAATTTCACTGTCACTAGAACATGGTATTTTATTTAGTATGATACCATTAATATCGGTTACACAAATCCAAAATCAATAAACCCGATAAAAAATTGACCCTTCTTATAGACAAAGGTGCTTATATTATTTCCTTCTACCTCAAAGGAATGGTCAACTGTAGAGCTTGTCATGTTTATCATATGTATTTTACTAGTACTGGTTTCGTTTACTGCAGTTTCGGTATCCGTAATGAAAGCAATGGAATTTGACATAAATGGTAATTGTATGTACTTCTCGAAGTCACCATTGTCTTTTAAAACGATTAAGCGTTTGTTCAATCTATCAGAAAAAGCAAGTCTTCCGTTTGATAGAAAACAATTATCCCATATAATAAGTTTTTGTTCCTTTCCACTTGGTAAATGTACGTTTTCAAATACAGGTTTCAGTTGTATTTTGTCAATACAAGGGGTTTCGATTGCAAGAAGTTGTGCCTGTTTAGCTGTATGGTTGACTAGTTTAATTTCAGATTCTTTTGTAACCACATCTACATCACCCAATGTGTCGATCGACATTTCGACAGTGGGAGAATACGAAATTGAAATTTGCTTTGCTGAATCGTTCTTCATCGTCAAATGTGTATTAGATTCCATGTTCTTCACTGCACCCTCCAATTCTCTAAATGTCATAAACAATTGAAAATCTGATGCATATTGTTTAATTGTATTTGCTTCGTCCCGCATTTTTGCAACGTTTGTTTGTATTAGTTCGAACTCTTTCATCGTTTCTTGAATTGCCTGTAAGTGTTTTCCATGTATAAATTCTACCTCGATTTTAAGTTTCAGTTCAAGATTATCAAGATGAGCAACGCTATTCCGTTTCGCCTCTCCGATGTCTTTAAAACACTTCTCTCTCTCGTCAGTAAGGAGGGATATATTATCAAATCGACCTTTAATTAAAGAATTTAAGTTGATGAGGAAATCTGATAATGATTGCTGAAAGTCCGAAAGAGCATTTGAGGTTTTGAAATGTTGAACTACTTTATGCATTGGAGTAAAATGCCGACATTCAGCATGGGTTGTTTTCATACATTCAACACAGCAGGGTACCTCGTGCTGACTACAATAATATTCAAACCTTGCGTCATGATCAGGACATTCATTCTTTATTTCTTTTACAACTGCAGGCAATTTATCAAAAGATTCGAAAGGAATGGTTTCGTGGGTTTTACTCAATTTGGAAGCCGAGTGATATGACTTGCATAATTTACAAAGACTTTGCTCACACTCAGGACACCAATCAGTGGCAAATACTGTAATGTCTCTGGTTTCACAAATACCACACAACCTTCCACTAGCTGCCATACTGAAATTGAAATTTTGAGTTTTGAAAAATCTCTCCAAGGTATCTAAGGTTAAAAAAAAGAGGGACGAAAAATACCAAAGGGACAGTCAAACTCGTAAATCTAAAACAAACTGACAACGCCATGGCTAAAAATGAAAAAGACAAACAGAAAAACAATAGTACACATGACACAACATAGAAAACTAAAGAATAAACAACACGAACCCCACCAAAAACTAGGGGTGATCTCAGGTGATCCGGAAGGGTAAGCAGATCCTGCTCCACGTGCGGCACCCGTCGTGTTGCTTTTGTGATTACAAATCCGGTAAGTAGTCTAATTCGGTAGGTCAATTTCATGAAAGGGAAGGGGATTGTAGTTACGACGTAAGGAACATATCCGATATCATTTGTGAAAGGGTTATTCCATAACGGTCAACCAACTCGTGATGGCGTCCGTAAAATTTACGAAGGGATGATTTCAACTTCAACATTTGGAACTCTTGGTTTAATAGCTTCCTTGTGAGCAGTAACCCTCTATCAAGAAAATCATGATAGGAAACGCAAGCACGGGAATATCGTATCAATTGGCAGATATATACCCCGTATGCAGGTGCTGCTGGAATGTTGCTACTTAGAAATGGAAAGTTCACAATTGGAAAGCTGAAATCATCTCTTTTGTCGTAAAATTTTGTCTTCAACCGACCCTCATTGTCAATTTCTAGATGTAAGTCAAGATATGAAGCCGACTTAACTGTATCTGTAGTATCCTTTATCTCCAATTCGATGGGATAGATGCGATCCACATAGTCACCAAATTTTGAATTGTTTAGTGAAAGAACGTCATCTATATAGCGGAAAGTAGAGTTAAAGGATATTGCTAACTTCTTATCTTTCTTCCTAAGAAGTTCCTGCATGAAGTCAGCCTCGTGATAATAAAAAAAGAAGTCAGTAAGTAGAGGGGCACAGTTTGTTCCCATGGGGATGCCGACAGTCTGTTGAAAAACACGTCCTCCGAACGTAACAAATATGTTGTCAATCAAGAAATCAAGCATCTTGATAATATCGGTTTCAGAGAATTTTTTGTTTGAATCAGAGTGATTCTTTACAAAGTAGGATTTATCCCTCCCTAAGACAAGATACTTGTATCTACGTTGGCCATTCTTTTATATGAAGCAAAGTAATACAAACTCTTTTAATTTGTCTTTTAGTTTGGAATGTGGAATACTTGTGTAAAGAGTAGAAAAGTCAAATGTTTTAATACTGTTACAAGATGAAAGAGAGTTAGATTGTATGTACTCTAAGAGATCTTTGGAATTTTTAAATATCCACATCTGATTGACGCCACCTCTGGAATAGGCAGTTTCACAATAACTTTGAAGCCCGTCTTTGATTGATGATAAGATGGATGTTAATAATTTAGAAAGGGGTTTTGTGGAGCACTTGGAAGACAGTCATATTCATAAATAAAAGTTAAAAGAATAACACGATGGCCAAAAATGGACAATTGTCTACAAAACACTTAAACACTGAAGCACTAGCAAAACGAACCCTATCAAAATATGGTCTCATTTGTCCCTGAAGGATAATCTCATCCTAATCTATATGCTGCACTTCATTTTTAGCTAATTTAAAGTTTAAATGTATCACTATTTGACTTTCCGTGAAAATATACGTTCACATTCAAGTAACCATTTACTTCTACGACGTTCTACAGATTGAAATTGTTACTTTTTTCTTCGAATTGATCCATGAATTTCATTTAGGTGCATTTAAAATTCGATCGTACGGTATGAGTTTTCTCATTGGTGAAGGCCGTACGGGTGCTTATAATTGCTTTTATCCACTTCCTTTTAATTTTGGTGGAAATTTGTCTCATCTGCATTTATACCACATCTCCTTGTTTTTATATTATGATTTTATACCCAATCATCGGGAATTACGATTCTTTAAAATCCTGAATTGGACACTGCGTAGGCTTAGTTGTTAAAGAGTATCGGTCACCTACTATTGTTGCCATTTAGTGCTTTATATTGAACAAGTTGTAACATTTTGTAAAAATTAAATTAAAAAACAAATTTATTAGCCATGCTTGCACCTTAAGGAATGATAGCGAATTAACCTTTCTTTTTATTATTTTTTTTATCCACAATGAGCTTCTATGTTGGTGAATTGTTAAACAAGATAAGTGGAAATGTTTTGTTAAAATAAGAATAACAAAAAAAGTATTGATCATGCTGGTAAAACTCATAATCAGTTAATCTTTTATTTTATTTATTCTTAAAGGGCTTCCGTATACAAAACACTTCATACTATAGTATATTATATGATCGTGGTTTAGTATACATCGTATTTAAGGAGGCTCGAGAGTAAACAATTTCAGGAAAAATTGAAACATTTTTTTTTTCATTGCTTTATTAGTTGTTACTCTATCATACGGTACAAAATCAACAAAAAAATCAATTCGTTTTGGCCCCAGATGACTTTTAAAATGTATCTGTCATTGAAAAAGCTCAAAATTATCTCCCTTAGGTGCAAACAAACATGCCTTTTTTTTTGCATTAAAATTGAAATATATTGATATTTTTTAAGAAATCGTTGACCTATTTGTTTTATCATTTTGTTCAAATAAGCTGAACTCAAACAAAGCTATTGTAAAATTTAAGCGATTTCTGTAATTTAGTTCTTTTTTTATTTCACTATAACCTCTATTTCTCCTTTTAGTTCAACATTTTCAACAGAAAAACGTACCTGTTCAAAATTACATCTTTTTTCGAAGGCAGATTGTGAGCTTAAATGAACGGTGACCCCATATTTTTATATATTTTTTTCAAGTATATGATAAAGTTCATTTGTAGAAAAAATATAGAGAAATCCTATATTTAAAAAAAATAATTGATTTATACCCGCGAGCCCCTTAATAACCAGGCTTATTTGTTGTAGATTCATTTTTATCATTGTCATTTATATAATAATAAAAAAACAGTTTGAAAGAGTCACAAACAGCGCATCATAATATTACATGTACCACAAGCGTAACAGAAAGTAGATCAAAACAATCGCTGATTGAATACTATAAATATCACTCGTTATTTGACAATTGAACCATTATATATTGGTGTCCTACTTTAAATCTACTACGTCCTGATATAAAAGTTATATAAATCCGCCGTCTTACCTTGTGACACACAGATTCAAAGTTGAGTAACTTATCTGGTCCTACTCTGATCTAGCAAGTTGATTATAATAATCAACAAATTGTCGTCATAGTCACATGATTGAAAAGGTGTTGTATATGGAAATCTAGATTAACAAAATGGTTTTGTCTTCTGGTCAGATTTTTAATCCAGGTTGGTAAACCAGACCCATGCAGTAAATCTGAATATAGTACTTAATAAGATAAGACTCCGATTTAACCTTTGATACTATAAGGTATATATCATGTATATTCGGAATCTTATTTCAAGGCAGTGGATATGTATAATTATTGATACATGTGAATTATTCGGTATTTACTAGTAAATGTTATTAAATTAAATTGAATGATTGGGACAAAATCCATCCTGGTCGCTCTTTTATGGCAATATGTATTCAATTGTTTACATCAAAGGTTCAACGTAAAAATGAAATTGCATTAAAAGTCCCAGTCATTGTCTCAGGTCTCTTTGTTTTTCGGCGTCAATTTTATGAATTTCTTGAATTGATTTTGCAAACATATTTGTTTTAATATGAGTTTCTTGTGTATAATTCGGAGTTGGGTTTGACGTCCAATATCACAGAATTATACATTTTTGATTGTGGGCAAGCAAAAGTACGCCTCCGGGAGGGGAAGTTTCTCGCTGCATTGAAGACCAACTGGTGGCGACAATTGTTGTCTGCTCTATGGTCGGGTTGTTGTCTTTTTTGGCACATTCCCCATTTCCATTCTCAGTATTATATAGAGTTGTCTACAATCTAGCTGTAACCAATCCTCATATTTTAGTTTTTCCTGCAATCTTATTGCACACATAGTTGTTTCTGTAAACTTGCAGCAAGCTTGCAGCCCCTTTCAGCTGGCTGCAAATATCTACAAAAAATATTTAAAGGGTTATTGGGCAGTTTTTATTTGCAGAAAACTGCGGCTGATATACAGCATACATTTTATCTCGGTAAGTAGGCGTCGTTCCTGATGGTTGGATGTATATCACGGCTAGTGGAGCTTTTTTGTGTTTCATGTATAAAGGACTCTAATGTCTGTTTGGCAGTTAATTTGTACATTTTTCCGCTTATGAATACGGTGTTTATCGTCTGTATCTTTTCCTAATATGAAAATAAAGAGCTGTGGTATAATTGTAAACGAAACAATTATCACACAAAGCTAGAATGAAGTAGATGTAACTGCAATAGTAAACACCGTTACCCTACGGCCTTCAACAATGAGGAAACCCCATTCTGTATTGTTTATTTCGAGAACGTGATAGATACTGAAGTAATATGTTGATTTACATTAATTTTGTTTTTGAAATTTTGAACATGTTATTTTCCAAAAAAATGTCATACAGTGATACATGTATACTTACTTTTCTAACCTATATCACGATCACTTCTGGTACGTTAAATCACACGGGATCGTAGCCCGAGTACAAAATAGTATATGATTGCGTGTAACATGTGGATTATGATTTGCTCAATTTTCAGGGACACCGGAGATAATTACCCTATTTTGATATCATGGCTAGTTTTGCTTAGTCTAGTTTTTATTGTATTTGTAGACAGCGTTTCGTTTTTTGTCACTGTACTGTGTCTTTTCTTTTTTATTTCATTTGGTTTATGAATGTGTATTTCCTTTTAATTTTATTAGTTACCAGGCTTATAATTTTATACGCCAGACGCGAGCCTCGTAAAATCAGTTACTATGGAAGATTACTAAAACTCAACGGACATTTTAGTTCAGCATGGCGGCAAGTGGTACGGAGACATTACCGCATTTGCGACTGGCTGGTGCCCTGAATGTGCGAAAAGTCTTTGTGAATTATGCAAGTCATATCACTCGACTTCTAAATTGAGTAAAACACACAAAAACATTCCTTTCGAATCTTTTGAAAAATTACCTGCTGCTGTAAAAGACATAAAAACGATTATCATGATCATGAAGCAAGATTTAAATATAAGTAAAGTCAGCATGATGTATCCTGCTGTGTTAAAAACATGCTTAATGTTGACAATTTAGTTCAATGCAAAAAGTAGTTGTACATTTCAAGACCTCACATATTCTTTCGGACTATCAGCAAACATTATCAGATTTGCTCACAAGTATTTAGAAACACGTCAAAGAGAGAATTCAACAGTTTATTTGTTAAAATGCGCGAGTTGTTCCGATTTACTTACGGTTTGTTAAGATAATTTAGATAATTTTGCGCATACGTATAGTTTTCTTTACCTCAAATGGTATCAGACTAAATGGTTACTCTTACTTAATTCCTCCCTACATTGATTCATTTGAAAACTCATTAGATGCTCTCTGTGTCTATCTGCTATAAAGGGTTATTGTTTGTGCAAACGTTTTAATCATGTGCAACATTTAAATAAAAAAGTAGTCAAAAACGCAATAAAAAAACGAGAACACCCCTTCAACGAAAATGGAGTATTCCATATTAACCACGTTAAGAAACTTGTTGCTCTGATACCGTAATTAAATGTTTAATAAAAGGTAAAATGTCTTTAGCATGTTGTAATATTTACATGATTTAAGTAACTTTCTTTATTTTCTATTATTCCTGTATTGTTCACATTTTGAGTAGATCAATAATGAACTTATAAGACCGTTGTACCCCGGGATTCTAATCTGTAAATGTGGTTTTAGATTTGATTGAAAACTTGTGTCCATAAGAAATTATCCCTAGTCCCTCCCCTCTTTCTCACTGTGTCTATAAAGGGTCTTATTCTGATATGTGTGGTTTTTTAATTCTAAATCCGAGTGTTTTTTGGATTCAGCAGACCTTTTTGGAATGAACATTTTTCGGCATCATTTTAACTGCCTAAACGGACTAGTGTGTACTCATATAAAAGACGATACTGTGAAGAAAAGTCTAAATGACGCCCATGGACATAATGGCTAGACATAGGGAATGCTTTCTAAAATAAAGTTATGAGGTCATGATGTTAGTGAAAACACCCGACTCATATAGCATTTTGTATGAATTTATAGTTTTTAAATATGTTACTTCAGTATTATAAATGCACATTTTCTATATTTTTCAACTGAGGAATGAAAAAAATAACGTTTAGACATAGTGGCTAGACATGCGATTTATGAAAATTCTGCTTCATAAAAAAGTGTGTTTTACATTTGAAACTTTGAAAATGTTTTTGTTTTACTTACTATTGGGTATACTTTTATTTGTTTTAATATATATAGTTATTCAATATGAAATTGTTACGCCGGACAAGCGATTATTAACGTGTAATTGCGATTTTTGTAATCGATAAAATAAATGTAAGCTATAAAAATTCATGGAATTATGTTAAAAAAGAAAAACATAACAAGGCCTTTTTGTAGATATGTGCATGTCGATGGAATTTTTTTTTTTATAGCCGAATGGTTGCTGTTCTAAAATCATATTGTAACGAAGTTTTAATCCGAACGCACTACTACCTATTCAAATATCCGGCACGGTGACAGAACATTAACATGATTGATAGACATAGGAAATGTAGGTTTCTCTTTATTTAAATTTGTTTTTTTTATGATATCGAAGAAAATGTATACACATATATAAGTATTTGCTATTGTGAGGTGTAATATTTTCTATAACAGTTCCGTATTAACGGAGAAATACGTAAAAAATAATGCATGTCAAAATGACGAATTGAGTAAACTTCGCCTCGAATTTGTTTAATATCTCGTTAAATTGTTCCCATTGTACGAGAAGAAAGATATGAAAAGACAGATATTGACACAGAGATTGCAAAACTAGCCACTTTGAGTACATCTATACTTGTATTTCTGTGTATGGCATGAAAGAAATGGGTCATGCAAAATGGAAGAGGCCGTTTATATATGTATACGTATTCTTCGATATCATAAAAATAACAAATAAATAATAAACGTTTTCTTTGTCTATTAATGTTTCGCCACCGTGCCGGATATTAGATACCATCGAGTCCAAACATTTTTTTGCCGGTGTGGTTTAGACACAGTGAATAATGGAAAGATAAGTAAAATTATACAGAAAAAAAAAATAGATTCCAAAAACGGATAATTTCTTAAAGAATAAAAATGATTGAAAACACGGAAACCTGTACCTTTTAAAAAAAAAAATCACAAAATATTCTAGAAATAACTAATGAGGCATTGCAAACTAGTCAACTACTAGTAGTAGGAAACATTGTAAATGTTACTTACCGACCAATCATCAATAAGAGTATTTCTCCAACGAGACGCATTGAGAGATTACTTGATCTAATTATTAAACCTTTATTGAAGAGGCATAACGTTAAATTCAAGATACAACAGAATTCATAATAAAATAGAGTCGCAAGAGGTAAAAAATGTATTCACTTCAGTTTGTCTGCCTATTATGTAAAAGTGGGAGACCAAGAACTTTTCATAAGGAGGGGGCACTGAGTGCCCTAAGCGGATGTGGCTCCAGTCATGATTCAGTGATTTGATCTATTATCAATGTAACTGTAATCAATGCATTCGAATTAATTGACACACAAGAATATAGTTAAAAGATTCCTAACAAAAAATATTTAACTGCTTTTGTCAAATTAATTCTAATAAAGAATGAATCTGAGTTTAATGTACTGTTATAAAAACAAATTATAGGAGCGCCTAGAGGTGGTAAATTTTCACCAACACGCATATATCTGCATCGTTCTGTCCTTTCAATAAGAAACTTAGATACATTCCAATGGAGAGAAAACATCAAATTAAACTGTCAATAAAGAGATGACGGTTTGTATGGTCCTCACTGGCAAATTAGAGCATGTGGGACATTTCTTCAACATGAGCGAAAGAAATTGACCCTCTACTTATCACATGTACTTGGGGACAGGACACAATTTGTGTTTGCCCTCCCTCTTTTTTCCATAATTTTTTGGAGAAGACTTTACTAAGTTGTAAAACTTGTGTTTAATCCATTTGTCATTTTGAACAATAAAATATGTTTAAACTATGTCACTGATATATTATATAGAGAAAAGTATCTCACTTCGTACATCACTTGGTAGTACGAATATATACTAGCCACAAAAAGAAACGGTACCCAGATTTTATCAAAAATATCTATTTTATTTTTCAACAATGTTATTTTAGTTTTGTATTTTATAGAACAATAACATAAAAGCATACAAACTTAACAAAGATAACAGATCACAATTAATTTTCCTTATTGCACGGACTGTTTGAAGATGTCGTTGTCGAAACCAAAAGTTGAAGAGTTAATATCGCGTATGGCCACCTCTTGCGTTGATAACAGCAGTCAACCTCCGACGCATTGATCCAATACAACGCTGAATAAATGCTTATGGAATGTTATTCCACTCTTTCACTAAGGCGGCTCGTAGCTGGTTGACTGATTCTGATGGCTGATGCCGTCTGCGTACACGTTTGTCAAGTTCATCCCATAAATGTATGTTCAATAGGTGATAGATCTGGCGATAAAGCTTGCCATGGAAGAATGTCAATGTTATTCTGCCCAAGATATTGTGTGCATACACGTACCACGTGTCACCTAGCATTGTCCTGTTGGAAATTATGCCGATTTTCATGCCTCGCAATGAATGGTTGAGGAAAGAATTTCAACACGATAACGAACTCCAGTAAGGCTTCCGTTTATGAACGTGAAGTCAGTGCGTCCACAATGCGTGACTCCTGCCCAAACCATCGCACCACCACCACCAAAGCGATCACATTCATGCACACATGCGTCTGCATAACGTTCATTTTGACGTCTGTACACTCTCATTCTGCCATCACTTCTACGTAAGCGAAATCTGGACTCATCACTAAAAATTACGTTTTTCCACCTAACACGGTTCCAATACAAACGTGCATTTGCCCAACGTAGGCGTGCAGTTCGATGACGCTGTTTTAGAATGGCCCTTCTACTTGACGTCGTAGACGCAAACAAGCCTCTTTTAGCCTATTACGTACAATTTGGGCGGATATGCTTAGATTATGCCTCCCAGGTGTTTGTCTAGCGGTAATTGTAGCTGGCAAAAACCGATACCTGAGATGAGTGAATCTTATTCGACGGTTTTGACGTAACGCCGTTTCTCTTGGACGTCCACTACTTCGTCTGTCATGTGAGAACCCAGTCTGTCTTAAACGACTCATTAGTCTTGTTATTGTCAATTTAGAAACATCAAAGTTGCGAAGAAACGCCATATTGCGACGTCAATATGGCGCATACCTGCTTGTACCATTCCCACTGATCTATCACGCTCATATTGGCGTAGCCGAAGCATATGAAACCGGGGTTTTTGGATGTCATCTTCAATCACATTTTGTTTACCTGTGTTGACCGGATATTTAATCACCCTTATCAAATTTAAAACCCGTGTTCGAACTACGTAAATGTGGTTCCGCTCGAAATTCAAAAAGTACGCTAAAATGACGTTATTTTTCGGCAGAACAAAATTAAAAGTGCAGTAATCTACAGACTTATGACTCTTTTCGAACATATAGCTAGTTGCAATAAATATTTTTTTGATTATAAAAATTATTATGTAAAGAGGTTGGGTATCGTTTCTTTATTTGGCTAGTATAGTTTGACCTTTCACACTGGGAAGAAAATGAAAGTTGACACCAGCCGTTAATGAATATTGAAAAGTTAATATAGTCTTTATCTCATAACTGTATATTTAACATCACTCTCAACATGCCCAAGTTGTCATGATTTTCTTGGGGAGGGATAAATCCTACTTTGTAAAGGATCACTCTGATTCAAACAAAAAAATCTCTGAAACCGATATTATCAAGATGCTTGATTTCTTGATTGACAACATAATCGTAACGTTCGGATGACGTATTTTTCAACAAACTGTCGGCATTTCAATGGGAACAAATTGTGCCCCTCTACTTGCCGACTTGTTTCTTTATCATTATGAGGCTGACTTCATGCAGGAACTTCTTAGGAAAAAAGATAAGAAGTAAACGATATCCCTTAACTCTACTTTCCGCTATATACAGATATACATGTAGATGATGTTCTTTCACTAAATAATTCAAAATTTGGAACGCATCTATCCCATCGAACTGGAGATAAAGGATACTACAAATATAGTTAAGTCGGCCTCATATCTTGACTTACATCTAGAAATTGACAATGAGGGTCGGTTGAAAACAAAACTTTACGACAAAAGAGATGATTTCAGTTTTCCAATTGTGAACTTTCAACTTCTGAGTAGCAACATTCCAGCAGCACCTGCATACGGGGTATATATCTCCCAATTGATACGATATTCACCTGCCTGCATTTCCTATCATGATTTTCTGGATAAAGGGTTGCTGCTCGCAAGGAAGCTATTAAACCAAGAGTTCCAATTGGTGAAGTTGAAATCATCCCTTCGTAAATTTTACGGACGCCATCACGAGTTGGTTGACCGTTATGGAATAACCGTTTCACAAATGAAATCGGATATGTTCCTTACATCGTAATTACAATCCCCTTCCCTTACATGAATGTGACCTACCACATTAGACTATTTACCGGATTTGATATCACATAAGCAGCACGACGGGTGCCACATGTGGAGCAGGATCTGCTTACCCTTCCGGAGCACCTGAGATCACCCCTAGTTTTTGGTGGGGTTCGTGTTGTTTATTCTTTTGTTTTCTGTGTTGTGTCATGTGTACTATTGTTTGTCTGTTTGTCTTTTTCATTTTTAGCCATGGCGTTGTCAGTTCTTTTTCGATTTATGAGTTTGACTGTCCCTTTGGTATCTTTCGTCCCTCTTTTACGATAAAAAGAAAATACTATCCTCCACATATATGGCCATGAAAACACTGCGATATAATTTCTAATCAGCTGAATAAATGAGTTGCAGAAAAAAGTACTGAGATTCACGTATTGACTTTTTTTAAAGCAACTCGTTTATACTTTATACATTTTAATGTGCAATTATCGTACCTTATCGTGTTGTTGAATAACATTTGGAAATTCAATGCAGGGATTAAGGGTTGTCGCCCATACAATAATTCCGTCAATTAAAAATCGAAATACGACGACACGAAGAGTAAAAATGAACCGTTTTGTAGTTAGACGTCAAATTATATTAATGGCAATTTAAACAGAAGAATGTGCACGGAAAGGAGTCATGCCCACTTACCTAAAGGATATTTAATATTTAATACATTCGAATTGGAATTCCTTCTATTATTCACGTAGTAAAATAGGTGATAAGTTACGTAGTGAGATACCTTCTCTAAATCTCCGTGACCGCTGTGGATTGTAAACTTGAAATTGATAGTACAAAAATAAACACAATACTTACATTGTTCATACACTTATATCAGAGATTGGCTATTTTGTAAAGTTGAAAAACTATTCAGATTGAATAAAATAGAGAATATATGTGCAGTTAAATTACAGAAATGAATTATTTTTGAGAAAATACTAACATCAATGAAAACAATAGCAATCGTATCTCTCAGAGCAATCATTCTCTTTGATTGTTCTCATCTCTGCTTTCATTTTTAAGCAGGTGATGTAAAGTTTTTTCTCTGAAAAGTTCCAGGTTCCTTGGGCTATCTGAGTCCCCATGTGACCTCCCCAACCCACTGATGTTGAAACATCCGTTGTCATGGTGTCGTGGGTTTCCCAATGTTTCAGTGATCTCCCCTTTGTTTTGTTGATTTTATTTAACCACCATTTTAGATGGCTTTTTAGATGTGCAGGAATTGGGACTTTGAATTCCGGATTCTGAGAAACTGAATTTTAACAAATGTATTTGAACAGTTCTCATGTGAAAACTGGCGTTTGGAATTTTTTGTCGATCTAATATTATTTGACTTTGTTCCTGATTCAGAAGAAACCAGTCGACTAGATAAACTACCAGCCTTATGCTCTTTGACCTTAAATGGGCAGCTACTACTGCAACTATTTGTTTGTTAAAACTATTTGGGCTGAGGTTTCACCGAAAGGAAGTGCCTTTAACTGAAGAGCTCTATCTTTTTTAAACAAAACCTCAGATATGTCTTGTACATTTTGTAAATTGGGACGTGTAAACATGCGAACTTTAAATCCAGACTGACTCTCCAACCTTGTTTTACCAGACCTAGAACCGTAGAAAAGGAATCCATTTTAAAATGTTCAGTGGTTTTAAATTTAATACTGGTCTCATGTCCCCTGTTTTCTTGGGGACAAGAAAAAATGTGCTGTTAAAACCGTTTTCTATTTCGTTTAGTGGTACATATTCTACTGCTTCTTTTTGAACTAGCTGTTTTATTTCTGTATCTAAAATATCTAGATCTTTTGCAGATAAATAGGTTTATTTTCTTCCTGTTTTCTTTGGAATCGTTAAGAATTCCAGTTTGTAACCCTATTTGATAACAGAAAAAACCAATTGATCGCATAATGCAAACTGACAGTATACGATAGTCAATACGATATGACGACAAATAACATGAATGATCATGTCATTTTTGCAAGTTTTTACTAAACTTTCAAATGGTCTCCTAGTATTGATGTATTGCAAACCCAAAGATGGACGAATAGATGGACAGACGAACGAATTGATTTTTGTTTTTTGAAATACTGCTTGTCTTAACCGTTCGTTTCCTTCTTGCTCGAACATTTGACAGTCTGCATTTGGTGTTAAACGATCAAAATAGCACAACATATTATTGAATGTCTTTTTAGTGTTATAAATAATTGTCTTTCATCATCAGCTTTACACAAGAAATCGAATATTCAACCCTTAATTCCTTGTTCATTTGTTGTTTGCAACATTTTACCATGTTTATATTTAGTACGTCAGAATATAATCGTTATTTTCTGATAGAGTATTGCCTGTATCAACGACAATTCTTTTGCTTATCTGTCTTTTTTTTAATGAATAATAAATAAACAAAACATCATGTCATCACAAAACTAAATCAGCTTTACTGTATCATTTTTTAAGCAAATATCCTTAACACAACCAATATGATAATGTTATTAAAAATATTGATTCTTTAAAAGATGCTTCTTTGCAAACTGCCAACTTTTTAAAAGATTGTTTTTAAACAAAACATATCATTACTAAATTGAACCAGATGTACTGTATCATTTTGCAATGAAATAAGGAGATTCTGGATTACTGTCAATGTGACAACTATCCAACAAGTCTAAATGAAGTGGATGTAAGCAATTATTGTTCGCCGTACAATTTTTTTGTGAATTGATGATGACTTTTCCTTGTGTAATTATAAAATCAATGTACTGAACCTTTCTGTATCTCTATACAATGTACAATACAAAAATAGACAATGACAAATAAGAAATAGAAAAAGTAAAACAGTACAAAATACTAAAATATGATTTTCACAAAACATTTAACCCTGTTCACATTTAACCTAGGATGTTCCATACAAGCCAAATATATAAGCCTATCTGCATGCCTTATGATATCCCAAGTAGTGTAAAACGTTTGTGAACAACACGTAAATAATCGATGACTTCGCCTGTTAAAAAAATCCAGTTATGTGCCTTTGTATAGAACACATCTTATGATGATCATACTTTTTATCGAAATTCATCCAATAAAAAGTCGTTGACATCACATTTTACGGCTTCTTAGTTGTTAAATTCGACGATACTATTATCAAGTCTTTAAAGCGTATTAATAAAAAGGATTAGCTTCTGGACCCTTATTGGTTTGAGAATACAAATTACTTATATTTAACATTCCGTGTGTGATAATAGTGACATTATCTAATTTGTATAAAGTTTTCGTTCGTAATCCATCTCTGACCATGTGTTATAATATTTGTATCTTCGTGATTAACAACGTTTTGATAAAGAAAACCAACATCATACAGGTAATCTATCCTGCAGTCATAATGTTTAACAAACAGTGACAAATATAAAAACTTATTTTGTATATTTGAAGATTACTTTTAACATTCTCATTCAGGATAAACAAACGTGTTCTAATTGGAATTGAATTTATGCAATACCTCGGAGTTTTCATTTTGTATTTATATATATATGTATTAAATCAACACATTTACACTGGTTTAAGATGAATTCACAATTATGTGTTATATAATTGATGCAGTAGTTTTGTACTTTTTATTTTTTTTCGTTTGGATCCAAACAGCAAATATTCAGTTTTAACAAATAAAGGCACCAATAGTATATAGTTATCAAAGGTACCAGGATTATAATTTAGTACGCAAGACGCGCGTTTCGTCTATATAAGACTCATCAGTGACGCTCATATCAAAATATTTATAAAGCCAAACAAGTACAAAGTTGAAGAGCATTGAGGATCGAAAATTCCAAAAAGTTATGCCAAATACGGCTAAGGTAATCGATGCCTGGGATAAGAAAATCCTTAGTTTTTTTTTAAAATTCAAAATTTTGTAAACAGGAAATTTATAAAAATGACCACATTATTGATATTCATGTCAACACCGAAGTGTTGACTACTGGGCTGGTGATACCCTCGGGGACGAAACGTCCACCAGCAGTGGCATCGACCCAGTGGTGTAAATAGTTATCAAAGGTATCAGGATTATAATTTAGTACGCCAGACGCGCGTTTCGTCTATATAAGACTCATCAGTGACGCTCATATCAATCACTGTTTAAAAGTCATAAATCTATTGAGAAAAAAAAAATCCGGGTTACAAACTAAAACCGACGGACACACATCAACTATAAGAGATAAAAAAAAAAAAGAAACAACAGAAACACTGAAGTGCAACAAAAAAAAATCGCCAATGCAACATAAAGAAGAATATGGTGATAATTTATTGACTTGATATCAGACTGAAGATCTTTTCCCAGTCTGGATAATTTAACCTCATGATTCCTGAATTTGCATAATATGCTATTGCACAATAATCTGCAGGCAGTATCAATTTTCAATCGTAGTCCATGCTAGTTAACATCTGTTTACATAACAAACAAATAGAAGAGCACTCAAAATGCTGCCGAATGGCAATGCACAATGTACAGTTTCAAAACCAGATGCACAACTATGTGAACTAACCATGCTTAGTGAAATGATATGATAACAAAAATATCGAAATCATTGGAAAATTCAAAACGGAAAGTCCCTATTCAATTGGCAAAATCAAAATCTCAAACACATCAAACAAATGGATGACAATTGTCATATTTCAGTCATCGTACATGCATTTTCTTATGTAGAAAATGGTGGATTAAACCTGGTTTTGAAACTAGCTAAACCTCCCACTTGTATGCCAGTCGCATAAAATTCCATTATATTGACAACAATGTGTGAACAAAACAAACAGACAAATACTAGTAGATATAAATGTCAAAGAGTAGAGAACAGCAGTCAACATTGTGTTACTATCTTAATCATCATTAAAAAAAACAATATGTCTACAAAGAAAAACTAAAAGGCTTATAAACAAAGCACATAAGAAAAAATGAAAGACAAGAATACAAAAATTTACTATAGCACAATAACATAATAACGGGATTTATAAATACCGAGCAACGTGAAATCGATATCACCAAGAATAGACTAAACGGTAAATGGCGTAACTGTAAAATATTTGAGTCCTGATATCAATGATGAGTTTATGTGATGTATATATATTTTTATTAACATAGTCTAATAAGTGGACAAGACACCACCTTTGTGTAGAATAATTGGACCTGAATCCATAGTTTAAAATACAGGAGTTGTTATGCGCCAAATTTTTTTCTAACCTTTTTGTATACTGATTTATGTAGAATTTTAGAAATCATATGCAGAATACTCACAGACCAGTAATTACACACTTCCAGTCTACACAGGCAAATTTCAATCACATCATTTTCAGGTGAATCAAACAAGCTTACACGTGAAACTCACACGTGAAATCAGTTTATGTGAGTTTCACGTGAATCTCATGTGAAACTCATGTGAATTTAACATGAAATCACATGAATTTGTTTCACATGAATTTCACATAATTTTCTAAAGAAAGTAATTCAAATAACATCTTCATTTTCAAATTTAATTGATATCATGAAAAATGCTAAAAAAATATTTTAAAAATTTCATGTGAATAGCATATGAAAAAATTCACATGAGTTTGTTGTATAAGCTCGTTTGAGGTGAATCTCAATTCACGTGAATTTCACATGTAAATTGTCACGTGAGTTTCAGGTATAAGTTCGGGTGAGTTGAATCTCACGTGAAATTTTTCATTTTAATTTCATGTGAGATACATGTGAAATTCACGTGAGCAAATTTTGCATGTGTGCTTCTCTTCTTTTCAATTGTGCACACCCTGAAATTGTTAATTTCATCTGGGAAAAGGCCTCAGAACACAATTATTCTTCCCCTTGGCTACAATGCATTTTTAAGTTAAAGTCAAATTGAATTAAAAAAATTGCACCGCCACAAACATGAAATAAATTTAACTGCTTATAGACCATTATTATTCTAATAAAATATGCTTGTCCCAGTACAATCCATCAGTGCTTTTTCTTTTGAGGGCCCTATTAGCATGCCAATGGTAGGATTTGAATCTTGAACAAATGACGAAGGCTGATTTCTACCCTACTTTCATTTTGGCCAAATCACTACTTTCACTTTCAACAATCAGTTTTTTCCACATGTTTTACTTATTTAAATATATATGCAACTGATAGGATCACTCAAATAGTAAACATTTCAAAGAAAACAGTAGACAGATTACTTGGGAAGAAATACCCCATATAATAATTGGGAACTATATTCCTAGACCACGAACAAAGGGAATTAATTGTGATCTGAGGCCTATTAGACCTCAAAAAATTAAAATATCCATATGAAACTTTACAGTTACTTAGCATTATATCTTAGTAGTATAAATGCCAAATTTTATCATATTCTGACAAATAATAAAAAAGTTTGGAATGTTTTTATATTAGTATATATGTCTGCGGAACATGCTATTTACAAAGTTTTAAGAATTCAGTCAAAATTGTATTCAGAAAATATTTTTTTGGTATTGCTTTCCCAAAATAAGCCTTGATCCAGTTAGCATAACTTGTATTTAGTTGAAATGAGACAACTGCTAAAGCAAACTGCCACTTATATGCCATTATTTTTCATATCTATATCTCTATGTTTATTAAATCAGAATTGGTCAGTATGATAAAGGTACAGACATAAAAAGCATAATTGTGGATGAAAAAACAGTGAAAAATTGATGTATTCCCTTCATTCTATCCCATCTATTGGTTATTTACATCAAAACAACTAAAAGTAATTTAGACTTGACACTTTTAAATTTTTTAAAACATTTTATTTTTCATTATTTTTAAATGTCTTTGTATGTCTTTGTATGTCCCAGGATCAACTCAGTTTTGTAAAACCTTATTAAATTGCATTTATAAGGTACCCTCATGATTTAATGAAGTAATGTGGTACATTCTCACAATTTTATTCCTTTAATTTTCATTAGAAATCATGTAATCTTTAAAAAATGCCAATATCTGCCTCATATGCCCAAATATGGTAAAAATGTCTTATTTTGATAGACTTTGTGTAATTTCTGTTTTCTTTCTTGAAAAGTAATCAGACAAAGATCATGTTGTTACCTGTTAGACCCTTTATTTACAATAATTGTGTTTTGTCCAAACTCATCTCCTAGGCCTCAGAACACAATTATTCTTCCCCTTGGCTACAATGCATTTTTAAGTTAAAGTCAAATTGAATTAAAAAAATTGCACCGCCACAAACATGAAATAAATTTAACTGCTTATAGACCATTATTATTCTAATAAAATATGCTTGTCCCAGTACAATCCATCAGTGCTTTTTCTTTTGAGGGCCCTATTAGCATGCCAATGGTAGGATTTGAATCTTGAACAAATAACGTAGGCTGATTTCTACCCTACTTTCATTTTGGCCAAATCACTACTTTCACTTTCAACAATCATTTTTTTCCACATGTTTTACTTATTTAAATATATATGCAACTGATAGGACCACTCAAATAGTAAACATTTCAAAGAAAACAGTAGACAGATTACTTGGGAAGAAATGCCCCATATAATAATTGGGAACTATATTCCTAGACCACGAACAAAGGGAATTAATTGTGATCTGAGGCCAAAATTCCACTAGTTTATAATGTGTGTTACAGGCATCATTGAGGGTATTCTATGCAGCCAAATACTCTTAAAGAAATAAGAAGACGTGGATTGATTGCTAATGATTGCTAATGAGATAACTTTCCACCAGAGACCAAATGACATATAAGTTGACAAGTATATGTCACCGTTCGGTCTTTAATAATAAACCTCAAGAGATTCTTATTCATTAAGGACGAATTCTTCAATCACAGTTAGAAATGTTTTCACGTTTATTCATTCATTTTTAGCTGATGGTTGTTTCTCTATTAGTAGTTCTGCTTCATCAGTAAAAAAAAACTGGTTAATATGGCGTACCATTGATTTGGAGTCATGACAATTTTCTCCGTAAATGCAGAGTATAAAATACCTACAATGACAAAAGAAATACATTGTGTGAATTCCTTCGCTTTGTTCATATTGTCCGTCCAACGTCTCCTCAAAAAAAGAAATAAAAGACTATTTGTTGTTCCTTTTTAGTTTCATATCATAGCCCATACTTGTAAACAGCTGCAAACGTTTTTTTAAGACTGTGCTTATTATCTTCTATTTAATTTGCAAAATAATTTGATTCTACTGTACTCACAATTCTTTGTAGTTTTCAATACAACAAATGAAAAATGAATGTCATGCGTCCGAAGAGCTTTTCTGTAATGACCTTCATCAGAAACTCTCAAAACCTAAAATTTAAAAGCCAATGATGTATACGAACCAAAATAGTTATGTTATCAGTAGCATAGTCATGTCAGCTAGAAGAGTTCTAATAAAACAAAATGGTCTATTTTCATAAAAGGTTGAGAAATGTCTGATCGAACACATGGTTCTGTTCTATTTAACCGTTATCTTTTACTGGACCACTTCATAATTTTTGTTTCTCTTATTCTGCGCTATGCAGAGTTTACATTCTACGTCACCAAAGCGAAGCAAATTAAAAAAGACCATCAATTCAATTTGAGTTTTATAAAATTTAAACTACAGTTTAACTCGAAACGGTACAGGCATATATAAAGCATTTGAATTTATCAATCGTCGTGCCTTATGATCAGAGTCATTAGTTTTAAGATTTTTTGTGTTCGAGCACGTACGTATAAATGTACGTTACTCCTTACAAAACTGTTTTATCAGGTCATATTAGAATGTTAAAACCGGTCATTTACTTTGTATTTGGATCGTATATATTTTGTATTAATAGCTAACATTTGTAACACACCTTTGATCACTTCTTATTCGTGTTATTTTAGTAACCTGATGGTGAACAGGTAAGACTATAAGCTGACTTGAGCGTTAAAATAGTACATATTTCGTTATTTAACATTAAGCAATTATGAACCAAAAAAAAAGTCCATATTAATTAATGTAATGAATGTGAACCCAAAAGAAACAAATATTAATTGTTTTTGTCCATTAAAGGTTTCAGATGAAATCTGAACGTACAGTTAAATCACCCATTGTTACGCCTTGTTGTCAACGTATATGTTTTAATTATGTCAACGTGTTATCTATATAATTGGTTGAATGATGTTTCAGTCAGTGGTTATTTTATCTTAATTAGTCCATAGTCTATCAAAGGTTACAGCGCATGCTATTCAATTGATCGTCAAAAGTTTATAAGAGAAGAAAAAGCGACGAAAGATACCAAAGTGAAATCCAAACTCATAAGAACTGTTTAATATCATTCGAATAATGGAAAAACAAAATGTAAATTGGTGTTACTGTGTCGGATTAATATAAATAAGAACAGCTTAAAGGCAAAACAAATAACCAGGTATGTCCGTTTGAATACAACATAATTGTCAAATGGAAATTGTTTTGTTTTTCTGACCCAGTCAGTATAATTTCGGTTTCAATTATAGAGAACGATTAATCATTTAAATACGTAAAATGCATTGTATTTTTAATTCTTTAGAGAAAAGCATATATCCGCAACTTTAAGAATCGTCAGCATTTTGTAGTCAAAAGATGTATATGTTTTTAACTATGATATAAAAAAACTGATAAAGATTAAACTACATGCTCACATCTGAATGCGACAGATATCTTTAAAAAAGAATAGTACTAGACAATATACAAACCTTTACTTTCAGATAGTGTTCTATAACATGAGAGCCTATCAAAGCAGTATTCACAAGCTATAATTAAAGAAACTGAGAATGGCTTACATTATTTTTTTATGCCCCACCTACGATAGTAGAGGGGCATTATGTTTTCTGGTCTGTGGCTCCGTTCGTTCGTTCGTTCGTTCGTTCGTTCGTCCGTCCGTCCGTCCGTTCGTTCGTCCCGCTTCAGGTTAAAGTTTTTGGTCGAGGTAGTTTTTCATGAAGTTGAAGTCCAATCAACTTGAAACTTAGTATATATGTTCCTTATTATATGATCTTTCTAATTTTAATGTCAAATTATAGTTCTGACCCCAATTTCACGGTCCACTGAACATAGAAAATGATAGTGCGAGTGGGGCATCCGTGTACTGGGGACACATTCTTGTTTTAAATTAAATTTAATATTCATATATATTCTGCAGTATGAACATGAACATCGACTGGTGTGTGTGGCAGTGGCAATTGATTAAACACTTTTCTTTCATTTTTACTTTTTTTTGCTTTGTGTCGATTTGTTTTTTAAATTTTTGGTATGGTTTAAATTTTTAAGATATCACCATGTTGTTGATTTTAACTTAAACATAAGTTCTAACAATGAAATTTGTAGGTTAGTGCAGTATTCGAAAGTTTAATAAAATAATACTTTTTGGACTTTCTTAAGCGTTTAGCTTAAAGCGCGAGCCCTACATGCCCTATGCAATGTTTTTTTCATTATCTGATTTGATGTCAAATGAGAATGTTTATAACATTTTTCTGATTTTTTGTAGAAAAATATCTTGGTTTACATCTGTCCGTCCAAGCATTCATCCATTTTACTCACTCATTTCAAGCAATAGCATCTTGATACATGATACACCGGTTTCATAATGTTTTTATTTTGAATTTAAATTTTATCTTATGATTTAATAAACCAAATACAATTAGATCTAGTAGTCAAACTAAAATTTCGAAAATAGTCTACAAATATCCTATTTTTCTACATGTTCTACGTATAAAAATTATTTTCTATACTAAATCACTTTTTCGAGTAAAATAAGAAAGTAGCTATAACTTTTTAGTTCGTTCGAAATCCACACGTGGCAAATGCGCGTGACTGTTTTACTGCCGACTGTTGGTAGTTCTTTCCTCAAACAAAAACAAACTGGTCGCAACAATATAGCAACAGTGCTGAAAGTGCCATTAAAACCCTGAAAAATAATTTATCTATCAATCCATTTAAAAAAAAAATAATTATGAATTTGAACAGATTGTGCAAAGATTGTTAAACAAATAACTGTCATTTTCGGTAACAGTCTACTCTGTTCCATGAGACAATAAGATGAATAGTTTGAGTAGTTTAAAGAATTGAAGTCCTACATTTTGCAAAGTCTGAAACCATTTTGAAATTTGAATAGTTTTCTCATTTTGAATTGGATTTTAGATGATATAAATTTCATATTGGAATTATAAGACATTTTGAAATGAAGAATTTATATTCGATTACTTCTGAATAGACAGACTAATTCTCTTCTAAAACAAGGAATATATTTCAAAGTTATCTGCTCGTTCAGTTGATAACTAATAATTTATCACAATTGAAGTCATTCGACAACAAAACAACTCATTCCCTTTACCAATGCACGCTTCCATTCAAGGAACATACATTAAAGATTGCATATTTTGGAATTGACATTGATTCACTTATAGGGCCTTTGCATTGGACCTAAACACATTTAAAAAAAAACAGTTGTTGGCATGACACGGGTTATGTTCTTCTCATATATTTTATGATAGTATGATACTTAACCCCTAACGTGAGGGACTGTGCCTGATATTCATATGATGAAGACATAATCTTTCAATCAGTTTAATTGAGGTCTGGAGTTGGCATGTCAGTTAACTGCTAGTAGTCTGTTGTTATTTATGTATTATTGTCATTTTATTTATTTTCTTTTGTTACATCTTTTGACATCGGACTCGGACTTCTCTTGAACTGAATTTTAATATGCGTATTGTTATGTGTTTACTTTTCTATATTGGCTAGAGGTATAGGGGGAGGGTTGAGATCTCATAAACATGTTTAACCCCGCCGAAATTTTGCGCCTGTCCCAAGTCAGGAGCCTCTGGCATTTGTTAGTCTTGTATGATTTTTAATTTTAGTTTCTTGTGTATAATTCGGAGTTTAGTATGACGTCCATTATCACTGTACTAGTTTACATATTTTTAGGGGCCAGCTAAAGGACACCTACGGGTGCGGGGATTCTCGCTAAATTGAAGACCCATTGGTGGCCTTCGGCTGTTGTCTGCTCTATGCTCGGGTTGTTGTCGTTTTGACACATTCCCCATTTTCTTTCTCAGTTTTATGTATGATGGCTCTTGATTATACACACATTACTAAAGCAAAACTTGAAGAAAAGCTGTTGGAGGTATTATTTTTCCGGAAGGTATACTTACTTTTGCGAGAAACATTTAACAGTGATATTAAAAAGTTGTTTTCAAAATGGATGGGTGAACCTACATTAAAGGCGTGTGTTATTGTTTTTACATAAGCACGTGTTTCAATAAATACACTCATCATAGAAACCAGGACTAAATTTTGTATATACGCTAGACGCGCGTTTCGTCTACAAAAGACTCATCAGTGACGCTCGAATCCAAAAATGTTGAAAGGGTTCAAGAATCACTTTAAGTTTAAAAAGTCGGGTCAAGATTCAAAGTTTTGAAAGCCAGAACCTGTACACTGAAAAACAATATGTAAATGTATTATTTAAATAATAACAGCATCGAAGCGCTAGCTACTAAGCAAATGAACCTTTGGCCATGTAGAAATTCAAAGAGGTGGTATAATTGCCTAATTGACATACGAAATTTGATATACTAACGGTATTTTACTATATTTTTAATAACAGCCTCGGTGGCCTCGTTATATCATGTTCGCCTAGAGTGTGGTAGGTCGTGGGTTCGAACCGGGTCAAACTAAAGACTTTAAAATTTATATTTGCTGCTTCTCCGCTAAGCACGTGGCTTTAAGAGCAAAGACTGGTCGGCTCGGAGACGGAACAATGATTTCGGGTAAGGTGACATGTCGTCCTGTTCATTGTTACCTTTTGAAGTAGCACGTTAAAAATCCAGCTCAGAGCGTCGGTCTGGTACAAAGGGTCAATAATCATTTTTACATCAACATATTCTTGTCCTGAATATGCTTATTTATTTGCTCCAGACGTTAAGCAGCCATTCATCTTTATCATCATCTTATATATTTTTTAATTTAAGTTCAACGAGCGACTCCAAAATTTGGATAATAGTTATGGAACAACTGTGTCACAACTAACCACGGATATTTGCTCTACTTGTAACCGTGTCACGTACAGTATTTTCGCTTGCCACGAATTTAAACACGTTGCCACTACGAAACTTATTATAAATTTATGTAATGATCACCATTTTACCTTTTTAAAAACACGTTTGTTTAATTAAATCAGGACTTTTGTTTATACTTCTTTCAATATTTCGGTTTGTCTTTAAACGCTCTGATTAAGCTATATTTTAGATATGAATCACATTAAATAAAAATAGTTCGCCCGGTAAGCTTTTTATTTTAATTTCTCTTCATTAAAATATGAAAGCCATGGGTAAATACATACTTGTCTAGCTATATCTATACAGAATAATAAAAAAACCAAGAGAAAAACAATTAATAAATCATTAGGAAACTAAAAAACCACGGCAATAAGTTCCTTTCCGCAATAACCGCTATTTTGATTCACAATTGACTACTCTTTTATCATTAGGTCAATGGGAAATAGGAATTAGTGTTAAAGTTGTCAGATACCGCATCAAAGACTCTATAGTTATTTTATAAGAACTGTATCCCAGGAATTGATTACCTTAGCCGTGTATGGCACAACTTTTTTGAATTTTCGGATCTCAATGCTCTTCAACTTTGTACTCGTTTGGCTTTATAACTATGAATCTGAGCGTCACTGATTAGTCTTATATAGATGAAATACGCACCTGGTGTCTTAAATTATAATCCTGGTACCTTTGATAACTATAATCATAGTTGGGGAAATCAGTCGTTAGCAATTTTATACAACGACAACAAAATTAATTAAGATTTTGTATTTCACGACAATGGATCCTCACTTGTTTTATAGACGGTCTATAGCAGGTTATTTTTGGTTTAGTGGTGACCTTTCAAAATCGATCATAATAGAAGTATTTTGTTTATGATAATAATAAATAAATTTGAATTATATAATATGTTAACAAATATTTGTTTGTTCTTCAGTTATCATGGTTGAAGAAATACAACAACATGTTTAATTTCCTAAAGAAAAACTATATATATAAATACAAGATAAACATCTTACGAACTGTCATCTAACTGTGTTTACAAATTTAAATCATTCATTGTTCTAAATTGACATATCTGTTATGTTTTAAACAAACTTAGTCTAGATAATACTTCGTATTCATCCTTGACACAATCATTTAACAAAATTAATATAATTAAAGTTGTACAAATAATATGTCCAATTAGTATGTGTATATCGTCTTATGATTTGCTGTTTCTATGATGATCGAACAGAATTATCCAAATTACTTTTTCCTTGTTTTAATGGACGTAATCTCAATATTTCAAGTTCAAGCACAATGATTATTCAAATGATGAAATAATCAACATCGATAGAAGCTCGAACTGTTTAATATTCGGCAACTGCTGATGAAATCTCGAAGCAGAGGGATAAATTGTTACCAAAAAATATCGATGAATACTTCCGTCTGGTTACAAAAACTGAATGAAGTAAACTTGTAATTCTAAGACGGTCTATTTATTGACTTATCATTAATTAAAATCAAGTCCAAATTGTTTTTTTTCCCATTAGATTTCGAAGTCCATTCAAACTGACAAAATCAAATTGCATCGACCATATATTTTGTTTATTCAATGCATTGCTATCTAATTTTGCAATATATAGGTATAATTGTATCTTTCATCATTTTTGAAACAGCTGCAGTGCAAAATTTATGAATTATCTAGTAAGATATAATCTAAAAGTTACACTATCAAATCGGAAATCTAATACATTAATATAAATATGAGATGTTTGTGCCCTATATCATATTTTTGTAAACAAAAATTCGTGATTTTAATTTAAACTACAACCACCATCATTCATAATTGTTCAAATATAAAAAAAAAAAGAAGACGATGTAGTTTCATTGCTAATGACACAACTCTAGATCTCTATCAGAGACTACATGTCGTAGAAATTAATAACTATCGGTAAAAGTTGATTTATTTCAGAATCAAATATAATTGCTAATTATCGATTGTTTATATTGTAGAATGGCTTCTGTCATAGGCAAAGAAGAGTCAAACTACATCAGAATAGCTCTTTTATTGCTGCGGATATCACCTCGTGCCGTTCGTGTACAGTTTGATAGAGAATTTCATCCTGACATGCTTGTCAACACTCTAAAATCTGAATATGGAAAGCTCAAAGATCTATACAGAAAAAATAGGATAAACCAGAGCCAGTGGGATTTATTATTTCCGAAAAAAGGTTTAGAAATTTTTAAATGAAATTTAGAATGAAAACGGGGGATGTGTCAAGGAGACAACAACTCGACCAATGAGCAGACAACAGCCGAACGACACCAATGGGTCTTCAATGCATCAAAAACTCCCGCACCCGGTGTTGTTCTTCAGCTGGCCCCTAAAGACAAATGTATACTAGTTTTTGTTTTGTTAAAAAAAATCATACATGAAGAACCAACTATCAGAATAAAAATTAATTATCAGAAAAATAAACGAATTATCAGATTTAATACAAGTATTCTCCCTCAGACAAAGTAGATATAAGCCAATAGGACGATAACAAATGTTTTGTTTTTTGTATTTTAAGCTTTTTGATTTTATTTAATATATTAAAAAAGGTGAAACTTATCAAAGAAGCATAAAAAAAAGGAAAAACGACGAAAAGACGAACAAGACCACAAGACACATTAAGCAATACGAAAGTTTTCAGTATTTTCGAATTCCTCCAAAAAGATTTCTTCTTCAATAGACAATATTCTGGGTTTTTCACAAACATAAATCTGCCGCACTTATTAATACCACTTAGTTTCTGCTGTTGGTGATTTTTACAAAAATGGTGCCCCCGATAATTCTCTTAAACAGCTTTAAATGTCCCATTGAAATCGTTTTTAAAACTTGTTTATACCCGATGCAGACAAGTGAGAAGAGCTTGCAGTTGAAGAAAAATGTATATAAAAACTCCAGTGTATTCAAAGGAACATAGTGACATCATGAAAACAAAAATATCGATCTTATAATATGTGTGGTAATCTTCATGTTTTAGGCACTAACTATACATTGTAGTTTAAACAAATACGTAAGTGGTGTTTTAACTAAATTTGCATAAAAACATTTGTTATTAGCTCGTTTCAAGTTAAACAAAACATGTCTATCGATTGTTTATATTTTCTCTCTCTATATTTATAACAGGGAAGCCAGTATCAACTGACTTCGATATTAGCTTGATGGTCCTTTTGTTGCGAAATCTTGCAGATGTTTGTGTCGGAGATTGTCTGCCGTTTTCAACCAACGTCAATCTAGCTGCCGATTTGTCAAGAATAAAGTATTATAGAAACACAATTGCACACTTAGATAAAGTAATAACAGACATTGAATTTAATGTTATGTGGGAAGATATTTACATGGTAGGTTTAGTATTAATTCATAATGAAACAATAAATTAACCTTAGCAAGGTACATTTAATGGGCAATGCCACCTATTTTGGTAAAATTTGCATACAACCGTGGCTAGTTGAGCTTTAAATCAAAATCGGAAAAAAATAATGCATTTATTATCTCTTTCATTCATAATGGTTTAAAGTGGCACTAGCTGGCAAATTCATGTTAACCGATTCGACTCAAATTCTTATATTTTATGTATAACAATGTAAAACATTTCCCCAAGAGCAGGTCTTAATAAGATGTAAGTTCGTTTCGTGTGAATTTTAGCCAAGACGCCACCTAATTAACTATCGAGTTGACTTTCTATGACCAGATAAGCGATGTAAACATAAATATAGATGTAAGTTTATTACGCAAATCGTGCAATTGGATTTTTATAGGTCTGCTTAATTGTGTATTATTGATTAAAAAAATATGTTTATTATCATTGTCACCTTTAATTTATAAGAATGATTTTTTGTTGATCGAATCAATCAATCTAATTATTTACCTTTGTTTCACTTTCAAATTTGACATTCTATTCCTTTAAATAACCGTACAAGGACAATGCATGCGTTATTCTGTCTCTTTGTACGGAGTTGAATTTTAGTTCACATGTATACGGATTTAATGAGGTCGAATTATTCACTTGCAAGTGAATAATTCATTATCAATGTTTATTAGCTTAATTTGACAAAATTGAACCATTTTAGCTCATAAAAGCAAATTATTATTTCACTATTTCACTTTCATTAATGATAGAACCAAAAAAAATATACGTTTGATTTTTAATATATCTCGTAGCTAGGGACCCTTTAAAGGCTTTTAAAATAGGCGAACACTTGTATAGAAATCAGATAAAATCGACAAAAAGTGTCTCCAATTTGAATTTAAATCATCCATTGTCACCAAATCTCCAATTTCAAATCAATATTTTTTTAACAATTATATGTTGTTGATTAAAAAAATAGCCGTATGGATGATGTAAAAGAATCATAAAAATAGTACAAATTGAGAAAGGAATTGCTATAGGCATTGTGAATTGAACTTCAACGATGAGATACGAAAATATGCAAAATGATTATAATATCATCGGTTCCGTTTTTTTTAATAAAGAATTGCTGTCTCATTTCCATCTTTTTGTGTGCGTCGGTTATAATAACTTGAAACCTAAGCTTCGATTTTCCTCACTATTTAATTCTACAGAATCAGATCTTTACAATTGTCATGCAAGCTTCGTCCTCATATCTTGATTGAGAGTTCTTTCTAGATTCATCGCTGAATTGCTAATAGAGTTTTATTATTGCACACTAGGCGGTACAACGACTTGGTGGACCTGGTTTTAAAGCCGATTGTGATGTACTAAAGACAGCAGAATTTGATTCAACAAAGGAATATGAAAATCTGCAATTCATAAAAACTGAAAACAGACTTACTATAATCGAAGACAATATGACTCAACTTATGAAAAAGATATTTACTCTAGAGTTGGAACGTGATATTCCAAAAGATATCCACAGTAATTATTTTATAGCTTTTTATTATCCTTCATCATTTATTTTATGTGTCTTTTATGTAAAAAAATTACTGTTTAAAGTGAATAAATTTCAGATAGCCTGACTCGGGACATGCGCAAAATATGAATAGGTTAAATCAGTTTGACGTCCTCTGTCTCACATCTTTTTACTCAAACTGTGCCCACCGAGGATTCAAGTGGTAAACGCGTGCATGTTTGCAATTTGGACATAATCTTGTTTAGATGCATTGTACAGATGGGTGCAATCCTAACCTGTACAGCAAGTTAACTTGATAACCAGTCATTTGGACTGGTCAAAGTTAACCTGTGACCAAATTTAGGACTGCTCTGACCAGTCCTAGGACCAAAATCTAGTTAACTTGAAAAGCGGACTTGGTCCTAGGACTGTTTTTATGTCTGCCAAAAAGTTAACTTTGAAACATGTCCGCTATTGATATAAGTTAACTTCTAACCAGTCCTGCCGTAAAGTTAACATAAGTTAACTTCGAAACCTGTCCTGCCATAAAGTTAACATAAGTTAACTTCGAGACCAGTCCTGCCTCAAAGTTAACTTTTGCTTTGACAAATGCTATCGAAACCAGACCTGTTCCCAAGTTAACTTTTGCCCTGGTCTGCTCAACACTAAGTTAACTTGTAACCAGGACCGCTCTACGTCGATTTTTTAAAAATATTTTTTAATATCTTTGTTTCGTAGTATAAACATCGAAAATAAAGTAAAACTAATACTTCCGTTATATAAACAGGATTTAATACAAATATTTGAAAATAAAGTTCGCATAAAACGTTGCTTGAAACACAAATTTATCTGTGATCTGCCAATCTATAAATTAAAAAACGATCTTGGTTACAATGATAACGGGCACTGAATATATATTCCAATACCTATCAAATTCAACCATATTTGCACTTTACTTATATGTATATCTATGAAAGGACGTATTTTGGAGGAAAGCATCATTTTAACACATGACTACAAATTTTTGTTCGCATAAATTTAGGGTGCCAGCATGTCCTCCTTTTATTCAAAATATTGATGCATAAAAAAATTTAGTTACATTTTGATATCTCATGCTGACTTGTACAACACAATTATTTGACCGCGTTGACCAAAACTGACCATGTGTGCACTTTTATTTATAAATCTATATACCTGCATAGTAAATCAGCCATATTTTTTCAAATTTTTGTTCCCATGAATTTAGGGTACCAGCATGTCCTCCTTTTATTCAAAATTTTGATACGTAAAAAAATTTCAGTAGTTTTGATACCTCATACTGACTTGTACAACAATTATTTGACCGCGTTGACCAAAACTGACCATGTGTGCACTTTTATTTATAAATCTATATACCTGCATAGTAAATCAGCCATATTTTTTCAAATTTTTGTTCGCATAAATTTAGGGTACCAGAATGTCCTTCTTTTATTCAAAATTTTGATACGTAAAAAAATTTCAGTAGTTTTGATACCTCATACTGACTTGTACAACAAAATTATTTGACTGCATCAACTAAAACTGACCATATGTGCACTTTAATTTGTAAATCTATATACCAGCATAGTAAATCAGCCATATTTGTTATGTCAGGATTCAATGTATATTACAATGGACAGCAATATTGCTATACAATAACAACAATTTTTTGTTTGTATAAATTTAGGGTGCCAGCATATGTCCTCCTTTTATTCAAAATATTGATACGTAACAAAATTTCAGTAGTTTTGATACCTCTTGCTGACTTGTGAAACAAAATTATTTGACCGTGTTGACCAAAACTGACCATGTGTGCACTTTTTTTTATAAATCTATATACCCGCATAGTAAATCAGCCATATTTTTTCAAATTTTTGTTCGCATAAATTTAGGGTATCAGCATGTCCTCCTTTTATTCAAAATTTTGATACGTAACAAAATTTCAGTAGTTTTGATACCTCATGCTGACTTGTACAACAAAATTATTTGAATGCATCAACTAAAACTGACAATTTGTGCACTTTAATTTCTAAATCTATATACCATGTATACCAGCATAGTTATTCAGCCATATTGTTTATGTCAGGATTCAATGTATAATACAATGGACAGCAATATTGTAATACAATAACAACAAATTTTTGTTCGCATAAATTAAGGGTGACAGCATGTCATCCTTTTATTCAAAATATTAATACGTAACAAAATTACAGTAGTTTTGATACCTCATGCTGACTTGTACAACAAAATTATTTGACCGCATCAACTTAAACTGACCATTTGTGCACTCTAATTTGTAAATCTATATGCCAGCATAGTAAATCAGCCATATTTTTTTATGTCACGATTCAATGTATAATACAACGGACAGCTATATTGCAATACAATAACAACATGAACAACAAATTTTTGTTCGCATAAATTTAGTGTGCCATGCAGCATGTCCTCCTTTTATTAAAAATATTGATACGTAACAAAATTTCAGTAGTTTTGATACCTCTTGCTGACTTGTGCAACACAATTATTTGACCGTGTTGACCAAAACTGACCATATGTGTACTTTAATTTGTAAATCTATATACCATGTATACCCGCATAGTAAATAAGCCATATTTTTTATGCCAGGATTCAATGTATAATACATTGGACAGTAATATTGCAATATAATAACAACAAATTTTTGTTCGCATTAATTTTGGATGTCAGAATGTCCTCTTTTATTCAAAATATTGATACGTAACAAAATTTCAGTAGATTTGATACCTCATGCTGACTTATACAACAAAATTATTTGACTGCATCGACCAAAAACTGACCTGCATATGTGCACTTTAATTTAAAAATCTATATATATCCGCATAGTAAATCAGCCATATTTTTGATGTCTGGATTCAATGTATAAAATAAATGACCGCTGTTGGGATGGTGCCTAATTATGTCTTCTCCTGGCACTCCTTTGAACATGTTAGTAGGACGGCAAATGTAAGCAATAAGGAAAACAATTAATGCAATTTTTTTCCGCATACATTGAGAATGTCAGAGTTTCATCTCTGTATTCATAATATTGAACAGTCACTAGGGTGTGTAAAACGAAACTATTAGGCCTGACGAATTTGGCGAGATTGTTGGTAGTTTTACCACATCGTACATATCCGGACACTGTACAACTGTACAATTTTCGTTAGAATATTCTGCGGAAAAAGAATAGTAAATCCAATCCAAATAAGTAGAATAACAATGAAATATCCATGCATGTATAAATGCGTAAAGTAAAAATTATGAAGGGACAGGTAAAACACGGGGAACGAAGTAAAGTCGACAAAGATGTTGATATCCCATGATATATGAATGTTGTTCCGATGCGTTGGATAACCCTTATTTCTATCCGCCTTCCAATTAAAAAAATTTGATAGCTCTATGTAATTGACTAATGTTTATAAGAATATATAAAAATTAAAAAAAAAGAATTGTGTAGTTATTAATAATGTCTATAGTAGAGTATAGCGAGTAAAGAAATTTGCTATCAGAGGCCTTCTTGGGAAGAACAATGCGAAGGGAAGGTCTAAAACGCGGAAATGAAAAACGCGGAAGAGAAAAATGGGTGTATTATAACTGATATCTTTGGAACCGCTAAAGCTAAATTAATAAATAAAAATGATTTTGAAAGCTAACATAATGGTCTATAAGATAAAATTAAAAAAATATATATTTGAATATGTTCTTTTATCGAAAAGTTGACCGGAAGACTTTCTTTGTGTGAATCAGGCAACACATTTTTGTACATTAATTTAAAACTTAAATTCACAAAAAAGCTTATAACCCGGTCAAAGTCTGTAAATTGACTCTTAAAGATATTTAAATGACAAACAATAGGATATAAAGAACAAAATAGATATATTACTATAAAAGGGCAAAAAGTTGACCGGAAGGGCCCCTTGTACACAAATATTGAAGTGAAATTTTTAACTTTGAATTATAATTCACAAAAATATAAAAAGCCCGGTCAAAGTCTGTAAGTTGACTCTTATAGACATTTAAATGACAAATAATATGATATAAAGACAAAAATGTTGTTTATACATATTTTAATAAAGCTCAAGTCTGATATGAAAAGTCGCAAAAACGATAACATTTCATAAGCAGACATGTCCCCAGGTCTGGTCAATAGCAGACTTGTCCACAGGTCTGGTCAGAAGCAGACCTGTCCACAGGTCTGGTCAGAAGCAGACCTGTCCACAGGTCTGGTCAGGAGCAGACCTGTCCTCAGGACTGGTCAAAAGCAGACTTGTCCACAGGTCTGGTCTGGAACAGACCCGTCGATAGGTCTGCAGCAGTCATAAAAAAAGCGGACCGTAGGTCTGGTCCACCGTAGACGAAGTTAACTTGCTGGTCTGCTTAAAAATTCTCAAGTTAACTTAAAAAGCAGTCAACAAGTTAACTCTAAGTTAACTTTTGTCAAGGTTAGGACCGCACCCATCTGTAGAATTCATCCATTCATGTCTTGTTTCAGGTTGATTTAGAGCAGCAGGTTTTATTGAAGACTAAATGTCTTATTTCAATATGTAAATAATATACATAGGGTTATCTATCTCTCTCAATCGTGTGTTGATACATTTTGCAATAATAACTTGTTTGATCTTCTTTCCAGAGAAATATGCTGAGGAATATGTTTACTGGGTTCAAGATGCACAAACCTTTCATCAAACTGTTGCATCTGCGTCAATAACAGATATCATGTTAAACAAAAGTGACTTTATGGTCATTACTGGTGGACCTGGCACTGGTAAAACGGCACTGGCTCGTTATATTTCACTTACACTTTATAGACAAGGCTGGTCAATTGTTCCAATAAATAGTACGGAAGACCTTTTTGAATTTCTTACTCAGATTCATAGTGCCCGACAAAAATATGTTTTATTCATCGATGATTTTCTTGGAAGACAGGCAATATGCAAAGCAAAAGCACGACAATGGGTTCAACTGTACCGAGACATAGTAGGACCACTACGAGTTATTGCAACGTGCAGATTGCAGATCAGCAACTCTCCTGAATTTACTTCATTACGAAATATGTTTCAATTCACTGTTTGTAACATTTCAGAAGATTTCAAAAACAGCATATCGGAAATGCACGAAATTGCCTTATGTTACATGGACACGCAAACAGCAGAAGTATTATTTGAGAAAAACATTCATGAAAATGACAACTTTTACACTATGTGTTTTCTTAACTCAAAATTGAACGATTCAATAGATTTAAATTTTTTTGTAAATGCTTCTCATACAATCGAGGAGAAGTTGAGTGACATGTTTGAACATAATAAACTCTGCTTTTTACAACTTGCACTTAATTTTTTCTTTGATGGAAAACTAAGAATACAACGTTTTGAAGACAATGATGAAAGATTACGCGAATTTTTAAATTTCGTCCGCGAAGAATTAAATCTGAGCTCTATAAAAAATTCACAAATACTGGAAGATCCATATCCTTTAAATGAACGATACTTAAAAGACAATATATATAAATTGTCTATTATACATCCTGAACTCGTTGACATTTTATCATTATATTTCTTTAAGAAAATTCCAAAGTCTATGCTTAAATACGGAAGTGATTATTTTCTCCAGATGAAACTACAGCTGGAGACACCTGACAATTCGGTGATCCCTGGTACCATAATGATTGAAAAATGCCACGAAGACATGTTTTTTGATCGACTTATAAATGACATAGAAAAAAAGAAATTTGTTAATGCGTTTGATAACATTCAGGTAGCAAATAATTTATATCAAGAAAAGCTTATCGCACATCTGTCAAAATCTAGTGAGCCACTAGAACTTGTGTTGTCCGATTTTGAACTATTACTACGTTCGGTTGTGAATGGTGCAAGCGGTTTAGTCAAGTTTATCATTGCGGAATGCAAAAATCGGCATTATTTGATTGAAGGCGACAAAAACGAATTTTATATTCATTTTGACGAACGAGCCTTATTGAATTTATATCCGCATATAGAAGAGGAGAGCCTACTACTGGTTGCCTGTTTGAAAGGTCATATTGATGTAGCTAAAGTTCTTATAAATTGCACAATAATCTGCAGGCAGTATCAATTTTCAATCGTAGTCCATGCTAGTTAACATCTGTTTACATAACAAACAAATAGAAGAGCACTCAAAATGCTGCCGAATGGCAATGCACAATGTACAGTTTCAAAACCAGATGCACAACTATGTGAACTAACCATGCTTAGTGAAATGATATGATAACAAAAATATCGAAATCATTGGAAAATTCAAAACGGAAAGTCCCTATTCAATTGGCAAAATCAAAATCTCAAACACATCAAACAAATGGATGACAATTGTCATATTTCAGTCATCGTACATGCATTTTCTTATGTAGAAAATGGTGGATTAAACCTGGTTTTGAAACTAGCTAAACCTCCCACTTGTATGCCAGTCGCATAAAATTCCATTATATTGACAACAATGTGTGAACAAAACAAACAGACAAATACTAGTAGATATAAATGTCAAAGAGTAGAGAACAGCAGTCAACATTGTGTTACTATCTTAATCATCATTAAAAAAAACAATATGTCTACAAAGAAAAACTAAAAGGCTTATAAACAAAGCACATAAGAAAAAATGAAAGACAAGAATACAAAAATTTACTATAGCACAATAACATAATAACGGGATTTATAAATACCGAGCAACGTGAAATCGATATCACCAAGAATAGACTAAACGGTAAATGGCGTAACTGTAAAATATTTGAGTCCTGATATCAATGATGAGTTTATGTGATGTATATATATTTTTATTAACATAGTCTAATAAGTGGACAAGACACCACCTTTGTGTAGAATAATTGGACCTGAATCCATAGTTTAAAATACAGGAGTTGTTATGCGCCAAATTTTTTTCTAACCTTTTTGTATACTGATTTATGTAGAATTTTAGAAATCATATGCAGAATACTCACAGACCAGTAATTACACACTTCCAGTCTACACAGGCAAATTTCAATCACATCATTTTCAGGTGAATCAAACAAGCTTACACGTGAAACTCACACGTGAAATCAGTTTATGTGAGTTTCACGTGAATCTCATGTGAAACTCATGTGAATTTAACATGAAATCACATGAATTTGTTTCACATGAATTTCACATAATTTTCTAAAGAAAGTAATTCAAATAACATCTTCATTTTCAAATTTAATTGATATCATGAAAAATGCTAAAAAAATATTTTAAAAATTTCATGTGAATAGCATATGAAAAAATTCACATGAGTTTGTTGTATAAGCTCGTTTGAGGTGAATCTCAATTCACGTGAATTTCACATGTAAATTGTCACGTGAGTTTCAGGTATAAGTTCGGGTGAGTTGAATCTCACGTGAAATTTTTCATTTTAATTTCATGTGAGATACATGTGAAATTCACGTGAGCAAATTTTGCATGTGTGCTTCTCTTCTTTTCAATTGTGCACACCCTGAAATTGTTAATTTCATCTGGGAAAAGGCCTCAGAACACAATTATTCTTCCCCTTGGCTACAATGCATTTTTAAGTTAAAGTCAAATTGAATTAAAAAAATTGCACCGCCACAAACATGAAATAAATTTAACTGCTTATAGACCATTATTATTCTAATAAAATATGCTTGTCCCAGTACAATCCATCAGTGCTTTTTCTTTTGAGGGCCCTATTAGCATGCCAATGGTAGGATTTGAATCTTGAACAAATGACGAAGGCTGATTTCTACCCTACTTTCATTTTGGCCAAATCACTACTTTCACTTTCAACAATCAGTTTTTTCCACATGTTTTACTTATTTAAATATATATGCAACTGATAGGATCACTCAAATAGTAAACATTTCAAAGAAAACAGTAGACAGATTACTTGGGAAGAAATACCCCATATAATAATTGGGAACTATATTCCTAGACCACGAACAAAGGGAATTAATTGTGATCTGAGGCCTATTAGACCTCAAAAAATTAAAATATCCATATGAAACTTTACAGTTACTTAGCATTATATCTTAGTAGTATAAATGCCAAATTTTTATCATATTCTGACAAATAATAAAAAAGTTTGGAATGTTTTTATATTAGTATATATGTCTGCGGAACATGCTATTTACAAAGTTTTAAGAATTCAGTCAAAATTGTATTCAGAAAATATTTTTTTGGTATTGCTTTCCCAAAATAAGCCTTGATCCAGTTAGCATAACTTGTATTTAGTTGAAATGAGACAACTGCTAAAGCAAACTGCCACTTATATGCCATTATTTTTCATATCTATATCTCTATGTTTATTAAATCAGAATTGGTCAGTATGATAAAGGTACAGACATAAAAAGCATAATTGTGGATGAAAAAACAGTGAAAAATTGATGTATTCCCTTCATTCTATCCCATCTATTGGTTATTTACATCAAAACAACTAAAAGTAATTTAGACTTGACACTTTTAAATTTTTTAAAACATTTTATTTTTCATTATTTTTAAATGTCTTTGTATGTCTTTGTATGTCCCAGGATCAACTCAGTTTTGTAAAACCTTATTAAATTGCATTTATAAGGTACCCTCATGATTTAATGAAGTAATGTGGTACATTCTCACAATTTTATTCCTTTAATTTTCATTAGAAATCATGTAATCTTTAAAAAATGCCAATATCTGCCTCATATGCCCAAATATGGTAAAAATGTCTTATTTTGATAGACTTTGTGTAATTTCTGTTTTCTTTCTTGAAAAGTAATCAGACAAAGATCATGTTGTTACCTGTTAGACCCTTTATTTACAATAATTGTGTTTTGTCCAAACTCATCTCCTAGGCCTCAGAACACAATTATTCTTCCCCTTGGCTACAATGCATTTTTAAGTTAAAGTCAAATTGAATTAAAAAAATTGCACCGCCACAAACATGAAATAAATTTAACTGCTTATAGACCATTATTATTCTAATAAAATATGCTTGTCCCAGTACAATCCATCAGTGCTTTTTCTTTTGAGGGCCCTATTAGCATGCCAATGGTAGGATTTGAATCTTGAACAAATAACGTAGGCTGATTTCTACCCTACTTTCATTTTGGCCAAATCACTACTTTCACTTTCAACAATCATTTTTTTCCACATGTTTTACTTATTTAAATATATATGCAACTGATAGGACCACTCAAATAGTAAACATTTCAAAGAAAACAGTAGACAGATTACTTGGGAAGAAATGCCCCATATAATAATTGGGAACTATATTCCTAGACCACGAACAAAGGGAATTAATTGTGATCTGAGGCCAAAATTCCACTAGTTTATAATGTGTGTTACAGGCATCATTGAGGGTATTCTATGCAGCCAAATACTCTTAAAGAAATAAGAAGACGTGGATTGATTGCTAATGATTGCTAATGAGATAACTTTCCACCAGAGACCAAATGACATATAAGTTGACAAGTATATGTCACCGTTCGGTCTTTAATAATAAACCTCAAGAGATTCTTATTCATTAAGGACGAATTCTTCAATCACAGTTAGAAATGTTTTCACGTTTATTCATTCATTTTTAGCTGATGGTTGTTTCTCTATTAGTAGTTCTGCTTCATCAGTAAAAAAAAACTGGTTAATATGGCGTACCATTGATTTGGAGTCATGACAATTTTCTCCGTAAATGCAGAGTATAAAATACCTACAATGACAAAAGAAATACATTGTGTGAATTCCTTCGCTTTGTTCATATTGTCCGTCCAACGTCTCCTCAAAAAAAGAAATAAAAAGACTATTTGTTGTTCCTTTTTAGTTTCATATCATAGCCCATACTTGTAAACAGCTGCAAACGTTTTTTAAGACTGTGCTTATTATCTTCTATTTAATTTGCAAAATAATTTGATTCTACTGTACTCACAATTCTTTGTAGTTTTCAATACAACAAATGAAAAATGAATGTCATGCGTCCGAAGAGCTTTTCTGTAATGACCTTCATCAGAAACTCTCAAAACCTAAAATTTAAAAGCCAATGATGTATACGAACCAAAATAGTTATGTTATCAGTAGCATAGTCATGTCAGCTAGAAGAGTTCTAATAAAACAAAATGGTCTATTTTCATAAAAGGTTGAGAAATGTCTGATCGAACACATGGTTCTGTTCTATTTAACCGTTATCTTTTACTGGACCACTTCATAATTTTTGTTTCTCTTATTCTGCGCTATGCAGAGTTTACATTCTACGTCACCAAAGCGAAGCAAATTAAAAAAGACCATCAATTCAATTTGAGTTTTATAAAATTTAAACTACAGTTTAACTCGAAACGGTACAGGCATATATAAAGCATTTGAATTTATCAATCGTCGTGCCTTATGATCAGAGTCATTAGTTTTAAGATTTTTTGTGTTCGAGCACGTACGTATAAATGTACGTTACTCCTTACAAAACTGTTTTATCAGGTCATATTAGAATGTTAAAACCGGTCATTTACTTTGTATTTGGATCGTATATATTTTGTATTAATAGCTAACATTTGTAACACACCTTTGATCACTTCTTATTCGTGTTATTTTAGTAACCTGATGGTGAACAGGTAAGACTATAAGCTGACTTGAGCGTTAAAATAGTACATATTTCGTTATTTAACATTAAGCAATTATGAACCAAAAAAAAAGTCCATATTAATTAATGTAATGAATGTGAACCCAAAAGAAACAAATATTAATTGTTTTTGTCCATTAAAGGTTTCAGATGAAATCTGAACGTACAGTTAAATCACCCATTGTTACGCCTTGTTGTCAACGTATATGTTTTAATTATGTCAACGTGTTATCTATATAATTGGTTGAATGATGTTTCAGTCAGTGGTTATTTTATCTTAATTAGTCCATAGTCTATCAAAGGTTACAGCGCATGCTATTCAATTGATCGTCAAAAGTTTATAAGAGAAGAAAAAGCGACGAAAGATACCAAAGTGAAATCCAAACTCATAAGAACTGTTTAATATCATTCGAATAATGGAAAAACAAAATGTAAATTGGTGTTACTGTGTCGGATTAATATAAATAAGAACAGCTTAAAGGCAAAACAAATAACCAGGTATGTCCGTTTGAATACAACATAATTGTCAAATGGAAATTGTTTTGTTTTTCTGACCCAGTCAGTATAATTTCGGTTTCAATTATAGAGAACGATTAATCATTTAAATACGTAAAATGCATTGTATTTTTAATTCTTTAGAGAAAAGCATATATCCGCAACTTTAAGAATCGTCAGCATTTTGTAGTCAAAAGATGTATATGTTTTTAACTATGATATAAAAAAACTGATAAAGATTAAACTACATGCTCACATCTGAATGCGACAGATATCTTTAAAAAAGAATAGTACTAGACAATATACAAACCTTTACTTTCAGATAGTGTTCTATAACATGAGAGCCTATCAAAGCAGTATTCACAAGCTATAATTAAAGAAACTGAGAATGGCTTACATTATTTTTTTATGCCCCACCTACGATAGTAGAGGGGCATTATGTTTTCTGGTCTGTGGCTCCGTTCGTTCGTTCGTTCGTTCGTTCGTTCGTCCGTCCGTCCGTCCGTTCGTTCGTCCCGCTTCAGGTTAAAGTTTTTGGTCGAGGTAGTTTTTCATGAAGTTGAAGTCCAATCAACTTGAAACTTAGTATATATGTTCCTTATTATATGATCTTTCTAATTTTAATGTCAAATTATAGTTCTGACCCCAATTTCACGGTCCACTGAACATAGAAAATGATAGTGCGAGTGGGGCATCCGTGTACTGGGGACACATTCTTGTTTTAAATTAAATTTAATATTCATATATATTCTGCAGTATGAACATGAACATCGACTGGTGTGTGTGGCAGTGGCAATTGATTAAACACTTTTCTTTCATTTTTACTTTTTTTTGCTTTGTGTCGATTTGTTTTTTAAATTTTTGGTATGGTTTAAATTTTTAAGATATCACCATGTTGTTGATTTTAACTTAAACATAAGTTCTAACAATGAAATTTGTAGGTTAGTGCAGTATTCGAAAGTTTAATAAAATAATACTTTTTGGACTTTCTTAAGCGTTTAGCTTAAAGCGCGAGCCCTACATGCCCTATGCAATGTTTTTTTCATTATCTGATTTGATGTCAAATGAGAATGTTTATAACATTTTTCTGATTTTTTGTAGAAAAATATCTTGGTTTACATCTGTCCGTCCAAGCATTCATCCATTTTACTCACTCATTTCAAGCAATAGCATCTTGATACATGATACACCGGTTTCATAATGTTTTTATTTTGAATTTAAATTTTATCTTATGATTTAATAAACCAAATACAATTAGATCTAGTAGTCAAACTAAAATTTCGAAAATAGTCTACAAATATCCTATTTTTCTACATGTTCTACGTATAAAAATTATTTTCTATACTAAATCACTTTTTCGAGTAAAATAAGAAAGTAGCTATAACTTTTTAGTTCGTTCGAAATCCACACGTGGCAAATGCGCGTGACTGTTTTACTGCCGACTGTTGGTAGTTCTTTCCTCAAACAAAAACAAACTGGTCGCAACAATATAGCAACAGTGCTGAAAGTGCCATTAAAACCCTGAAAAATAATTTATCTATCAATCCATTTAAAAAAAAAATAATTATGAATTTGAACAGATTGTGCAAAGATTGTTAAACAAATAACTGTCATTTTCGGTAACAGTCTACTCTGTTCCATGAGACAATAAGATGAATAGTTTGAGTAGTTTAAAGAATTGAAGTCCTACATTTTGCAAAGTCTGAAACCATTTTGAAATTTGAATAGTTTTCTCATTTTGAATTGGATTTTAGATGATATAAATTTCATATTGGAATTATAAGACATTTTGAAATGAAGAATTTATATTCGATTACTTCTGAATAGACAGACTAATTCTCTTCTAAAACAAGGAATATATTTCAAAGTTATCTGCTCGTTCAGTTGATAACTAATAATTTATCACAATTGAAGTCATTCGACAACAAAACAACTCATTCCCTTTACCAATGCACGCTTCCATTCAAGGAACATACATTAAAGATTGCATATTTTGGAATTGACATTGATTCACTTATAGGGCCTTTGCATTGGACCTAAACACATTTAAAAAAAAACAGTTGTTGGCATGACACGGGTTATGTTCTTCTCATATATTTTATGATAGTATGATACTTAACCCCTAACGTGAGGGACTGTGCCTGATATTCATATGATGAAGACATAATCTTTCAATCAGTTTAATTGAGGTCTGGAGTTGGCATGTCAGTTAACTGCTAGTAGTCTGTTGTTATTTATGTATTATTGTCATTTTATTTATTTTCTTTTGTTACATCTTTTGACATCGGACTCGGACTTCTCTTGAACTGAATTTTAATATGCGTATTGTTATGTGTTTACTTTTCTATATTGGCTAGAGGTATAGGGGGAGGGTTGAGATCTCATAAACATGTTTAACCCCGCCGAAATTTTGCGCCTGTCCCAAGTCAGGAGCCTCTGGCATTTGTTAGTCTTGTATGATTTTTAATTTTAGTTTCTTGTGTATAATTCGGAGTTTAGTATGACGTCCATTATCACTGTACTAGTTTACATATTTTTAGGGGCCAGCTAAAGGACACCTACGGGTGCGGGGATTCTCGCTAAATTGAAGACCCATTGGTGGCCTTCGGCTGTTGTCTGCTCTATGCTCGGGTTGTTGTCGTTTTGACACATTCCCCATTTTCTTTCTCAGTTTTATGTATGATGGCTCTTGATTATACACACATTACTAAAGCAAAACTTGAAGAAAAGCTGTTGGAGGTATTATTTTTCCGGAAGGTATACTTACTTTTGCGAGAAACATTTAACAGTGATATTAAAAAGTTGTTTTCAAAATGGATGGGTGAACCTACATTAAAGGCGTGTGTTATTGTTTTTACATAAGCACGTGTTTCAATAAATACACTCATCATAGAAACCAGGACTAAATTTTGTATATACGCTAGACGCGCGTTTCGTCTACAAAAGACTCATCAGTGACGCTCGAATCCAAAAATGTTGAAAGGGTTCAAGAATCACTTTAAGTTTAAAAAGTCGGGTCAAGATTCAAAGTTTTGAAAGCCAGAACCTGTACACTGAAAAACAATATGTAAATGTATTATTTAAATAATAACAGCATCGAAGCGCTAGCTACTAAGCAAATGAACCTTTGGCCATGTAGAAATTCAAAGAGGTGGTATAATTGCCTAATTGACATACGAAATTTGATATACTAACGGTATTTTACTATATTTTTAATAACAGCCTCGGTGGCCTCGTTATATCATGTTCGCCTAGAGTGTGGTAGGTCGTGGGTTCGAACCGGGTCAAACTAAAGACTTTAAAATTTATATTTGCTGCTTCTCCGCTAAGCACGTGGCTTTAAGAGCAAAGACTGGTCGGCTCGGAGACGGAACAATGATTTCGGGTAAGGTGACATGTCGTCCTGTTCATTGTTACCTTTTGAAGTAGCACGTTAAAAATCCAGCTCAGAGCGTCGGTCTGGTACAAAGGGTCAATAATCATTTTTACATCAACATATTCTTGTCCTGAATATGCTTATTTATTTGCTCCAGACGTTAAGCAGCCATTCATCTTTATCATCATCTTATATATTTTTTAATTTAAGTTCAACGAGCGACTCCAAAATTTGGATAATAGTTATGGAACAACTGTGTCACAACTAACCACGGATATTTGCTCTACTTGTAACCGTGTCACGTACAGTATTTTCGCTTGCCACGAATTTAAACACGTTGCCACTACGAAACTTATTATAAATTTATGTAATGATCACCATTTTACCTTTTTAAAAACACGTTTGTTTAATTAAATCAGGACTTTTGTTTATACTTCTTTCAATATTTCGGTTTGTCTTTAAACGCTCTGATTAAGCTATATTTTAGATATGAATCACATTAAATAAAAATAGTTCGCCCGGTAAGCTTTTTATTTTAATTTCTCTTCATTAAAATATGAAAGCCATGGGTAAATACATACTTGTCTAGCTATATCTATACAGAATAATAAAAAAACCAAGAGAAAAACAATTAATAAATCATTAGGAAACTAAAAAACCACGGCAATAAGTTCCTTTCCGCAATAACCGCTATTTTGATTCACAATTGACTACTCTTTTATCATTAGGTCAATGGGAAATAGGAATTAGTGTTAAAGTTGTCAGATACCGCATCAAAGACTCTATAGTTATTTTATAAGAACTGTATCCCAGGAATTGATTACCTTAGCCGTGTATGGCACAACTTTTTTGAATTTTCGGATCTCAATGCTCTTCAACTTTGTACTCGTTTGGCTTTATAACTATGAATCTGAGCGTCACTGATTAGTCTTATATAGATGAAATACGCACCTGGTGTCTTAAATTATAATCCTGGTACCTTTGATAACTATAATCATAGTTGGGGAAATCAGTCGTTAGCAATTTTATACAACGACAACAAAATTAATTAAGATTTTGTATTTCACGACAATGGATCCTCACTTGTTTTATAGACGGTCTATAGCAGGTTATTTTTGGTTTAGTGGTGACCTTTCAAAATCGATCATAATAGAAGTATTTTGTTTATGATAATAATAAATAAATTTGAATTATATAATATGTTAACAAATATTTGTTTGTTCTTCAGTTATCATGGTTGAAGAAATACAACAACATGTTTAATTTCCTAAAGAAAAACTATATATATAAATACAAGATAAACATCTTACGAACTGTCATCTAACTGTGTTTACAAATTTAAATCATTCATTGTTCTAAATTGACATATCTGTTATGTTTTAAACAAACTTAGTCTAGATAATACTTCGTATTCATCCTTGACACAATCATTTAACAAAATTAATATAATTAAAGTTGTACAAATAATATGTCCAATTAGTATGTGTATATCGTCTTATGATTTGCTGTTTCTATGATGATCGAACAGAATTATCCAAATTACTTTTTCCTTGTTTTAATGGACGTAATCTCAATATTTCAAGTTCAAGCACAATGATTATTCAAATGATGAAATAATCAACATCGATAGAAGCTCGAACTGTTTAATATTCGGCAACTGCTGATGAAATCTCGAAGCAGAGGGATAAATTGTTACCAAAAAATATCGATGAATACTTCCGTCTGGTTACAAAAACTGAATGAAGTAAACTTGTAATTCTAAGACGGTCTATTTATTGACTTATCATTAATTAAAATCAAGTCCAAATTGTTTTTTTTTCCCATTAGATTTCGAAGTCCATTCAAACTGACAAAATCAAATTGCATCGACCATATATTTTGTTTATTCAATGCATTGCTATCTAATTTTGCAATATATAGGTATAATTGTATCTTTCATCATTTTTGAAACAGCTGCAGTGCAAAATTTATGAATTATCTAGTAAGATATAATCTAAAAGTTACACTATCAAATCGGAAATCTAATACATTAATATAAATATGAGATGTTTGTGCCCTATATCATATTTTTGTAAACAAAAATTCGTGATTTTAATTTAAACTACAACCACCATCATTCATAATTGTTCAAATATAAAAAAAAAAAGAAGACGATGTAGTTTCATTGCTAATGACACAACTCTAGATCTCTATCAGAGACTACATGTCGTAGAAATTAATAACTATCGGTAAAAGTTGATTTATTTCAGAATCAAATATAATTGCTAATTATCGATTGTTTATATTGTAGAATGGCTTCTGTCATAGGCAAAGAAGAGTCAAACTACATCAGAATAGCTCTTTTATTGCTGCGGATATCACCTCGTGCCGTTCGTGTACAGTTTGATAGAGAATTTCATCCTGACATGCTTGTCAACACTCTAAAATCTGAATATGGAAAGCTCAAAGATCTATACAGAAAAAATAGGATAAACCAGAGCCAGTGGGATTTATTATTTCCGAAAAAAGGTTTAGAAATTTTTAAATGAAATTTAGAATGAAAACGGGGGATGTGTCAAGGAGACAACAACTCGACCAATGAGCAGACAACAGCCGAACGACACCAATGGGTCTTCAATGCATCAAAAACTCCCGCACCCGGTGTTGTTCTTCAGCTGGCCCCTAAAGACAAATGTATACTAGTTTTTGTTTTGTTAAAAAAAATCATACATGAAGAACCAACTATCAGAATAAAAATTAATTATCAGAAAAATAAACGAATTATCAGATTTAATACAAGTATTCTCCCTCAGACAAAGTAGATATAAGCCAATAGGACGATAACAAATGTTTTGTTTTTTGTATTTTAAGCTTTTTGATTTTATTTAATATATTAAAAAAGGTGAAACTTATCAAAGAAGCATAAAAAAAAGGAAAAACGACGAAAAGACGAACAAGACCACAAGACACATTAAGCAATACGAAAGTTTTCAGTATTTTCGAATTCCTCCAAAAAGATTTCTTCTTCAATAGACAATATTCTGGGTTTTTCACAAACATAAATCTGCCGCACTTATTAATACCACTTAGTTTCTGCTGTTGGTGATTTTTACAAAAATGGTGCCCCCGATAATTCTCTTAAACAGCTTTAAATGTCCCATTGAAATCGTTTTTAAAACTTGTTTATACCCGATGCAGACAAGTGAGAAGAGCTTGCAGTTGAAGAAAAATGTATATAAAAACTCCAGTGTATTCAAAGGAACATAGTGACATCATGAAAACAAAAATATCGATCTTATAATATGTGTGGTAATCTTCATGTTTTAGGCACTAACTATACATTGTAGTTTAAACAAATACGTAAGTGGTGTTTTAACTAAATTTGCATAAAAACATTTGTTATTAGCTCGTTTCAAGTTAAACAAAACATGTCTATCGATTGTTTATATTTTCTCTCTCTATATTTATAACAGGGAAGCCAGTATCAACTGACTTCGATATTAGCTTGATGGTCCTTTTGTTGCGAAATCTTGCAGATGTTTGTGTCGGAGATTGTCTGCCGTTTTCAACCAACGTCAATCTAGCTGCCGATTTGTCAAGAATAAAGTATTATAGAAACACAATTGCACACTTAGATAAAGTAATAACAGACATTGAATTTAATGTTATGTGGGAAGATATTTACATGGTAGGTTTAGTATTAATTCATAATGAAACAATAAATTAACCTTAGCAAGGTACATTTAATGGGCAATGCCACCTATTTTGGTAAAATTTGCATACAACCGTGGCTAGTTGAGCTTTAAATCAAAATCGGAAAAAAATAATGCATTTATTATCTCTTTCATTCATAATGGTTTAAAGTGGCACTAGCTGGCAAATTCATGTTAACCGATTCGACTCAAATTCTTATATTTTATGTATAACAATGTAAAACATTTCCCCAAGAGCAGGTCTTAATAAGATGTAAGTTCGTTTCGTGTGAATTTTAGCCAAGACGCCACCTAATTAACTATCGAGTTGACTTTCTATGACCAGATAAGCGATGTAAACATAAATATAGATGTAAGTTTATTACGCAAATCGTGCAATTGGATTTTTATAGGTCTGCTTAATTGTGTATTATTGATTAAAAAAATATGTTTATTATCATTGTCACCTTTAATTTATAAGAATGATTTTTTGTTGATCGAATCAATCAATCTAATTATTTACCTTTGTTTCACTTTCAAATTTGACATTCTATTCCTTTAAATAACCGTACAAGGACAATGCATGCGTTATTCTGTCTCTTTGTACGGAGTTGAATTTTAGTTCACATGTATACGGATTTAATGAGGTCGAATTATTCACTTGCAAGTGAATAATTCATTATCAATGTTTATTAGCTTAATTTGACAAAATTGAACCATTTTAGCTCATAAAAGCAAATTATTATTTCACTATTTCACTTTCATTAATGATAGAACCAAAAAAAATATACGTTTGATTTTTAATATATCTCGTAGCTAGGGACCCTTTAAAGGCTTTTAAAATAGGCGAACACTTGTATAGAAATCAGATAAAATCGACAAAAAGTGTCTCCAATTTGAATTTAAATCATCCATTGTCACCAAATCTCCAATTTCAAATCAATATTTTTTTAACAATTATATGTTGTTGATTAAAAAAATAGCCGTATGGATGATGTAAAAGAATCATAAAAATAGTACAAATTGAGAAAGGAATTGCTATAGGCATTGTGAATTGAACTTCAACGATGAGATACGAAAATATGCAAAATGATTATAATATCATCGGTTCCGTTTTTTTTAATAAAGAATTGCTGTCTCATTTCCATCTTTTTGTGTGCGTCGGTTATAATAACTTGAAACCTAAGCTTCGATTTTCCTCACTATTTAATTCTACAGAATCAGATCTTTACAATTGTCATGCAAGCTTCGTCCTCATATCTTGATTGAGAGTTCTTTCTAGATTCATCGCTGAATTGCTAATAGAGTTTTATTATTGCACACTAGGCGGTACAACGACTTGGTGGACCTGGTTTTAAAGCCGATTGTGATGTACTAAAGACAGCAGAATTTGATTCAACAAAGGAATATGAAAATCTGCAATTCATAAAAACTGAAAACAGACTTACTATAATCGAAGACAATATGACTCAACTTATGAAAAAGATATTTACTCTAGAGTTGGAACGTGATATTCCAAAAGATATCCACAGTAATTATTTTATAGCTTTTTATTATCCTTCATCATTTATTTTATGTGTCTTTTATGTAAAAAAATTACTGTTTAAAGTGAATAAATTTCAGATAGCCTGACTCGGGACATGCGCAAAATATGAATAGGTTAAATCAGTTTGACGTCCTCTGTCTCACATCTTTTTACTCAAACTGTGCCCACCGAGGATTCAAGTGGTAAACGCGTGCATGTTTGCAATTTGGACATAATCTTGTTTAGATGCATTGTACAGATGGGTGCAATCCTAACCTGTACAGCAAGTTAACTTGATAACCAGTCATTTGGACTGGTCAAAGTTAACCTGTGACCAAATTTAGGACTGCTCTGACCAGTCCTAGGACCAAAATCTAGTTAACTTGAAAAGCGGACTTGGTCCTAGGACTGTTTTTATGTCTGCCAAAAAGTTAACTTTGAAACATGTCCGCTATTGATATAAGTTAACTTCTAACCAGTCCTGCCGTAAAGTTAACATAAGTTAACTTCGAAACCTGTCCTGCCATAAAGTTAACATAAGTTAACTTCGAGACCAGTCCTGCCTCAAAGTTAACTTTTGCTTTGACAAATGCTATCGAAACCAGACCTGTTCCCAAGTTAACTTTTGCCCTGGTCTGCTCAACACTAAGTTAACTTGTAACCAGGACCGCTCTACGTCGATTTTTTAAAAATATTTTTTAATATCTTTGTTTCGTAGTATAAACATCGAAAATAAAGTAAAACTAATACTTCCGTTATATAAACAGGATTTAATACAAATATTTGAAAATAAAGTTCGCATAAAACGTTGCTTGAAACACAAATTTATCTGTGATCTGCCAATCTATAAATTAAAAAACGATCTTGGTTACAATGATAACGGGCACTGAATATATATTCCAATACCTATCAAATTCAACCATATTTGCACTTTACTTATATGTATATCTATGAAAGGACGTATTTTGGAGGAAAGCATCATTTTAACACATGACTACAAATTTTTGTTCGCATAAATTTAGGGTGCCAGCATGTCCTCCTTTTATTCAAAATATTGATGCATAAAAAAATTTAGTTACATTTTGATATCTCATGCTGACTTGTACAACACAATTATTTGACCGCGTTGACCAAAACTGACCATGTGTGCACTTTTATTTATAAATCTATATACCTGCATAGTAAATCAGCCATATTTTTTCAAATTTTTGTTCCCATGAATTTAGGGTACCAGCATGTCCTCCTTTTATTCAAAATTTTGATACGTAAAAAAATTTCAGTAGTTTTGATACCTCATACTGACTTGTACAACAATTATTTGACCGCGTTGACCAAAACTGACCATGTGTGCACTTTTATTTATAAATCTATATACCTGCATAGTAAATCAGCCATATTTTTTCAAATTTTTGTTCGCATAAATTTAGGGTACCAGAATGTCCTTCTTTTATTCAAAATTTTGATACGTAAAAAAATTTCAGTAGTTTTGATACCTCATACTGACTTGTACAACAAAATTATTTGACTGCATCAACTAAAACTGACCATATGTGCACTTTAATTTGTAAATCTATATACCAGCATAGTAAATCAGCCATATTTGTTATGTCAGGATTCAATGTATATTACAATGGACAGCAATATTGCTATACAATAACAACAATTTTTTGTTTGTATAAATTTAGGGTGCCAGCATATGTCCTCCTTTTATTCAAAATATTGATACGTAACAAAATTTCAGTAGTTTTGATACCTCTTGCTGACTTGTGAAACAAAATTATTTGACCGTGTTGACCAAAACTGACCATGTGTGCACTTTTTTTTATAAATCTATATACCCGCATAGTAAATCAGCCATATTTTTTCAAATTTTTTTCGCATAAATTTAGGGTACCAGCATGTCCTCCTTTTATTCAAAATTTTGATACGTGACAAAATTTTAGTAGTTTTGATACCTCATACTGACTTGTATGACAAAATTATTTTACTGCATCAACTAAAACTGACCATATGTGCACTTTAATTTGTAAATCTATATACCAGCATAGTAAATCAGCCATATTTGTTATGTCAGGATTCAATGTATATTACAATGGACAGCAATATTGCTATACAATAACAACAATTTTTTGTTTGTATAAATTTAGGGTGCCAGCATATGTCCTCCTTTTATTCAAAATATTGATACGTAACAAAATTTCAGTAGTTTTGATACCTCTTGCTGACTTGTGAAACAAAATTATTTGACCGTGTTGACCAAAACTGACCATGTGTGCACTTTTTTTTATAGATCTATATACCCGCATAGTAAATCAGCCATATTTTTTCAAATTTTTGTTCGCATAAATTTAGGGTATCAGCATGTCCTCCTTTTATTCAAAATTTTGATACGTAACAAAATTTCAGTAGTTTTGATACCTCATGCTGACTTGTACAACAAAATTATTTGAATGCATCAACTAAAACTGACAATTTGTGCACTTTAATTTCTAAATCTATATACCATGTATACCAGCATAGTTATTCAGCCATATTGTTTATGTCAGGATTCAATGTAAATAATCAATGGACAGCAATATTGTAATACAATAACAACAAATTTTTGTTCGCATAAATTAAGGGTGACAGCATGTCATCCTTTTATTCAAAATATTAATACGTAACAAAATTACAGTAGTTTTGATACCTCATGCTGACTTGTACAACAAAATTATTTGACCGCATCAACTTAAACTGACCATTTGTGCACTCTAATTTGTAAATCTATATGCCAGCATAGTAAATCAGCCATATTTTTTTATGTCACGATTCAATGTATAATACAACGGACAGCTATATTGCAATACAATAACAACATGAACAACAAATTTTTGTTCGCATAAATTTAGTGTGCCATGCAGCATGTCCTCCTTTTATTAAAAATATTGATACGTAACAAAATTTCAGTAGTTTTGATACCTCTTGCTGACTTGTGCAACACAATTATTTGACCGTGTTGACCAAAACTGACCATATGTGTACTTTAATTTGTAAATCTATATACCATGTATACCCGCATAGTAAATAAGCCATATTTTTTATGCCAGGATTCAATGTATAATACATTGGACAGTAATATTGCAATATAATAACAACAAATTTTTGTTCGCATTAATTTTGGATGTCAGAATGTCCTCCTTTTATTCAAAATATTGATACGTAACAAAATTTCAGTAGATTTGATACCTCATGCTGACTTATACAACAAAATTATTTGACTGCATCGACCAAAAACTGACCTGCATATGTGCACTTTAATTTAAAAATCTATATATATCCGCATAGTAAATCAGCCATATTTTTGATGTCTGGATTCAATGTATAAAATAAATGACCGCTGTTGGGATGGTGCCTAATTATGTCTTCTCCTGGCACTCCTTTGAACATGTTAGTAGGACGGCAAATGTAAGCAATAAGGAAAACAATTAATGCAATTTTTTTCCGCATACATTGAGAATGTCAGAGTTTCATCTCTGTATTCATAATATTGAACAGTCACTAGGGTGTGTAAAACGAAACTATTAGGCCTGACGAATTTGGCGAGATTGTTGGTAGTTTTACCACATCGTACATATCCGGACACTGTACAACTGTACAATTTTCGTTAGAATATTCTGCGGAAAAAGAATAGTAAATCCAATCCAAATAAGTAGAATAACAATGAAATATCCATGCATGTATAAATGCGTAAAGTAAAAATTATGAAGGGACAGGTAAAACACGGGGAACGAAGTAAAGTCGACAAAGATGTTGATATCCCATGATATATGAATGTTGTTCCGATGCGTTGGATAACCCTTATTTCTATCCGCCTTCCAATTAAAAAAATTTGATAGCTCTATGTAATTGACTAATGTTTATAAGAATATATAAAAATTAAAAAAAAAGAATTGTGTAGTTATTAATAATGTCTATAGTAGAGTATAGCGAGTAAAGAAATTTGCTATCAGAGGCCTTCTTGGGAAGAACAATGCGAAGGGAAGGTCTAAAACGCGGAAATGAAAAACGCGGAAGAGAAAAATGGGTGTATTATAACTGATATCTTTGGAACCGCTAAAGCTAAATTAATAAATAAAAATGATTTTGAAAGCTAACATAATGGTCTATAAGATAAAATTAAAAAAATATATATTTGAATATGTTCTTTTATCGAAAAGTTGACCGGAAGACTTTCTTTGTGTGAATCAGGCAACACATTTTTGTACATTAATTTAAAACTTAAATTCACAAAAAAGCTTATAACCCGGTCAAAGTCTGTAAATTGACTCTTAAAGATATTTAAATGACAAACAATAGGATATAAAGAACAAAATAGATATATTACTATAAAAGGGCAAAAAGTTGACCGGAAGGGCCCCTTGTACACAAATATTGAAGTGAAATTTTTAACTTTGAATTATAATTCACAAAAATATAAAAAGCCCGGTCAAAGTCTGTAAGTTGACTCTTATAGACATTTAAATGACAAATAATATGATATAAAGACAAAAATGTTGTTTATACATATTTTAATAAAGCTCAAGTCTGATATGAAAAGTCGCAAAAACGATAACATTTCATAAGCAGACATGTCCCCAGGTCTGGTCAATAGCAGACTTGTCCACAGGTCTGGTCAGAAGCAGACCTGTCCACAGGTCTGGTCAGAAGCAGACCTGTCCACAGGTCTGGTCAGGAGCAGACCTGTCCTCAGGACTGGTCAAAAGCAGACTTGTCCACAGGTCTGGTCTGGAACAGACCCGTCGATAGGTCTGCAGCAGTCATAAAAAAAGCGGACCGTAGGTCTGGTCCACCGTAGACGAAGTTAACTTGCTGGTCTGCTTAAAAATTCTCAAGTTAACTTAAAAAGCAGTCAACAAGTTAACTCTAAGTTAACTTTTGTCAAGGTTAGGACCGCACCCATCTGTAGAATTCATCCATTCATGTCTTGTTTCAGGTTGATTTAGAGCAGCAGGTTTTATTGAAGACTAAATGTCTTATTTCAATATGTAAATAATATACATAGGGTTATCTATCTCTCTCAATCGTGTGTTGATACATTTTGCAATAATAACTTGTTTGATCTTCTTTCCAGAGAAATATGCTGAGGAATATGTTTACTGGGTTCAAGATGCACAAACCTTTCATCAAACTGTTGCATCTGCGTCAATAACAGATATCATGTTAAACAAAAGTGACTTTATGGTCATTACTGGTGGACCTGGCACTGGTAAAACGGCACTGGCTCGTTATATTTCACTTACACTTTATAGACAAGGCTGGTCAATTGTTCCAATAAATAGTACGGAAGACCTTTTTGAATTTCTTACTCAGATTCATAGTGCCCGACAAAAATATGTTTTATTCATCGATGATTTTCTTGGAAGACAGGCAATATGCAAAGCAAAAGCACGACAATGGGTTCAACTGTACCGAGACATAGTAGGACCACTACGAGTTATTGCAACGTGCAGATTGCAGATCAGCAACTCTCCTGAATTTACTTCATTACGAAATATGTTTCAATTCACTGTTTGTAACATTTCAGAAGATTTCAAAAACAGCATATCGGAAATGCACGAAATTGCCTTATGTTACATGGACACGCAAACAGCAGAAGTATTATTTGAGAAAAACATTCATGAAAATGACAACTTTTACACTATGTGTTTTCTTAACTCAAAATTGAACGATTCAATAGATTTAAATTTTTTTGTAAATGCTTCTCATACAATCGAGGAGAAGTTGAGTGACATGTTTGAACATAATAAACTCTGCTTTTTACAACTTGCACTTAATTTTTTCTTTGATGGAAAACTAAGAATACAACGTTTTGAAGACAATGATGAAAGATTACGCGAATTTTTAAATTTCGTCCGCGAAGAATTAAATCTGAGCTCTATAAAAAATTCACAAATACTGGAAGATCCATATCCTTTAAATGAACGATACTTAAAAGACAATATATATAAATTGTCTATTATACATCCTGAACTCGTTGACATTTTATCATTATATTTCTTTAAGAAAATTCCAAAGTCTATGCTTAAATACGGAAGTGATTATTTTCTCCAGATGAAACTACAGCTGGAGACACCTGACAATTCGGTGATCCCTGGTACCATAATGATTGAAAAATGCCACGAAGACATGTTTTTTGATCGACTTATAAATGACATAGAAAAAAAGAAATTTGTTAATGCGTTTGATAACATTCAGGTAGCAAATAATTTATATCAAGAAAAGCTTATCGCACATCTGTCAAAATCTAGTGAGCCACTAGAACTTGTGTTGTCCGATTTTGAACTATTACTACGTTCGGTTGTGAATGGTGCAAGCGGTTTAGTCAAGTTTATCATTGCGGAATGCAAAAATCGGCATTATTTGATTGAAGGCGACAAAAACGAATTTTATATTCATTTTGACGAACGAGCCTTATTGAATTTATATCCGCATATAGAAGAGGAGAGCCTACTACTGGTTGCCTGTTTGAAAGGTCATATTGATGTAGCTAAAGTTCTTATAAATTTAGGATTTGATAAAGATTACCAAGATAATTTTGAAAGAACGCCATTACAAATGGCTTGCCTTCATGGTCATATTGATGTTGTAAAATTTCTATTACTTTGTAATTGCGACGTTAACTTGTGTAATAGTGACGGCGAAACAGCTTTACATCACGCATGTTTTTGGGGTTATACTGATATCGTCGACATTTTTCTGCAAACCTTTAGAAATGATACAGCAGACTGTTTTAAACCTGATTACAACATGCGTAACACAAACATGAAAACACCTTTGTTTTTGGCATGTGAAAAGGGGCATTTAGATATCGTTGAGTGTTTTGCAACTCTGGAATCCACATCTCCTATTCCTGTACCGAATCCGTTTGACATAAACATAACTGACCAATATGAACGTACAATGTTACATGTTGCTTGTAAAAACGAATATTCCGGAATTGTTGCTATTTTACTTGAAAAGAATTTTGTTGTCAATGAGTACGATACGAAGGGTCGCACAGCTTTATTCTATGCATGCAAAAAGGGATATACTGAAATAGTGAGTCTTTTAATGACGAAAGATATATGTGTAGATGTTCAAGACAACTTAGGCCAGACACCACTTCATATTGCCTGCGATCGTCATCATGACAATATTGTTTTGATATTGCTGGAATGTAAATGTAGATTGAATATTGAAGACAAAAACGGTAAAATCCCATTGCATTTAGCTGTACAAAATAACAGTGCGGACATAATTGATATGCTAATGCAATCACAAAATAAATATTTTAGTCTCGACAGACAAAATGAATCCACAACATTATGTAAACAAAATACCAACAGCACCGTGTATGCATGTGATATTAATGCACAGGACAAAAAGGGACAGACGGCCTTACATATTGCTTGTAGCGAAGGCTATGTAGATTGTGTTAAAACTTTGTTGAATTACAAGTGCGATATAAATATATGCGACAAGGAGGACAAAACTGCTTTGATATATGCATGTGAAAGCCAAGATGAAAATGTAGTAGATCTTCTAATTGATAATAAAGCAGATGTTAATAAATCCGATAAGAATGGTCTATCCCCTTTGCATATCGTTGTCCAAAAAGAAAACATGAAAATTTTAAAAACCATAATGGAATGTAACCAGTGTCAAGTGAATTCTATGTGCGAAGATGTTCGTTCAGCTCTTCATATTGCTATTGACAAGCGAAATGCTCCAATTGTTGAGATGTTACTTAATTCAAATTGTGACGTAAATCAACGTGGTCTCAAATTGCAAACACCTTTGATGTACGCGTGTGCAAGTTCGAACGTCTCAGACATTAAAAAACTTTTACTGAACGCAAATTGTGATGTAAATATTCCTGATGAAGACGGTCAATCTCCATTACATATTGCATGTAAAGACAGTAATATTCAATTGATAAAAATGATATTAACAAAATGTCAAGATATAAATGCTATCGACAATTTCGGTCGAAATGCACTTCATTATGCGTCTGAATATAGTTATACAAATACGATTGATCTCTTATTAAGAGCACACTGTAATATAAACAAAAGAGATTCAAACAATGAAACACCAATATTCTATGCGTTTAGAAATTACAACACAAAAAGTAACATTCAAACCTTGATAAAAAATCACTGTGATCTAAACGTTACAAACAAAAATGGCATGACTTTATTGCATATCGCTTGTCATAAAGATGAATTAGCTCTTGTCAGAACATTAATAAGAAATGGCTGTGACGTAAATATAACTGATAAATTAGGTAGGACAGCACTTCATATAGCTTGCGAATATAGCAATGAAGATTCCATTGAACTTCTGATTGACGTGTGTGATGTTAATTTGAAAAATAAGAAGGGACAGACATCACTTCATATCGCCTGTCACAGACTGAATTCGGAAATCGTAAATCTCATTGTACAACATGCGAGCGATTTAAATATTCAAGATAAATCAGGAACCACTGCACTGCATATAGCAGTAAAGGGAAGGGAAATTTCGATAATAGATACCATACTGATGGCAAAAAGTGATGTTAACATACGCGACGAAATGGGTCAAACGCCATTATTCTATGCTGTAGAGGACTGTCAAATTAATATAGTGAAACTACTGTTGAACCATAACTGTGACGTGACTGTAATAAATAACGATGGTAACAATGTTATGCAAATAGCTTCTAGAAAAGGGTATACTGATATTGTAAATATGTTATCTTTGTAACAGAGTAAATGCATTTACGTTCAAAGGTCGTGTATACTCTTAAACGGCATGTTGTGTTAAATTGATTAAATGTAGCAGTGTATGCAAGGCCACTTACAATTCATTGTTTATTGTTTATACATTCCATTAATATAACATAAAGCGGCGCCTGTATTTGGAGCATGATGGTCTAGAAATTATGTGCTTTTAGCTAACAACAAAATTGCACGTGATTAACGTAATTTATCGTTCTTAGTGCTTTTAATCGTCTATTTAATGGTCACTATATGATATGATGTTGAAAAGGCAACTGTCCCAGGTTAGGGGAGGGTTGGGATCCCGCTAACATGTTTAACCCCGTTACAATACTTATGTTTGTGTCTGTCCCAAGTCAGAAGCCTGTCATTCAGTGATTGTCGTTTGTTTATGTGTTACATATTTGTTTTTCGTTCATTTTTTTATATAAATAAGCCCGTTAGTTTTCTCGTTTGAATTGAATTACATTGTCATAACGGGACCTTTTATAGCTGACTTTGCGGTATGGGCTTTGCTCATTGTTGAATGCCGTACGGTGACCTATAGTTGTTAATGTCTGTGTCATTTTCGTCACTTGTGGACAGTTATCTCATTGGCAATCATACCATATCTTCTTGATTATACTAGACGAAACTAATCAAATTATTTGTTTGGATGATCTGAATAAAAAATTCTTACTAAATCTTCATAACTTTATAAGTGATATACTAAATTTTAATGGTCTATTTAATACAATTAACGATTCACGAACTGGTTCGTTGTCATTATTAAACCAAATATTAATAAATAAAATTGAGAACAACACGTTTAATAACTTCATGTGTCCGTAGCGCTTCTCTGGATTTACCTTCATCAGGAACGCTCAAAGCCAACCATTTGAAATCCGAAAATGTATAAGTACTGTAACCGTTGAAGAGCCACATAACAAAAGTACCTAAAATAGATAGCTAAATTCATCTAAAGTCAACTTTGTCTGATGGAGTTGAAACCTTAGTTTATTAATAATTTCCAAATTCATAAACGGACAATTTAGAAAAGTTTGTTAAATCATGCCAGTACCAAAGTACTGACTACTGAGCTGATAATATCTTCGGGGACTGATAGTCCACCAGCAGAGGTATCGACCCAGTGAAGTAAAACATTGAGAACAACACGTATAATAATTTCAGGCGTCTTCTATTCATTTTATTGACTCGGGTATTATACCTATCCATAGGAAGATGAGTAATCGTGAAGGCACTAACAATACTTATAATTACAGATAATACTTGGTCATGTTTTATGAAGATTTCAGCCCAAAGCAAAATTAGCAAAATTCAAAATGTTTTTATTCAATCTTTTCTCTCTCATCTTTGATCAGTAGACTTTTTCCTATATTTAAAAATGGAGAAAGGTCAATGCCGTCAATTTAGAGACCAGTTTCACTTGTGTCTTAAGTGCGCAAGATACTAGAAAAAAATAATATTTGAAATTGAGAATGGAAATAGGGAAAAAGTAAAAACACAAAAATACTGAACTCCGAGGAAAATTCAAAAAGGAAAATCAAAAATCAAAAGTCCAAACACATCAAACGAATGGATAACAACTGTCATATTCCTGACTTGGTACAGGCATTTTCTAATGTAGAAAATGGTGGATTGAACCTGGTTTTATAGCTAGCTAAACCTCTCACTTGTATGACAGTCGCATCAAATTCCATTACATTGTCAACGATGCATGAACAAAACAAACATACTCAAAGAGTAAAAATGTCAAAAATAGGGGTACAACAGTCAATATTGTGTTTATCATCTTAATATCACTACATAAACAACAAATGTAACAAAGTAGCACAAAAAGGCATACATCAAATTTAACATTCTAATTTTGCTTTTCTTATACGGCTGAATTTATCTATGTAAAGTCTACCCATAAATGAAAGAAGGTTTTCATTACTGGTGTAAAATTGCGCGTTTGAAATTCGCACAGGTAGACATAAAAATAATTTTGTCGTATGACGGCATACATAAATGCAGACTCACGTCAAGTAGATATAACAAAAAACAGACTTACAGTAAAAATAATAAATAAAATAATGGTGTGGTTTAAAGTATGACGGGATACATAAGTACAGTTTCACGTCAAATACGGCTGAATTTATCTATGTAAAGTCTACCCATAAATGATAGAAGGTTACTGGTGTAAAATTGCGCGTTTGAAATTCGCACAGGTAGACATAAAAATAATTTTGTCGTATGACGGCATACATAAATGCAGACTCACGTAAAGTAGATATAACAAAAACCAGATTTAACAGTAAAAGTAATAATAAAAAATAAAATAATGGTGTGGTTCAAAGTATGACGGGATACATAAGTACAGTTTCACGTCAAATGTATATCATAAAAAACAGACTAAACGGAAAAAGTAGTCTTATTGAATAAAATAGTTTTGTCATTCATAGTATGTCAAGATCCTTAAGTAAAAGTAATATCAATAAATGAAATAATTTTGTCGTTCAAAGTATGTGGTTTTACATAACCACAGAGTCACTTCAAATGAATATCTAAAAAAGACATATAAAAGAATACTATAATACGTAATTAAGATGATAACAAACGTCAGTACGCAAAATCTATACTTCAAGACCATCTTGTTGAGAATGTGTCAAGGAGACAAGAACCCGACCATAGAAAAAAACAACAGCATAAGGTCACCAACAGGTCTTCAATGTAGCGAAAACTTCCCGCACCCGAAGGCATCCTTCAGCGGGCCCCTTAACAAATATATACTAGTTGAGTTGTAATGAACGCCATACTAACCTCCAAATTGTACACAAGAAACTAAAATTAAAATAATATAAGACTAACAAAGGCCAGAGGCTCCTGACTTGGGACAGGCGCAAAAATGCGGCGGGTAAAAACATGTTTATGAGATCTCAACCCTCCCCTATACCTCTAGCCAATGTAGAACAGAAAAGGCATAACAATACGCACATTAAAATTCAGTTCAAGAGAAGTCCGAAAATAAACAAAATGACAATAATACATAAATAACAACAGACTACTAGCAGTTAACTGACAAACCAGCTCCATACTTAAATTAAACTGATTGAAAGATTATGATTTCATCATATGAAAATCAGGCACAATCCTTTCCATTAGAGGTTTAGTATCATACCATCGTAATATATATGAGAAGAACATAACCCTTGTCATGCCAACAACTTCAATCAATAATGAATATCGATTTACAAAATATCAATTCCTGGGCAAGTGATTGGCTAGTTGAATTTAGTATGCCAATAAACGAATATTATGTTATTTAGTATCAAAAATTCAATAAATAACTTGTTTTTTTTATTTTGGTGGAGGTCTGGTAGATACAGTTTCTAGTCATACACATTTTAATGTTTATTTTTCAGTTGTGACTGCAAATGGACCAAGTCTATAGATAACTTATAAATAGAAAAGGTATCTAAACTAGAAGTAGCGGTTGTCACTAACAAAATAAAAGCTACGCTAGCACTCAATCACTTTATTTAGAAACGGGATGAGAAAAGTTAAAGATAGGAAGTTAACAAAATAACTCAATTTTAAAATATTACGAATGAAGATGTTCCAGAATACTTATTAGATTAAAACTTCCTATCGTTGCAAAAACAAACCATTAAAATCTACTAAGAACCTGTTAGTGTCAACCATTATTTCACTGTTTTAACCTAGCGCCTATAATTATAAAGACAAAAGTTAAAAACTGAAACATTGCAAAAAAATCCAATTTAAATTTCCTTTTTTTTCTAATTTATTTTGTTTTTGAGATATGATATAAAAACTGATTTGACCTCTAAGTTCTTTATTAGCCATGATTGTCATGGCGGTTGATAAACCTGGACGAAAACCTAAAACTTCATAGTAGACATCGTATAGATGAAGCAGACAACATTTGATGTTTTGAGTTGTTCAGAGAGTTTTTTGAAGAAAAGTTTCCGTACAACTGAACCAAAGTGATGGGGAAAGCTCCAATGACATCTTAGGCTCAACAGTGGCATTCTTCATTTTGTTTTACATTGATTGAAAAACTATTGTTTATAGCGACAAGAAGAATAGTTTAGTTTCAAAAAGCAACACTCAAACATATATAGTGTCAAGAAATCCATTAATATTTTCTTTTTGAATATAAATATATATTCATGTGTATATGTATAATTGAATGAATATGTAAGTAGTTATAATTGTTTGTTCCTGTGTTCTTTCAATATTGTGTTCACTCACATACCATCTTTAGGAATACACTGTCTTTGTTGTCTCCATTTTCATATATATGTTTAGTTTATTATAATTTTGCAATCAGAACTATTTGACGTACACTTTAAGTTGAGCTGTAATTGTTTTGCTCCTCGGGTTGTTTTCATAGACAAACTAAAATAGTTGTTGTTGTTGCTTGTTGTTTTCATACTTAAGGGTATTAATCTTTTTTTTCAAATAAAGGATTTTGCAATTTTTTTCTATAAATAAACTTTATCCTTTACTAAATAGAAAAATCAAATAAAAATATGGGATCACCGTTCATTTCAGCTCACAATCTGTCTTCGAAAGAGGCATGCATTTTTGTTAAGGTACTTGTTTTCTTTTGTGGAACTTATAAGAGAAAAAAAAGTAATATCGAAATATTAAAGAATAAAAAAAAACTAAATTACAGAAATCGCTTAATTTTACAATAATTTAGTTTAAGTACACCATATTTGAAAAAAATAATAAAAAAATATAGGTCACCAATGAATTTAAATCGCTTAAACTTTACAAAAGTTTAGTTTAAGTACAGCTTATTTGAAAAAAATAATAAAAAAATAGATCACCAATAAATTTTAAAAGATATTACAATCTAGGGTAACACGAATTGATTTTTTTTTATTTGAGTTTGTACAATATCAGAAAGTGACCACCAATAGACAGTAGTGTAATAAAACATTAAGAAATAAATTATGCCAGCTATACTTTATTGTAGTTTTAACATGGGTAGGCATTATATTCGTGATTATTTTTGCCAGAGCGATAAATGGAATATAGGTTCACTAGTTTCAAAATCCTTACTCCTTTAATTTCCTTCAAAAGTTTCCGAAATACTTTGACACAAAAAGCTGTTGAATTTACTAGGTTTATTATTTGATATACAAGGCGCGCATTTCCTCTTCATGAGACCCATCCATTGCAATCTAATAAAAATAATTGTAAAGCCAGACTTGTTGCGATGTTGACGAAGATAAAAAAAAAAAAAGGGATACTTTTTGCCAAACCATTGTGTTTTCGTATAACTATTTTGATCTGAGCGTCACTGATGATATTAATGTAGACGAAACGCACGTCTAGCGTATCAAATTATACGCCTGGTACCTATGATATCTATTTGAGCGCGCTTGGCTTACGTTATAAACTAAATAATTATGATTTAAGGATTTGATGGTGCTGGCTGAACTTTCTAAATCTATTATTTTATCCTATGTTTGTTTTTGTATTCTTGTATTAAATGTATTTGTAGCCATAATGTACCAAAAGTCTTTCATATATGATATGTTTCCCGAATAATATTGATTTTGCGCGTGACGAAACTGAAGTCACAGACCTTCTTATTTAACTTTATTGCAATCAGATTGTCAATTTTACCTTAAAATTCGACAGGGTGATCTTTCTTGAAAGGCGAAAAACATTTGATTTAAGTTTTAAAATATTCTTTTCATTCTCATTTTAAGTAAAAAATTAAAGGAAATATAACCTCAAAATTCCAATATTTATTTCGACTGGATCAAAAGAATTGTTTCCTCTCCACTTATCAGGCGGTATTAAGGGTGAGAAGAGTTCTTAGATCGGTCGACTCGATGTAAAAAAAATGTTTACTGTGGATTGGTACTGTTTGAACAAGCATGCAAATAATATTGCACAACCTGTCAGTCCAGTACCAAAAAAAAAAGAGAATATGTGCCAAAACGAATGATTTATATCGAAGAATTTATTTAAATTAAATGAAATATTGATAATTGTTTGCCTTGTTCTTTTATTAGACTAAGTTGGAGAAGCACCTATCTTTTCCAAAATCAAATTATTTAAAAAAAAAAAGAGAAACATACAATAAAATATAATAATCAAAGAGGATTAAATGCTAAAACAATCACCGAATAGACGTTAGACATTATTATTCACAATGAATAAAATTTAAAATCAGATTACAAGTATCGTCATAAAGTTTTAACCTATAATTTATCAGGACATATAATAGAGTTTTAAAGTGACTAGTAAGTCATGTAACAATCCTAAAGTTGTGCACAATCCTGAGAATAATTAAATAAAATATATGTTAAAGTACAAATATGAAGGTTCTTAATTGTTTACATGACATTTAATCAATTTCAGTTTTCAGATGAACTCATAAAAGCTTGAGATTGCTGAAGGAATAGAAGGAGGAATCGAATAATTACAACTGACTCAATAGGAAAAGGTATTCCTGCTATGTGTACAACTCATGCCATACCATTATAAAGTTATGGACAGAACTAAATGGCACATGCATTTATATCAAAATATTGATAACAATGTATGAAAGAAGAAAAAAATGCCCGCGAAAGATCAATGACTCAGATGAATGTCTCTTGTTACTTTTAGTATTGTTTGATTGACGATTATAGACATCTGAATTCAATGACATTTATTTATGTTTCTATCAAAAATTAAAAGCACAAAAATACTGCACTCCGAGGAAAATTTAAAACGGTAAGTCCCTAATCAAATAGCAAAACCAAAAGCTCAAATACAAAACGCGAATGGATAACAACTGCAATATTCCTGACTTGGTTTTAAAGCTAGCTTAACATCTCACTTAGTTAAAACATATTTATTTATAGTGGATTAGGAAACAAGTTATTGTAACTTACATGAATATTATTTCCTTTCCACTTTGCGGGTGCGAGTGCTGCCTTGTAGCGGCATTAACCTGCTCTTTTCTCAAAATCTATTACACAATTTGTTTCACTTGACTGTGCGGAGTTTAACCGGTTCGCTCATAATAAACCAGTCCATCGATAGATAGGTGTTGTAGGGTAAACTCATCAATGAAGTGTCCAGTCATTCTTTTGAAAATTCTTTTAATGACACTAATAGGTGATTAGAAATCAGTAATAATTATAACAGCAATCATCCTTATCACACACATCTTCAAATAGACTATCCTTATGCAAATTAAATGTAAGCTCCACCCGATCAGTTGAAAAACAATTGGCAATACAATCATGGTGTTTTTCGGTAAGATATTTTGATATCTCTTAACAATGGTCAGCCATTTATTGTCCCCTTCCGATGGGCTTTTATCGTGTCTCAAGACTATACTCGAAAAAAGTGTGGAGGGAGAACCTAAAATTCAGTCCCGGAAATTTCACTCCGGAACGGGGATCAACCAGGAACCTTTTTGTTAGTAGTTCAATGCGCAAATAAATGAACAAAACAAACACAATAGGTAAAAAAGAATACCAATAGAGGAACAACAGCAACACGAAACCCAACAAAAACTGGGGGTGATCTCAGGTGCTTCGGAAGGGTACGCAAATCCTGCTCCACATGTGGCACCCGTCGTGTTGCTTGAGATTCTCTAGTTGTTCTTTGTTTGCTAACTAATTGCGTTGTAAAATAAATCCTAGCTATCCACTTGCATAATAGAAACATATTTCTATTTTCAAATTTGTGATAAGCTAATTCAGGTTTAAGTTTTAAGCAATATTTTATGTATGTTATAACGTGTACGAGGTACTTAATTTGTACATGTTATAACTTGTATTTATGCATTGTGTACAAATTATAACATTTTCAAAAATTTTGTAATGTTAAAATCTGTACAAAATTTCAACTTGTACACGACATATATACTATAGCTAATACCTCAAAACGAGAATAAAATGATTATTCATAAGAATTATCTCTCTGGCAATGCTTAAACTTAAATGTTTAACATTTGCAACCAATCATATTATATAATGATTTAAGTTGTATATGATATCCAATATCATGTTAATTTGTAATGCTAAATCATTTAATTTTAAATTGTATTTAACCGCTTTTCTTATGCAATCGTAATTTAACAATAACATTTCGTAAAATTGGACAATGCATTTAAAGTTTAAATGTAGCTTTTTTCAATGATTTCGAAATTTTAGTCATATGTTTGAAAATGTATATATTTTATTTTTACTTAGAGGCGAAATAATTTCGCCCATCTCCACTTTAGTTTATAGAAATCGTACTATTAAACATGGAAGTAACAATGAAATGGACTGCAAATAATCGATTCGTACTTCACATACTGTAAGCACTATGACTATGATACCACATAACAATGAGAATGAAAATAAAGAATATGTCTAAGACAACAACCCAACTAAAGAGTAGATAACAGCCGAAGGCCACCAATGGGTCTTTACAGAATTTTCTACTGAACTGATTTTCCAAAAATCTACAAAGATAACCTCATTTGCTTTGCGAATCATTATGTAGTGGCAGCTTTTCTTGAACATATATTTTATCATGTAAAATTAGAGGGGGCGCATCTAGATTCTGATTGGTTTATTTGTCCTTATATTTACAATCTTATGCCTAACAATGCATAGGAAGAGGAAGGTCGTAAGTTAAATCATCGACCAGCTTAAACCAAACACCGAACATTTAATACTTATTGCTTTTAAGCTTCGAAAGCAATGAAAACTGATTCGCTGATGTCAGATTAATGTTTCCGGGGTGGATGACATGTCTTACTGCAGATTGGCAACTTGTGAACAATAAAGTGAATGTAAGCAATTATAGGCAACCGTACGGCCTTATTTGCATGATATATATATATGTAAGTTCGTGCCGCTTTAGACCAAAGAATAAATCATATTCATATCATACTACATGTAATCCTTCATATGCATTTAATTTGTCAATGGTGTATTAAAAGCTGTTCATCATCAACGTGCATGTACATAGCTAACAGCAAATTATCATCAACTTCAATAACCAAACCTAAATGACCAGCAAAAATCTCGTTTCGATTCTATTCGACAATAACATTGCAGCCGAAATACAGTTATACCTTCTGATACAAAAAAAGCATATTTTATCAAGGTCACATACATGCAAGAAATGTATATCAGACAATAAAACTTGTTCTTTGTTAACCTATCTGGTATTTATATACAGAAATATCCAATGATAAACAGTGTTTAATGAAAATATCGTTTTATAATTCTTATGAATAAAAGGCGCCTTTTTTATTTACATTCAGCCAGACTCAAACCTAAATAATTGTAAACCAGGGCTGAATTAATACGCAGATACGTTAGGATCTATATGACCAACATTGGTATAATCTTAAATCTGCTGACAAAATAATTGCTCGCTCACTGTTGCGACGAGATATTCTGTTATTTTAATTGAATCAAAGGTCATCTTTTTGATACTCTTTAAAATGACACGAAGAAAAATGGTGCCAAAAACGCTACTAAATAAAGAATATCTTTATATTGTAAATTGTCTCTTTTGTTCTTATATTAGATCAAGTAGGGGAATTATTTTTCTATGCTGTTATATTTATTAAATAAATCATTAACCAACAATAACATTGTATGACCATAAAAGATTAAATACAGATACAATTTGGAATATATGTACGAAATTATTGTTCCAAATCAATGATATCTAAAATCTAATTACCAGTTTTGCCGTACATAGATCCATGTTTAAATCTCTTATTCATCAAGACCAATAGTTTGTTTTTCAACTAAAAAATGAGTCATTTATCATTGAATATTGCAGATTACTACATTTAACAATTAATGTTAAAGTACACACATGATGGTACATTATATCTTAAAAAAGTGTAATAGGTATACGTTTTCCAGATGGAGTTAGAAGAAATAGTATTCGTAATCGATTGAATTTCAAGCAGAATGAGACTAAATGCGTCAACACACTCATGCTTTGTACATTTGTTTTAAAAATATTTAGCCCTGCCACTTTTAGTGGACGTTTCGCTCACGATTGAATCACTAGTTCACACTAAGTTGTCAGACATCGTTAATCAAATTAAACACTCATGATTGCCCCAACATACAAAATATTGCAGTGTGAAGAGCAACTGGTAAACTCGTAAAATTCGTAAAAAAAACCTGTCTGTAATGAAGATCTGGTAAACTATTGGGAAATCCTGAATACAAAACAATTATCTAAAATCGTTCCTGAATTTATTCAATATTTTTTAATTTACAATGACACATTAAAGTACTAACAGTCCATTCTACAACAATATAACAAAAACATCTACATACATAAACATTTATAAAACTTTATTTGTTTTGTTTGCTAAAGCTGTTTTTAAGGAACAAACACCTGATAAACGTAACATTTAATTTAATCCTCTTCATGATGTAAAAGGACTGAGCATTTGAATATAATAAGCATCAACATATTTGCAGAATTCATTCCGCTGTGGTTATTTTATGTGTCTGAACTAATAGCAACTAGCAACTGCTTTAATAGATCAGACACAATAGTCCAATAAAATAGGAAACACCATACTATTATGAAATTTCATAATTTTATAAAAATCTAGTAACAAAGTTGAGTTGTTCTTTTAGACTTTTTGTCAAATCTTACATGGGAGATAACAACTTTTGTCTTCACAGAAATCGAAAGGAAATCAACTCATTATCATATTAAGTCAACATTTAGAATAGAAATTTGTATCACAAGATTTCATGTTCCAATGTTGTTTACGTTCCTTTATTTTATGATTGATGTTTTTCGAAATACAAATGCACTGTGTCGATATTTCAATCTTCGCGTCTTTAAAATGTTTCATGTCATCGTTTCAAACGACAGAAATATGTGTATTACATGAACATGTGTTTGATGGATAACCTATACTGAGCCAAAAAAGTTTAGCAACTAACATAAGAAATTTTATTTGATTACAAAATCACAACAACATATGATTATAACAATAAAAAAATGAAATTATGATATGGCAGAAGCAACATTAATGTTTATCACTCACAATGATTATGATTTTCTTAGTATGGAGCCCGGGAGGGTCAAAATACGTAAATGAGTCTCAAAATCAATTTCTTAGCCATGCCCTAAGTGCACCAATGAAGGAATGGCAGGCACACCATCAGCTTTACTTAGTCAATGCACTACATTTTTAGCCGGAAAAAAAGTTGTCACGTGTTGTCCTAAAGCGAAGGAAGCGCTCCTCCCTTGAAGATAGTTTTTTTTTTGTCTACGAGATATCAACCTATCCTGTGCAGTTGTAATTTGTCGATATCTGTTTGTTAGTCTCTAAATTGTTACCTTGTGCACATTTAATCGAGCCATGATGTCAGAAACCCTCATTCCGGCAACAACCATTTCAAGACCTTTCGACTGTCATTTTCGGGGAGGCCTGGTTGACGCCCCATGCAATTTTTTCAAACGTGTTTGTGTTTTCTTACCAATGGTGTGTTTCTGAACGTTAGTTAAAAGGAATTTTTGATATCGTTTTAAAAGTACAGGTACAGAAGGTAAAACATCATGTACACGTTCAAAGCTGAAATGGCGCGAAAACAATCAGCAGGAAAAAAGTACGACTGCTTTAAATTACCGGTAAAATGATGTTTTAATATTTTTTTCCAAAAACAACAAAAAAATATTTATAAAAAAATAAAAATTTTGGCTCAGTATATTTGCTTTGTTGGTTAAATACTACCAGTAGTGCAACAGAAAAAAAAAAACGTGCATGTTAAATATATCAGTTAATATTATGTCAATAGATTTAAAAGACAAGATGGAGAAATTATTCATTTTAATATTTTAGCAGCAAATCACAAGCAATATAGTTTCCAGTCACCATTCCGATCTGTTTTTATATTAAATTACTGACTGAGAACTGCATGTATTACACAAGGCACACACAGCTCAGGATTCATGTTTAAGCAAGTCAGTGATAATTATATAAAGAGATGATTAATCAATTTGAAATTCATCTTGGCAGCTCCATGAAACAGTAAACAAAATAGCTTTTTTTGGATTTAAATATATTTTTTTTCAATTTTGAGATTGAGTCAGTCGATTTCGATAAAGGCAACAGTAGTATACCGCTGTTCGAAATTCATAAATCGATTGAGAGAACAAAAATCCGGGCCACAAACTAAAGCCGAGGGAAACGCATCACATATAAGAGGAGAAGTACGATACAACATAAACACAAATTTAAAATGTAACACACAGAAACGAACTATAATATAGCAATGGCCATTTTCCTGACTTGATACAAATATTGGATTGAACTTGGTTATGAGGAATGACAAACCTCCCACTTTTATGGCAATGTTGAATATAACATTAAAATGACAACATAACATGACAGGACTACAATACAAATAAATGGGACAACATTAACATATAGGACAGAGAAACGCACGAATAATAACTAACTGAAGGTACCAGGTTTAAAATTCAATACGCTATACGTGCGTTGACGCTCAGATTAAAAAAGTCCGAAAGACAAAACAAGTACAAAGTTGAAGAGCACTGAATACCAAATGTTCCAAAAAGTTGTGACCAATACGGCTAGGGTAGTTTGTTTTGGATAAGACGCGGAATGATGGTTTTAATCTTATCACAAGGAAATTTAACTTTTGTTACCAATTATTCAGTACAATAAATCGAGTACCTTTTTATTTTATTGTTTTAAAATTTGTATGTTAACTTGGAAATTTTGTGTAAGCTACTGACATTGAAGACAAGGAAGTTAAAACTCCCTTATTTCATAAACAATACTGCATTTTCACATACACTTTGATCGTATACGTATATATATATTTGTTACAGGTTAGGAGGAGAATACGGCGCCCACAAATTCGTTTAACCCCGCCACATTGTATGTGTGCCTGTCCAAATTCAGGAAGCTGTAATGAGGCCCCTCATGGGGGGGTCCTAGTAATCACATAATCACCATTTTTTTGCCAATATAATCACATAATCATTAAATATTTGCTTATCTTTAGTAATCAAATAATCATTAACTAAAAATACAGTCCTAGGTAATCAAATAATCATGAAATATTTGGCTTAATAATCAAATAATCATTTAAAAAACGGCCAAGTAATCACATAATCAAAAACCCCATGAGGGCCCTCTGTAATTCAGTGATTGTAATGTGTTGCTGTATATCAAAGGCCACCAATGGGTATTAAACAGGCGGGCTACAGCTGGTCCGGATCCCTTAACAAAATGGCATAACTATCTCAGCGTATCTACCTCGTACAGAGAAGGTTCAATTTCTTTTCATATTCTTGTTAATACAGTGTGTGATGCGTCTTGTCTTTCAGTGTTAAGAAATAAAAACTGTCAATGATGTATCGTTCTTTTACACCAATCTCTATCCTAATATAAATATTAACAGGAGACAACAACTGCAAAATATGTGGTTTGCAGTAGTAATATATTAAATGATATGCTGAATAAATCAGTGAAAAAGAAGTAAATTCAAATATAACATGTATAGTGAAAATGACATTTCCGCTCAAATGACTTGGTGTAGTTATGTCCTTACATTGTAAGTCAAGTATTGTCTCCTCTATTTTTATTTAATACTCACTGCTAATTATGGTCCAAATAATAAGTATATCTGGTCACATTATAGATACTGTATACAGATACAGTAAAGGTGCATGTGAACATGTTGCACGAACATGTAGTTGATTTGGTGGTATTGTTAGAGAAATGCTTACATGTAAAGGAAAAAAGAAATGTTTAGCTTTTGTTTGGTTCATGTCCGTAGGGAAGTGTAATGGTATCGTTCGTTTTTCTTAGTTTGTTAGGACAAGGGTGATAAAACTGAATGACGCGCTATGCCATTTGGTGATATGCCTGCTATGGTCTCATTCAAATTTTGCATTTTGTCACTATTTTTTTTGTCCTTGCCTTTATTTAAGGGGGCTCGCGGGTCTAAATCAATTTTTTTTTATTCAATATAGGATTTCGCTAAATTTTTCTATAAATGAACTTTATCTTATACTTAATAGAAAAATGAAATACAAAAAATGAGGTCACCGTCCATTTAAGCTCACAATATGTCTTCGAAAGAAGCATACATTTTTGTTAATGTCCTTTTTTTTCTGTTGAACTAATAGAAGAAAAAGCGGTAATATCGAAATAAAAAAAGAATTAAATTACAGAAATCGCTTAAATTTTACAATTATTTAGTTTATGTACAGCTTATTCGAAAACAACAATAAAAAATATAGGTCACCGATGAGTTAAAAAAAGAACTTGAGTGTATGGTAAAAGGAGTGTGACCTAGACAATTGTACCGAGCGGAGCGAGGCAAAATACTTTTATAATTCGTTTTAAAGGGGGTTTGTTAGGTAGGCCCCTGTCTGAATTCAACATTTCCGATAATAAATTCAAATACATGTAGAGTTTCTACTCGAAAAAGAAGCTAGAGCTTTTAGTACAGATGCAGTATTTACTAACAAACAAAACGGGTAAATAAACTACTCTTACATATACATGGTAGATTGCAAATTTACGGGTCATCGATCAATGAATACTTTATTGAGTCATTTCGATGAATTTTGTTTTAAAAGAAGTTATCGGTTTATTGTAATATTATAAATTTTCAGGACAAAAATTGATTCTAAAAGCTTCTAAAATCAATGTTAAAACATGAAAAAAACTAATCAAATCAGCATTCCCTGACATCGGAATTCTGTATGAGCTGCAAACAAACAGAAGCCGGTAACGAATCAAATGAAGCATACATTGAAACAATGATGGCACTGGAGACAAAACAATCGGTGGGCTACTTTTGCGCTCATTTCCATGACATTTGAGCGTTTGTGTGCAGCTTTTCATTACATTTATGCGCATTCATTTTTTAGTTAAAAACAGGTAAACTTAGATAATACACGTCAAATAGACATATTTATTTATTTACCCATTAACAGTTGTTATCCTGCCTTTGCAATTCTTTTTGTTGCATCGCCATGAAATATAGAAAATATTTCAATGCGTATTCATAGAGATGCACCTTAAAGAATTTCAAAGGCAGGATAAAAGTTTTCTATCGAGAGAAAAAATAAATCAATTGTACACTTAAGATTTTTTCACCGATTTGTTTCTGTCAATCGAAACTGTGTGTGTTGGAGCAACTTCACAGAATGACTTACCTTATATTCAGTAAAATTAGGAAACTTGTTTTCCCTACATTTACCTGAATTAAATGATATAAAAACCCCGATTGATAAATTTAGTGTCTGTCACAAGAACACTCGGATTAAACCTGATATATACTGGCAAAGAAACAAACACCATTGAAGGTACATCATTTATTACATAACCGGTAACTCAGCATATTGTATATATAACACAGTACAAAGGGAGATAAGCAGTTTACATGAATTGTTCCAACATATAACAGAATTATCCCTCTTTATATACTGATATACTCAAGCATGTATAGCAAACATTACAATATACAGCAAATATGAACACTTCATTTCTAAATTAAGACACTTAGTCTATTTCAAACGGCCTAATTCCGATCTAAATATTTAATGTATCTCGAAACTGTACATGTACATGAAGTAAATCGTGACGATATTTAGACATCCTAAATATAAAAACGCTACTGTTAAACTAAAGTGTGACTAAATCATACCCTTAATTGAACAATTATGTCAAGTAAGTTCGTCAAATCATCCATGCTCTCGTTTTTATAAATGTAGCATACCGTTTGAAGTCGCTCGGGATATTTACTAACAGCAATATAAGTTTCTTCGATGTATTGTAAAAAGTAAAATCACAAAAATACTGAACTCAGAGGAAAATCAATTCGGAAAGTCCATAATCACATGGCAAAATCAAATAACAAAACGCATCAAAAATGAATGGACAAGAACTGTCATATTCCTGACTTGGTACAGGCATTTTCAAATGTAGACAGGTTTTTATATCATTTACATGTGAAATGTAAACGCGTGACAAAAATTAACCCAACAACCCTGATGTAAATTTGTTTTCGAACAAAGTTTATGTGTAGCTATTTGTAAACCCTTTTCCAATCCACAATTAACACCTATACCTGTAGGACATTGTACGGTCTCGGACTATGATCGAAAACCGCAATGTATTAACTATAAAAAGGCCTCGGTACGACGTATTAATATCAAACATATTTAAATGAGATTAAAAACCAATTGTCAGAGAACAGTAACTTTCTAAATAATTGATAAGAAGCTGCCTGAAGTTTACTCAAATTTACTATTAGTGTCCAATCATAGGTTTCTTCATTCTGATTAAAATATATGGTTTTTATATATACTTTTGTCTAAAATAAGGGAGATCATTTTGCTATTTCTTGTCTCATATGGTAGTTTTATACCCCGTTCACAATATGCCCTTTTAAACCGGGTTCGACCCGAATTAGTGTATCCGGGTTTAATATAGGTAGTGTGAACGGCTTAACCCGGGGCAAACCCCGATTAAAATTACCTCATTTGAGGTGGAGTTAGTATGGGGCATACCCGGGTTAACTAACTCACAAAAGATCCTAATAAACCAGCAGGCTGCCATATGTAAGTAAACTACGGAAGCCAGTTAGTGTCAAGGTGGAGTTTTATTTCTAAGTCGTTATACACTTTTTTAAATTATTACTTATATGTACATGTTATAAGATCGTCGAAAAATTTCTGGAGTACATTTAAAGATCGTTTAATACTATTCAATTAATGGGGTTTTGTGAATATATCTTTTTGATCGAGTTCAGCCATTTTAATAGATATTTTATTGCGTGTCATTATATGTTGTAATGTTACACCACTGTTTCAGGTTAGGAGGAATGTTGGCACCTGTTAAAACGTTTAAACCCGCTGTATTTTTATGTACCTGTCCTAAGCCAGGAGCCTGTTGTCAGTTGTTGTCGTTTTTGGTGTGGTTCATAAGTGTTTCTTGTTTCTCGTTTTTAGAATACACCGTTGGGTTTCCTGTTTGAATTGTTTTACACTAGTAATTTTGGGTCCCATTACAGCTTGTTGTTCGTTGTAAGCAAAGGCTCCGTGATGAAGGCCATACGTTGACCTATAATTGTTTACTTTTTACACATTGTGACTTGGATGGGTAGTTGTCTCATTGGCACTCATACCACATCTTCTTACATGTGGAGCAGGATCTGCTTACCATTCCGGAGCACCTGAGATCACCCCTAGTTTTTGGTTGGGTTCGTGTTGTTTATTCTTTAGTTTTCTATGTTGTGTCATGTGTACTATTGTTTGTCTGTTTGTCCTTTTCATTTTTAACCATGGCGTTTTCAGTTTATTTTCGATTTATGAGTTTGACTATCCCTCTAGTATCTTTCGTCCCTCTTTTCTTATTTATATTAACCGATCAATTCACTGACATTTAACATCAACGGTTGCTGTGGAATAAAAATATGGTCTCTAAGAGAGTCCTACACTCTATAAAATTGAGAATGGAAATGGGGAATGTATCAAAAAGACAACAACCCGACCATAGTCTATACACGTTAAGAACCCTTGCGACAAGTCTATTAGAGGTGCGTAAAGGATGCCCCTATGTATTCGTTGCTAATGTGTTCTCTTCATGAACATGCATGCAATTTTTGCCACTGAACGTTAAGTTAACATCAGTCAATCAATCATTGACATTTTCGTTGCAATGTCGTTTTTATTTGGGTAACGTGATTTAAATTACAAAGTCGTCCCTTTTTGTTTAATTTGATAAAAAAAACACATTGTTTTTGAAAACCATGTCGATTAATTTGCGCCCAAGTTACCTCGGCAATGGATTTTTTTATCATGATAAATGATTTTATTTGCAGTTTCACCCCTATGGTTCAAGCAAAAACCCAAAATATAACACAATATTAACACAAGAGTGCACACACTGAAATGTCTTGCCTTCTTTACTAATCATTGATATTATGTTGATAGTCCTAAATATAAAGCTTTATTACAACTGTCACATAAACTTGACATTCACCAATAAAACTAAACATTGACAAATGAACCATGAAAATGAGGTCAAAGTCAGATGAATCATGCCAGGCAGGCATGTCCAGCTACCAATTCTTTCATACAACAAATATAGTTGACCTATTGCTTATAGTTATAGTTTAACAGACCAAATCACTAAAACTTAACACTGAGCAATGAACCATGAAAATGAGGTCAAATAAAACCTGTGCGACTGACATATAGATCATAAAATATTTCCAAACACCAAATATAGGTGACCTATTGCATATTGTATTAGAAAATAAGGCCGTACAAACTATAATGGTTTACTTTTATAAATTGTTATTTGGATGGAGAGTTGTCTCATTGGCACTCACACCACATCTTTCTATATCAAAACTCAAAAACTTAACATTGACCACTGAACCATGAAAATGAGAGGTCATTTTCAGATGACACCTGCCAGCTAGACATCTACACCTTACAATCATTTCATACACCAAATTTAGTAGACCTGTTGCATACAGTATACGAAAAACAGACCAAAACACAAAAACTTCACTATAACCACTGAACCATGAAATGGTTATGGTCAGATGACACCTGTCAGTTGAACATGTACACCTTACAGTCCTTCCATACACCGAATATACTAGACCTATTGCTTATAGTATCTGAGATATGGACCACCATAACTTAACCTTGTTCACTGATCCATGAAATGATGTCGAGGTCAAGTGAAAACTGTTTGAAAGAGAGAATTTAACATTACAAAAAATCTTCACTTTTTTTCAATAGTCACTGAACCATGAAAATGAGATCAAGGACGTTGGAAATGTGACTGACGGAAACTTCGTAATATGAGGCATCCATATACAGAGCATGAAGCATCCAGTTCTTCCACCTTCTAAAATATAAAGCTTTTAAGAAGTTAGCTAACGCCACCGCCGCCGCCGCCGTAGCCGCCGCCGGATCACTTTCCCTATGTCGAGCTTTCTGCGTCAAAATTCACAGGCTCGACAAAAACTGTCCAAAAAAGTAAAAAAAAAAAAAAAAAAATTCTGATAATGTTATTTTTGATCGAAATGGAACACATTTTTGTAACTCTATGAAGATTGTTTTATAAAGTCACCAATTGCTTTCAAAAGTTCACATTCAGGATTTTAATAGAAAACAAAAGTATAAGGGGTCTCCATCCATTACACAAAGGTTATTTAAGACTGTGAAATGGTTGTGAATTAGGATACATAGGATATACCCGTAATTAGGGAATTCAAGGGTTCCAAAATCGATCGTAACGTTCTTGTTGAAGTATATTTTTCTAGGTTCGGCCGTTTTTGGTATTCGGGCGCTCTATTTCCTTTTAAATAGGGTGTGCCTTATATTCACTATATAGAAGTTGTTCTCCATTCTATTATCTGTCTTAGGATATAAGGGTATACCCGTAATTATGTGATTCAAGGGTTCTCCCTTCCATTATCTTTCTTATAATATATAGGATATACAGGGTTCAAAAATCGATCGTAACGTACTTGTTTAAATTGGCGGAATTTATTTTGGCAAATTTTTTCTATCCGCGAAAATAAGCGAAAATTTACGGTATACAGTTGCATTACAGTCAGAATGTAGTTTTTATTATTCAAATCATATGTCAGTGTATTGTTTTGAAAGTTTCTAGGTGACTGAAAGTCAATATGGGAAAGAGTTATATAGATTTAACATACCTTAGACGCTAGTTTTTGAATATAATATCTTTGATTTTGACATGAGTGCTTTAGTATATATTTATATATATGTAAAAAGATATGATATGATTGCCAAAGAAACAAACCTCTACAAGAGACCAAATGACACAGAAATAAACAACTATAGGTTTCAGTACGGCCTTCGACAATGATAGTGTTTTCAATTCTTTTTAAGAAAACATGCTCGTGCATTTCCAAAATTTCTAGTTTCGTCTTATCAAAAACAAGTTTTACAAACTATCCAAAAGAAGACATTCTGAATAACAGTAAAAGGAAAGTAATATGCAAATATATACAATACTTATCAACAATTGTCTAATAACTGACTTTAAATAAGAACACTTTTCCATCTTCAGTCGATACCAACAGTTGCTGCTTACAAGAATCATAGTTAATTGCCCTGGCACGAAGAAGATTGCTGTTACAGTATAATTCTTTCAATTCGTCTCCTGTACTCGATAGTGCACATATATTATTTGATTGAAATCCAGTGATAAATAAAACGTTTTTATCGCTGCATGCTATCCCCAACGGTCTTTTTAATTTCTTGTCTTTGAATTCGTAAATATCTTTGCCCTTCAAATCACAACAGACAACTCTATCTTTTTTCCAATGTGAAAAACATATTCGGTCATCGATTAACATTGCAAATAGAATGTCGGTTTGACTGTAAGGTATTTTGTTTATCAGATTTCCTTCAACATCGGTTATACAAAATCCAATACCATCTACCAGAATAAGGAATCGCCCTTTCCTAAATGATAAAGAGAATATGTCTCCATCCATTTTAAACGAATGATAAAATGCTGCACTTTCAATTCCAACTATAGTGATCGTATTACTACCGCAACCGCTTACCGCAGCTTGGGTTTCTGAAAGAACAGCAATTGCATTTGGCATAAATAACAACGGTATGTCCTTGTCGTGTTCACCGTTGTCTTTTAAAACAATCAAGCGTTTATTCCATTTATCCGTAAAAGCAATTCGTCCATTTGATAGAAAACAATTGTCATATATAACAAGTTCAGATTTGTTTCCGCTTGGTAATTTAATGTTTTGAAGTAGCGTCTTTAACTGTATTTTGTCAATACAAGGAGTTGCAATAGCCGAAAGTTGCGCCTGCTTTTCTCTTTGATTAACAAGTTTTATGTTTGATTCCTTGGTGATCACATTCACAAAGCCAAGGGATGGTAATACTGTTTCGATTGACTGCACGACAGTTGGAGAATACGATATTGAAATTTGCTTTGCTGAATCTTTTTTAATCAACAAATGCATATCCGTTTCCAAATTTTTGACTGTGTGTTCTAAGTCTCTAACTGCTATGAACAATTGGAAATCTGATGCATACTGTTTAATAATATGAGCTTCTTCCTGCATTTTTGCAACGTCTGTTTTTAGTAGTTCGAACTCTTGAATCGTTTCCTCAATTGCATGCAAATGTTCTTCATGTAACATTTCAACTTCGGCTTTTAGTTTTATTTCAAGTTGATCAAGGTGAGCAATGACGTTCCGTTTAGTGTCTGCGATTTCTTTTAAACAAATCTCTTTCTCGTCTGCTAGTAACGATTTATTATCAAATCGACCATGAATTAAAGAATTTATGTTGTTGAGAAAATCTGTCAATGTTTGCTCAAAGTCGGAAAGAGCATTCGAGGTTTTGTAATGTTCAACCACTTTATGCAATGGAGTCAAATGTCGACATTCAGCATGGGTTGTTTTCATACATTCAACACAGCAGGGTACCTCGTGATGACTACAATAATATTCAAATCTTGCTTCATGATCAGAACAGTCATTCTTTATTTCTTTTACAGCACCAGGTAATTTATCAAAAGATTCGAAAGGAATGGTTTCGTGGGTTTTACTCAATTTGGAAGCCGAGTGATATGACTTGCATAATTCACAAAGACTTTGCTCACACTCAGGACACCAATCAGTGGCAAATACTGTAATGTTTCTGGTTTCACAAATATCACACAACCTTCCGCTGGCTGCCATACTGAAATTGAAATTTTGAGTTTTAAAAAATCTCTCCAAGGTATCTTAGGTTCAAAAGACAGTCGTATTCATAAACCAAAGTGAAAAGATTAACATGATGGTCAAAACAGACAACTGTCTACAAAACCAAAAAACACTAAAGCAATAAGCAAAACGAACCCTATCAAAAAAAGATCTCAGTTGTCCTTGAAGGATAAGCACATTCTTATCCATATGTTGCACTTCATCATACATTAGAAAATACCAGGACTACATTCCTATATAATGTCAAGTGCCAAGAGAGATCGTTTTTAAAATTAAATTGGTTAAAAATGTAAGTTTAAATTTAGCTAATTTAAAGGTTTAAATGTATCACTGTTTGACTTTTCATGAAAATATACGTACACATTCATGTAAACATGATCTAAATCAACAATTTACTTCTACGACGTTCTCGAGATTGAAATTTTTAGTTTTTTTCTTCGAATTGATTTATAAATTTCATTTTGGTTCATCTAAAACTCGACCGTACGGTATGAGCTTTCTCATTGTTGAAGGCCGTACGGATGCTTATAATTGCTTTTGCTTTTATCAACTTCCTTTTAACTTTGGTGGAAATTTGTCTCATCTGCATTTATACCACATCTCCTTGTTTATATATTATGATTTTATACCCAATCATCGGGAATTACGACCCCTTTAAAATCCTGAATTGGACACTTCGTAGGCTTATATATCTTAGTTAACGAGTATCGGTCACCTACTATTGTTGCCATTTAGTGCTTTATATTGAATAAGTTGTAACATTTTGTAAAAATTAAATTAAAAAACACATTTATCAGCCATGCTTGCACCTTAAGGAATGATAGCGAATTAATCTTTCTTTTTGTTATTTTTTTTTTATCCATAATGAGCTTCTATGTTGGTGAATTGTTAAACAAGATAAGTGGAAATATTTTGTTAAAATAAGAATAACAAAAAAAATATTGATCATGCTGGTAAAACTCATAATCAGTTAATCTTTTATTTTATTTATTCTTAAAGGGCTTCCGTATACAAAACACTACATACTATAGTATATTATATGATCGTGGTTTAGTATACATCGTGTTTAAGGAGTCTCGAGAGTATACAATTTCAGGAAAAATTTAAACATTTTTTTTTCATTGCTTTATTAGTTGTTACTCCATCATACGGTACAAAATCAACAAAAAAATCAATTCATTTTGGCTCCAGATGACTTTTAAAATGTATCTGTCATTGAAAAAGCTCAAAATTATCTCCCTTTGGTGCAAACAAACATGCCTTTTTTTTGCATTAAAATTGAAATATATTGATATTTTTTAAGAAATCGTTGACCTTTTTTTTATTATTTTGTTCAAATAAGCTGTACTCAAACAAAGCTATTGTAAAATTTAAGCGATTTCTGTAATTTAGTTCTTTTTTTTTTCGCTATAACCTCTATTTCTCCTATCAACAGAAAAAAGTACCTGTTCAAAATTTTATTCTTTTTTCGAAGGCAGATTGTGAGCTTAAATGAACGGTGACCCCATATTTTTATATATTTTTTTCAAGTATATGATAAAGTTCATTTGTAGAAAAAATACAGCGAAATCCTATATTTAAAAAAAAATAATTGATTTATACCCGCGAGCCCCTTAAGAACCAGGCTTATTTGTTGTAGATTCATTCTTATAATTTTCATTTATATAATAATAAATAAACAGTTTGAAAGAGTCACAAACAGCGCACCATACTATTAATTGTAACACAAGCGTAACAGAAATATCTAAACAATCGATTATTGAATACTATAAATATCACTCGTTATTTTACAATTGAACCATTATATATTGGTGTCCTACGTTAAATGTACTACGTCCTGAAATAAAAGTTATATAATTCCGCCGTCTTACCTTGTGCCACAGATTCAAAGTTGAATTACTTATCTGGTCGGACTGTGAACTAGCAAGTTGATTATAATAATCAACAAATTGTCGTCATGGTCATATGATTGAAAAAGTGTTGTTTATGGAAATCTAGATTAACAAAATGGTTTTGTCTTCTGGTCGAATTTTTCAATCAATGTTGGTACATCCGTGCACTAAATCTAAATAAAGTACTTAATAAGATGAGACCCAGATTTAACCTTTGCTACTACATGTACTATAAAGTATATATTCGGAATCTTATTTCAAGACAGTGAATATGTATAATTGATACATGTACAAAGACATGTGAATCATTCGGTATTTACTAGTAAAATGTATTTAGATTAAATTGAATGATTGGGACAAAATCCATCCTGGCCACTCTATTATGGCAGTATTCAATTGTGTATATCAAAAAGTAAAATCACAAAAATACTGAACTCAGAGGAAAATCAAATCGGAAATTCCCTTATCACATGGCAAAATCAAATGACAAACACATAAAAAACAAATGGACAAAAACTGTCATATTCCTGACTTAGTACCGGCATTTTCAAATGTAGAAAATGGTGGATTAACCCTGGTTTTAAAGCGCTAAACCGCTCACTTTTTTGACAGTCTCATCAAATTCCGTTATATAGGTCAAAGGTTCAACGTTAAAATAAAATCCGTTATTGCTTAAGGATTATGTACCCTTATGTTGATTCAATGCTAAACATATGGAAATTTTATAGAAAATCCACAGCCTTTATCCTTGTACTCTCATATTTGGCAATTTGATGACTAATAGATATAGAATTATTGCATGCAGTGCTAGCATCGATTTCCTTAAAACAAGTTTATTATTGTAGTTATTGATTAAAACAAATAAAAATATGGACAAAATCAAGTACACCTTTTAGGGTGCGCTCGAATTTAGTTACTCGGCACGAGGTCTTTTGGAATTTACGGGTTGGTTAGAACTTTTGCAAAAAATAAACACTAGCACATCATAGAAAAGCAAGTGAACGAGTAATCTACATGATCTATGTTTCAAATTTTATTACAACAATCTCTGTAACAAAGGCTGTGGATTTTCTATAAAAATCTTGGTTTAATTGTCACAAAGTACTCTTTTTCTATTAAATGCAATGAAACAGTAAATAATAATGCTTTGCATCAAGTTTCCCCTCGGTATATGTACAAAATGGCCTATCTCTATTATTCATTATATCTGTAGTTTTGATACAATTGAAGTTTGAAAATTTCGTACAAAAATGGCCACAGAAGGGGTCATAAATCTTAAACAGAATCCCAGTTATCATGCCTCAGGTTTTTGTATTTTTGTTATACATGTTATAATTCGCCGATCAATTTTATGAAATTCTTGAAATGCTTTTGCAAACATCTAGAATTGTCAAAAATTTCTACAATCTAGCTGCAAGCAACCCTTTTCTTCTAATTATGTTTACAATCTTATTTCGTCAGTAGTCAGCACTTCGGTGTTGACATAAATATCAATTATGTGGTCATTTTCATAAATTTCCTGTTAACAAAACTTTGAATTTTTCGAAAAACTAAGGATTTTTCTTATTCCAGGCATAGATTACCTTAGCCGTATTTGGCACAACTTATTTAGAATTTTGGATCCTCAATGCTCTTCAACTTTGTATTTGTTTGGGTTAGAACTATTTTGATATGAGCGTCACTGATGAGTCTTATGTAGACGAAATGCGCGTCTGGCGTACTAAATTATAATCCTGGTACATTTGATAACTATTTACACCACTGGGTCGATGCCTCTGCTGGTGGACGTTTCGTCCCCGAGGGTATCACCAGCCCAGTAGTCAGCACTTCGGTGTTGACATGAATATCAATTATGTGGTCATTTTCATAAATTTCCTGTTAACAAAACTTTGAATTTTTCGAAAAACTAAGGATTTTTCTTATCACAGGCATAGATTACCTTAGCCGTATTTGGCACAACTTATTTGGAATTTTGGATCCTCAATGCTCTTCAACTTTGTATTTGTTTGGGTTAGAACTATTTTGATATGAGCGTCACTGATGAGTCTTATGTAGACGAAATGCGCGTCTGGCGTACTAATTTATAATCCTGGTACATTTTATAACTAATTATTGCAAACATAATTGTATATATGCAATATAAAGGCAACAGTAGTATACCGCTGTTCGAAACTCATAAATCAATAATAAAAAAAAAATCCGGGTTACAAACTAAAACTGAGGGAAACGCATTAAATATAAGAGGAGAACAAACTTGCCGCAAGCTTGCAGCAACTTTGAAGCTAGCTGCTAACATCTGCAAACATTATTCACAGGGATCCGGGTGGAAGCTTTTTGTTTACAGAAAACTTGCAGCAAGTCTGCTGCCTATCAGCAACACACATTTCAGCTCTATAAAGGGGCGTAATTACCAATGATGGGATATATATCGGTTAATAGAGATATATTGTAATTGGGTATATACTGTTCATTTGTGCATTTGTCTTTTTATAAATACGGTATGTGTCGTTTCCTTATATAAGAAAAGGAAATGATGTATGATTGCCAACGAGACAATTATCAGACAAAGATAAAATGAACTGGATGTAAAGCAATAATAGGCAACCTTACGGCCCCCGACAATGAGAAAACACCATACCGTAATACTATACGTATTGTCAATCTTAAGAACATTATAGATTGTGAAGTAATTTGTTGATTTACCTTTATTTTGTACTTGAAGTTTTAAACATGTATAATGTGTATGCATATTTTCTCAAAAAGGTCCAACAGTGAAACATGTAAACTTACATTTCTAACCTATATTTTAAAAAGCGATCACTGCTGGCACGTGAAATTACATGGAACCGTAGCCCTGGTACAAAATAGTATATAAAGGAGTGTAATTAACATGTGGATTATTATTTCCTTAATTTTCAGGTACACCGGAGATAATTACCCTATTTTTATATGGCTGGCTTTGCTCAGTCTAGTTTTTGTTGTATTTTATAGACAGCGTTCCGTTTTTTGTCACTGTGTCTTTTAAAAAAAAATGTATTTGCCTAGTGGATGTGTATGTCCTTTTAATTTAAATAGTTATCACAACTACCAGGTTTATAACATAATACGCAGTACACGAGCCTCGTAACATCAGTTACTATGGAAGATTAATAAAACTCAAAGGACATTTCAGTTCAGCGTGGCGGCCAGTAGGAAAAGGGACATTACAGTATTTGCGACTGACTGGTGCCCCGAATGTGAACAAAGTCTTTCTAAATCATGCAAATCATATCAATGGGCATTCTAAATTGAGCAAAACTCACGAAACCATTCCTTTCGAATCTTTTGATAAATTACCTGCTGCTGTGAAAGAAATAAAGAATGACTGTCCTGGTTATGAAGCAAAATTTGAATATTAGTGTAGTCATCATGAATTGCCGTGCTGTGTTGAATGCATAAAATTAACGCATACCGAACGTCGACATCATGTTAGTTTAATGCATAAAGAAGCTGTACATTAAAAGACCTCATATGTTCTTTTGGACTATCATCAAACATTATAAGATTTGCTCAACAACTTAAAAAAAATGATAATATATCGGTACTTGCTGCAGAGAAAGAGAATTGTTTAAAAGAAATTAAAGATACTAAACGGAACGAAATTGCACATCTTGATAACCTTAGAATAAAACTTAAAACCGAAATAAAATTTAAATGGAGAACATTTAAAGACAATTGATGTAACAGTAAATGAGAAGTATTAAAAACATATGTTGCTAATATGCAGGACAAAGCTGAAGTTATTAAACAGTATGGATCAGATTTCCGATTGTTTATAGCATTTAGCATGTTTAGATAATTAGAGAACACAGTGATGAGTCTAGAGACAGATGTACAATCTTTGATTAAAAGAGATTCAGCAAAGCAAATTTCAATTTCGTTTCTACCAATGTCGAGCTTGGAATCGAAACGTTGTTTCGAACACTGGGTAATATGAATGTGAAAACCTAAGAATCGGACATGAAACTGGTCAACCACATAAAAAACTGTCACAACTTCTGGCAATGGAACGAAATGACAAAATACAGCTTTAAACTGTACTTGAAAACGTACAATTACCAAGTGGAAAAGATAACAAGCTCACCTTATGCGATAGTTGATTTCTATATCACGGAAGACTTGCTTTTTCCGATTAACTTAACAAACGCCTAATTTTATTGAAAGAAACGGTGATCACGATAGGGACATACACTTAACATTTATATCAGGTTCTATTGCATATATTTCAGATAATGAAACTGCAGTAGGCACATGCAATAGTAATGCAATCAATATAATAAACATGACTAGTTCGTCAGTTGATCGACCCTTTACAGTGGAAGGCTATGGTATATGCGTTTTTTCTTGTAGGAAACCAATTTCAACAGGTTCTCGTGTTAGATTTTGTATATTCGATATTGAAGGAAATTGAGTGCAATACCTTTTAATGATGACTTCATTTTTCTATTTGCAGTGTTACTGATTGACAAAATATATGTTTCACAATATTCAAAAGAACGAGGCGTGAGTTTTATGAATTTAAAGACAAGAAATTAAATGCACTGTTTGGAGTATCACAGGATTTCAATCAAAGAATATATGTGCACTATCGTTTACTGTTAATAAATTCTAAGAACACTAATCTAACAACCTGTAGTTACAATTTTGATAAGTTCACAGTTATCATGTCGGGGCCTTTTTTTATATAATAGGGCCGTTTAAACGGTATTGGATTTTCTTATTGTTGAAGAGTGTTCGGTTACCTATAATTACTTACATTCATTTCATTTAAACTTTGGTGGATAGTTGTCTCATTAGTCAGATTAACACCACATATTCTATTTTGTACTTGTTTGGCTTTATCAATTTTTTTATATGTGCTTCACTGACGAGTCTTATGTAGACGAAACGCGCGTCTGGTGTACTAAATTATAATCCTGGTACATTTGATAACTATTTACACCACTGGGTCGATGCCACTGATGATGGACGTTTAGTCCCCGAGAGTATCACCAGCCCAGTAGTCAACACTTCTGTTGACATGAATATCAATAATGAGGTCATTTTAATAAAGTTCCTGTTTACAAAACTTTGAATTTTTCGAAAAAACTAAGGATTTTCTTATCCCAGGCATAGATTACCTTAGCCGTAATTGGCACAACCTTTTTTGAATTTTGGATCCTCAATTCTCTCAAACTTTGTACTTGTTTTGCTTTATAAATATTTTGATATGAGCGTCACTGATGGGTCTTGTGTAGACGAAACGCGCGTCTGGCGTACTAAATTATAATCCTGGTACCTTTGATAACTAATTATAAAAAAAAAAAAAATGCTTGAATAGTGAAAACAGCGATATAGTTATTATTGGTTTGTTTTAAAAAAAAAAAAGTTTTTATCATTTAAATGAAGACATGTAGTAAAATTATCATTTAAAATTTACAATACAAATACATAACTGTTTATTCTTTTACTTTATTGTAACTAAAATGTATTCATTTCATTAATAAGAATGTTTAGGATCCAGGAATTACAAACTACAATCTAACACAGCTAATTGCAATTACTATTGTCTAATAAATGACGTAAAAAAATGCCACCCTGAGAAGATATAAACAGTTGCTGCTTACTATTATCATAACTAATTGCCCTAACACCAGATATATTACAGTAACTGTACAATTCAATTGAGAAAACTAACGGCCTAATTTATAAAAGATTGAACAGTTTACGATGAACAAATATGACAAACATGAACCAACGACAACCACTGAACTATAAGCTGGCACACAAAGAATGTGGAAGAGTTAAACATGTTTTCCGGCGCCAAATCCTTAGTTAGCTGAACCCTTCACTTGCATAATAGTCGCAAAGAATTTCACTCCTAGTATATTGACAATAATGTGTTCATAGTGTTAGCGGAAAAAAACAGACAAAGATATACATTTTTTGTAGGTATAAAATTCAATATTGGGATACAGCAGTCAACATTGTATATGATATTTAATAATCACTATTAAAGAAAATTAGTTATTTCAACAAGAAAGACAAAACGTCTGATAGACACACTATAACATATATACGAAAAATAACAGACTGAGACTAGATGTTACCATGTAGCACAATAACAGAATCGCGTAATATATTAGAACTTACATCAAAAGACTGTTTTGAACTAACAATTTAACAAGGAACACTATACTTCCAGTAAAGGAATCTGTATATGGAAATTTTTATTTAACTTTCATAGAGTTGACTATGAAATGGTTTTTTAATCTATAAGCTACTAATATTTTTAAATCTTACAATGTGTGGTGGTTTATTTCAGCAAAATATACTAAATTCACATTTTTTTAGATTCATATTTTTAAAAAAAATTAGTAAACAGGCGACATCCTGAACAGAGAAAATTATTACTACGTTAGGTAGCAAAAAACTGCATACGGTGTACTGCTTCAATCGACAGAATATCTTCTGCATGTTCTGTAACCTTAAGATAAAATCTTTTTGTCAGATATGAAGTTAGAATATGATCTGATTAATTTTCCGGAAAGGTCAACAATCAGACGAACGGAATATTTTGACGCCAACTTTGAGAAATTAGATGCCACCAAGGTTATACACTGATATATGTTACAAAGATGATTGAAATTCAAAACAAATCAAATAGTTCTAATGTAGTAGACCATCTTATAGTAGAGATCATTTTTGATAAAAAAAAAAAAATACCAAGAGACATTAAAGAATAAATTGAATGGTTGTTGACTTCGCCAGTTATGTTTTGTTCCAAATTAAAGGACATTATTGCCGAATAAGATAGCGTCCATGACATCATAAAAACGAAAATGAACAAAGAAACCAGAACCAACAACTTGTAAAGATTAACAGAACATTCAGTATACTTTTTTTCATTTCTAAACTTTAATTATGAAAATAATGTCAAATATATACAGTCAGGATTCTACTTCGTCAAAATTATCTCCCCATTACGCCAGTTCATTTTCACAATCGTAGAAATGGAAGCCATTGTAGGGATGACGCTCTACCAATTTTGCTCTTGGAAACCGATAAATTTATCCACATTGCACCATTACGATCCTTATATGTCAGTTGTATTTTAAAAGACAAATGTATCTACTAGCTAAGAGCATCAGTTAATGATATTGTCTGCATTGAATCAACTTAAAACTATTGTCTGATCGGTTGTCAGGTGGAATTTTTGAAAATTCATAAACATTTAAAAAAATTCTAATTAAATATTTCGTGGAAGGGCAGACTAGATTTTTTAGTGTTTGAAGACTATAAAACCTAGTTATCACACACAAAAAATTATAATTTTTCGAAGATATGCATTTTCATCACCCAACTTGAAAGACTGTCGTCAAGTACTTTCAGTCAAAAAATAGCTATTCGAACACACCTACTCTGTTTTTGTAATTCATAAGATAGGTATTTCACTTGACCCATATATTTCATCTTTTAGTAATGTGATTTTTTTATGTTATAAAGTCAACCTGAAGCTTTGATATATAAAAACGATAGAATCTGAAGCGAGACGATGTATGAAATATTCTTGCTTTGTGCGATAACAAGACAAAATATTCAACTCAAACACGCCATAACAGAAAAAGGCGCACTTTTCTCTTTTCGATACAATTGTTACCCATTTTTTGGAATTTTTTCTTGAGTCACATAATGAAAGGTCAGACACGAAAATTACTGAACTTAAAGATTGATATGTTTTCCGTCCGTGGTAATTTTTGTTTTTAAATCGGAGGTTATGCATTTTCTACATCCAACTTGAAAGATACCCATGTCGTCGACTTGATATCTAATTGTTCTGCTTAACTATGTACTAGATAAATTGAAAACTTATGCAAATGGTGTTTTTAAAATAAAACACTTCGTAATTGAGAAGAAAATTGTATTTTTGTTTGTTTCTATTAACTTTTAAAATTTTTGTCACTATAGTAAACATTACAGTGAACATTTATCGCCTCCTCTAACAAAGAGCTCCGATTCTTTTGTTCTATTTCAACCGAGTTTTCGACTGTATAATAATGACATATATATGGAAATAAACTCATCATAGATACCAGGACTAAATTTTATATATACGCCAGACGCGCGTTTCGTCTACAAAAGACTCATCAGTGACGCTCGAATCCTAAAAAGTTAAAAAAAAAAAGCCAAATAAAGTACGAAGTTGAAGAACATTGAGATCCAAAATTCCTAAAAGTGTTGTCAAATACAGCTAAGGTAATCGCACTAATGACTTTAATAGTATGAAAAACAGATCATAAACACATAGACAGATATGTGAATTATTTATCAATGATAAAAGACAATCAATGTTTATAAAACTTATTACTTGCTAATATTTGACTATTGTAATCATTAGTTTAATATTTGTACTCAATGATTGTACAAAATAAATAGTCATGATCAAATAGTTTTGTTCAACTAAAGACAAGAAGGGCAACCCCAACTGTTGATCACTGTTTGTCGAGATTTTGGATGTGTTTTTTTTTTAGCATGCATACACAAAACATCTACTGGTTACAAATATCCCCACACGGTATCAATCGCGAGTTCTTCCAGCGACCGTTAGCATTGTCTTTTCGTAAGAAGTCGTGCAGTATCTGCAGGTTGTTATGTTGCTGTCAACTGTTCCTTTTGTTTACTACATATATTCGCAAAGAGATCCATGGTTATTTCGGATAACTCGGGTGTTTATCGATGTCTTGCACCTTTTATACCAAAGCGTTGTGCATTGTTTCGATGAGATCTTGGGCTCTTTCTGATTCTGCTTGACTACTTCTTGCTGTTTGTATCAACATCAATGACAGTAGGTGGCAATGACTCCATTGATGTTTCTTCTTCTTAGTGATTGACTACATGGTGTTGTCATCAACAAACACCGGAAGTTGATAAAGTTCCCCAGGAACAATACACTATTGATGACTGATAAGTGATGACATCACAGGGATAAGCCCAAGAGGATGTTGGATGTCGGTATAACTAAGTCTTGATTTTGTTTATCGACCGTTGATATAACAATATGAAATAAGGATACGTGAATGTTACCATGGAAACAACAGTGCGTAACAAATGACAACAATCTAACCCTAATAGAGGGATCATAAAATGTGTCGCATTAAAGCAAATTTCAAAATTTCCCCATAAGAATGAGTCTTTATATGGTGTTATACTTAGTCGTCCTATACTTTTTCAAAGTGTGTAGAATATATGTTGTTTCTTATGTGACAGTTTATAATGTGATTATTAGATGTGACCACCATGACTACCATATACCAAAATAAAGTATAAAAGTAATTAGGTTATCTTTTTAGAAAAAAAATAAAAGATACAGACAATGTGGTCAGTGGGTGAAGGAATATTTTCGTAGAGTTAAAATCAACATAGATAACCTCATCCTACAACACCAAATTCCATCAAGATCAAATAACAACGCTTAGTAAATACCATATATATAACATTTCGTTATAGGTTAATCGTTTACATTTCAGTTAACGTGTTCAGAGGCATAATATAGTACAAATATAAATACATATGTACTTTGTGAAATAGAATGAAAATCTCAGTAAATTTATCGTTCGATTTTCAAATATTAATGTTTGACTGCCGATGATGGGTCTCTGATCTAAACTAGCATAAAATATTTAAGGTGGTATGGGTGTCTTTCGCCATCTTGAAATGTAAACAACAGAGAACCTAAGGTCAAGATTTTCTATCAAGTTAGCAAAATTTGATTCAGGAATGCAGATATTTAATGTTAATATTCATTTAAAAGAACCAATTTATAAGAATATAACTTATATACTGTGAAAGTACTTTTATTCGTTGGGTACCAATTTTCGTGGTTTTCGTGGATGACTTTATCCACGAATTTAAGTGTCCAACGAAATAAAACAACTATTGTCCAAATCAAGAAATGGAGAAATCACTATCGTTAGGTTTGACTACTGATATGATCTAGAGAATATATTGAATAACGCCAAATCTGAGAATACTTTAATAGCAGTCACAGAACTACAACCGCATGCAGGATTACCCATAATTTAATCTGTAATAACCTAAACTGTACAACTTTTGATCTTTTAATTATCTTTAAAAATATTTTTGATCGATGAAAGTCAGATTTCCGGTATTGCTATGCTAAGTATGATAAAGTGTTCATTTATATTTCATCATCGTTCTCGTACATATGGGAAATAAAAGTTTAATGCTGGGCTTGATTTTGATCAGAATTATTTGACAATTCAAGACACGTTTATAGCATTTGTTTATGTTACTGTTTTCTTCAGGTGACATGTTTATGGCCTAATTAACAACTTTGATGGTTTTTAATCTGTTGATCACTTTATCATGGGTTAATTCGTGTTATCACTACGATTTACACGGGTCAATGTTGTCCTTGCAATTTCCTTCAATCCAGACTATTTGTAACCTTCGTTTCTAAAGGCTTTAATTTTTCAATTTTTTTTTTCAATTTAAATCCACGAATTTAAAAACCCACGAACATGTAAATATTGCTCAAACCACGAAAATTGATACCCACGAATTAAAGTACTTTCACAGTATATATTAATATTTTCACAAGTGTAGATTATTTTTTGTTGTTTTTAAATATTTTCAAATTTGCATTTTAAGGGGAGATACATTTGTAACTCTAAAGCAGTGCATTTTCTTAAGGAATCGACATGAAATTTTCCTATTTTGTATTTCAGCCGGAAAAAAACGTACCTTTTCTTTTGATATTCTCAAAGCTTTGTCTAAAAGCAATCTTTTCCTCATTTATTTTTACATTTCTATCATTTTGTTTAGTTTCTAATCACAAAATGGCGTTTTTCCATGTATAATCCATCCAAAATATGTAATTTTGTCACAACCTGTACCTTGAAAAAATGCGCGGTGACTTATCATTTGTATAATATTTTTGAAAGTATCTCAATAGATACTACGTTTTGGCAAAGTATGAACAAATTCTATCATTTTTATTTTAAACTTCCATACCACCTTAAAGGGAATTTTTAACTTCAAACTCAATACTGATAATCGATAATCCGATACCTTCTTTTGTTTTTTCTCATGGTTTGAGCGGGTCCACTGGAATCCACTATGCTCTATGGATTTTTTAATCGATAATATAGTTAAAAAAAATTGCTTACGAACTTCAAAGAAAGTTATCTGATCCTTTGAAATGCTTTATTTTTTTATTTTTTAAAAGGAGACCTCGACCTCCAATGTGCAAAATTGAAAAAATGGTTTGCATTGTTTGAAATGGAAACTGAACAGGTATTGGTTAAGCATTTTTTAACTAAAAAATGTTTTCAATAAAACACAAATTGTAAAAATGCACGTTCTTTGGGGTCATCAAATATCTCTGTTCGATGTGTACCAGGTTGATGAAAGATGTGCATACACACAAACACCAAGAAAGATGTGCATACACACAAACACCAAGAAAGATGTGCATTCACACAAACACCAAGAAAGATGTGCATACACACAAACACCAAGAAAGATGTGCATACACACAAACACCAAATTGTTATTTACATGGGTACATGGGAACAGCACATTGTTTAGCCCTCCCCTTTTCTTAAAATCCCTTTTTGTTTAAAAAAAAAAGGTATTGGTAAAAAAAAAAAAAAATCGGCAAAAACAAGTTATTTCTAGTGTTATTATGTTCATTTAATACATAAAAACGAGAAAGTGATTGAAAGGAGTAGGTCCAGTAAGACCCTTTTTTGGCCCCAAAATATAGCAGTTTTACAAAATTGTTAAAATGTAAACTTTTAGTTATTTATTAGGTCTTTCCACCTTTCGTGTGGAAAGACCTATTGATTTTGTTCTGATTATTTTTTTTTTCTTCCGCCTAATTTTTTTCTTGCGGTGTAAAAATGTTTCAAAAGGTGTCGCTTAGTTTTTTTGTATATGAGATCATACAGTCTATACGCTTTTGAAACTCACCCTGTTTAACCGAACACTTTTCTTTGTAAGAGTTATCTCCCCAAACACTGTTTTTCTTGTTATCAGATCTCCTCCGCAACCGTAAAAGAAAGCGACAAATTTATTTTTCCAAATTGCTCGTTATATCCTCAGGATGTTACGTTTTATTTTGACCGAAGCTATAGGAAGACCCCATATGAGAGTAATTTCCCCTTTTGTATTGAAATAAGTGAAATAAATTTGTAACTGGAAAACCATAAGTGATAGAGGCCTAGGGTCTTTTGATTTGAGGCCCTTGCTCAAAAAGTATGAAAATGAGGTCAAGGTCAAAGGTCAAGGTCATGTTCAAATTTTTGATTTTGGCTTGTTATCTCTTATTTTCAGAAATCATACAAGATATCGACAAAATATTTTCACACAATTGTTAGTTGCGACATGTCGTAACATGTAAATTTTACTTAAAAGGGTACGTAACATTTAATGCGAGTTTTGCCCCCTTTTATATCTAATATTAGTTGTATGGTAATATAACTCATTAACAATATAAAGTAGAGGCCTAGAGTCTTTTGATTTGAGGTCCTTGAATGATGACCTTGGAATTGAGCTCAAGGTCATAGGTAAATTTAACGTTCTAGATTTTGACCTTTGCTTTTTCCTCTTATATATACATGATAAAGCCATGGGACTTTTGGCAAAAGGTTGCAAGCAATGTGACCTTGAAAAAGCCAACCGGAAGTGACCTTTTGTAAACTGGAAGTAGCCATTTTTTGTACTAATTTAATGTAAAAGTATATAGAACCATCTAGTTTTGGAATCAGTGTCAAGTAAACTATCAAAACATACCGGAAATAACATCTTTTAAACCGGAAGTAAAAAATGATCTCCCTTATGTATATCTTTTTGTATAGAAACCATATATTTTTGGAATCAGCGTCCAATAAGCTGTCATTTGACGCTAAAATTGACATTTAAAACCGAATTTTAATATTTTCATATAAAAAAGATTCTTACTGGTGGAAAGACCATCAATGGTTCTCTGAACAATTGGTTTTTAATTGTACAGTAGAATGCTTCTGCTACATAAATATGGGCTGTTTTTGACAATACAATGCACATATATCAGGTACTAGCACCATTAAGTCATGCTAAATTACTGAAATCTTCACAATTCTAGCATTTTAGTTAAATTTTAGACGGTTTTCGTGTGAAACGAAAGTGGCCGCATTCGTGTTCATCCTTTATATTAAAATGTAAGTTGTACTTTATGATAATACATAACATATATAAAGATTGAGGATGAACACGGATGCGGCCACTTTCATTTTTTACGAAAACCATCTGAAAAGTGACATTTTTCGGCATATTTGGTGGATTTTTCATATTTGAGCTTGAATCGGGTCGTTTTTAATGACAAAATCAGTTAAAATCTTTCACATAAACTAATTGATTCAAATGAAATAGACACTTAAGTGTTTAAAAAGTGGTCAAAATCTTTCGTTAGATGAACCTGAAATTTGAGGCCAAAATCGGTCCTTACCGGACCTACTCCTTTATAGAAAACAAAAAATATGATTTTTTAAAAGGGGAAAGCAGAACAAATTAAGCCTGTCCATAGATATTCAAACCTTCGATTATTTATCTTACATTCTGCTCAGTTTTGTTATTGGCCTAAAATAATCCATCGTATAGTGCTAAACATAAGTGTGCGCTTTACGACATTGATATCGCTGATCTACGTTGCAATTTCGTGTTTGACACGCTTGTCAAACAGTCAAAAAAGTACTACCCGTCAAATAACCTCTAATGCATGTATTTTCTTAAAAATGAAAATAAAAAGATGTGGTGTGATTGCCAACGATCGAGACAACTCTCCACAAGAGACTAAATGACACAGAAATAAACAACTATAGGTCACAATGCGGCCTTCATCAATGAGTAAAACCAATGTTGCGTAGTCAACTATCAAACGTCTATGTTTATTTCTTTAACTCTATAACTTTAACAAGTCTGTAAACAAAGATTAAACTCAAATTGTATGTAAAAAATGACTCTTTTTCGGCAACCGTAAAAAAATATTCTTGCATATTTCTGTCTGCGGTTTCTGTTCATGCTGCATGTGCACAAATAAAGGCTTGGGATTCTTTGAGAAACTTGTGCACTGGATACTTCTTATTCGAACGTAAGAAAATGGAGACAACTACATGGCCGTAGGCATAAAATGCCCTCAACGTTGGTAGCAATTCTTGCCATATACAGACCACACACGGAACCTCTTGTACAGTTTCACTCCAGATACCGGCATTACATACCTACACAGGTTTGTGTGGATAATAGAATCTTGGGATTCTAGGACAACAGAATGGTGCGCCTTCAATAAACAAGGAATCGAATTAGATTTTCCAGTTTTTTGTCACTTATTGGTTATTATATATTTCATGTGACCTCGCTCCTTATTCTCCTTATATACAGGTTTCACACTTGTAGACCCATAGCAGAAAGATATGATTTAAAAAATGAACTTGAGATTATCGTACGGGTGTCGGGTATATATGGAACACGCTTTAATGCGATTAACAACTTTCAAAGTCGGACGAAATCTACGAAAAGGAATCAATCAGGCTGTAGAGTTTTGTACATTTTTAGTAGAGATTGATTGGTTGTAGGTTGGTTTTTTTCTTCGTTCAGTAACAAATAGTTCATGCATTTTCAAGACGAGGTTCTGTAGTGGAGTGACAGATTGATATGTTCGAAAAACAGTATTTAATGATAAAAAAAAACTGACTTATGCGACTTTTTAAAAATCTACAAATGCATTCTTGAATTACTCAGTATGAATCTTCTCCCCCCGCACACACGTTCACCTTTCCTGTCCTATGATCACAAACAATGTCGTACGTAATAATTTTGTACCTTTCTCAAAAAGACCAAATCCTTCAGCTTATGGTCACTTTAAATGCATAAGCCAATCACAAACCCATAAAAATGAGAAAGGAAATGGGGAATGTGTCAAAGCGACAACAACCCAACCATAGAGCAGACAACAGCCGAAGGCCACCAATGGGTCTTCAATGTAGCGAGAAACTCCCGCACCCGGAGGCGTCCTTCAGCTGGCCCCATGTAAGTAATTTCTACCCTCTTCTTACAATTTGATGCCATAATTACGAAATAAATATAATAGATGTTTTTTTTTTTAATTAGGGGTACGTTGTCCACTATATATACACTATACACTACAGATGAAGCACCAATTTTAATCACTAGTATCAAGATTGATGCCTGACAATTTTTAAAAGATTGCAAAACATTGCTTTTTTTTGTCCATATATTTGGTTGCGACCCCCTGGTGCTGCTGAAGATACTGAATATTTCACACACACAGGCATGCACATGGATCTGGTATTGGCCGGACAATAGCAACTGCCTGCCAGAAAAGATTAATCATTATAGTAAATATCATTAAATGACCAAAGAAGTGTGTAGGATAAAGTTTAGCGGTTTAAATTGATAATCCGTTTATAAATGAATTTTGAAATTATTAAGGAACTAAGGTTTCAACTCCCTCAGGCAAAGTTGACTTTAATGTCATTTTTTGTCACAATACATTTTTGTAGGTTTCGGTACATCCTCGGATTTCAAATGTTTGGCTTTCAGCCTTTCTGATGAAGGTCAATCCAGAAACATGAAATTATAAAACGTGTTGTTTTCATTTTTTAAAGTCTAATTTCAATTAATTAACCTTATGAATGCCTTTTCGTACGTTGGTCCACCCGTACAATATCCAGATTGCCTTCAGACTATACAAATGACAAGAATTTCAATAACGGCCCGAAACATACTTGACTGTCTTTGAGTAGAACGTCTATTTAACCACAAACCTTTTATTATATTTCGTAGAATTTAACTGCAGCTGCTACTTGTAAATAACTGATTACTAGTATCAGAGACATATAATGTATTATATGTCTCTGCTAGTGTAAAGTAAGCCGTCGATAACAGCCGGTGCTAATATTCACGAGTACAGCAATTTCCGTATAGATAATTAAAGGCAAATGTGTGATCCTTGAATTTTGAGTTCGTAAAAAAGGCGAAGAAATATTTACATACATGGCAGTGTTAACAAAAACTATAAGTATTTATTTTTTTTGGTCACATTTCAATATATGAGACTTCCAAACTGTTCCCTTTGTTTTAAAGGTAGTGAAGTCAGCAACTGTAGTTTCATTTTGTTTTCGTTTTTTAACGGGCTCGGACATTTGCCAAACTGAATAAAATCATTACAGCTGATTTCCTAATGCTTGCAAAGTAAAACTTCGGTTGGCTTGCTTGCTTTGTGTGTATAGTTGTTTATGAAAATAAGATTGGCATCTTTAAACAATATATATAGTCATAGTTTAACTTGTGTATTTTATATTTGAATTTAATTGGATGTTATTCTAATATGATTGTACAATATACAAACAAAGCAAGCAAGCTAACCAAAGTTTTGCTCTACATGTATTAGGAAATAAGCTGTAATGATGTTATCCATATGTATGTGCGACGAGGTGGAAAAGGAGTAGGTCCGGTAAGGGCCGATTTTGGCCTCAAATTTCAGATTCATCTAACGAAAGATTTTGGACACTTTTTAAAGACTTAAGTGTCTATTTCATTGATTCAATTAGTATATGTAAAAGATTTTAGCTGATTAAGTCATTTACAACCCTCCGATTCAAGCAAAAGTATGAAAAATCTATCAAATATGCAAAAAATCGTCACTTTTCAGATGGTTTTTGTCAAAAATGAAAGTGGCCGCATCCGTGTTCATCCTCAACCTTTATATATGTCATGTATTATCATTAAATACAACTTACATTTCAATATTATGAATGAACACGAATGCGGCCACTTTCATTTGAGACGGAAACCGTCTAAAATTTAACCAAAATGCTAAAATTGTGAAGATTTCAGTAATTTAGCATGACTTAATTATGTTAGTACCCGATATATGTGCATTGTATTGTCAAAAGCAGACCATATTTGTGTAGCAGAAGCATTCTACTTTCCAATAAATAGCTAAAGGATTACATTTTCACAATTTTGTAAAACTGCTATATTTTGGGGCCAAAATGGGGTCTTACTGAACCTACTCCTTTGATATGTTTTGTGAAAATTGCAGCGTTGGATCTAATATAAAAAAGAAGATGTGGTATGATTGCCAATGGGACAACTGTCCACAAGAGACCAAAATGACACAGAAATTAACATTTATAGGTCACCCTATGGCCTTCAACAATGAGCAAAGCACATACCGCATAGTCAGCTATAAAAGGCCCCGATATGACAATGTAAAACCATTCAAACGAGAAAACAAACGGCCTTAATTATATAAAAAAAAATGAACGAAACACAAATATGTAACACATAAACAAACGACAACTACTGAAATACAGGCTCCTATATATACAAACCTATATACGTTTTTATTTATTAGATAGATTTCTTCTCCTTTTATATATTATATTGGGCCGTTTTTTTTTTTTTTAAATTTTAATTTATTTTTTGTTTGGATTGTTTGACATAAATGTATTAAAGTAATTTTTGGGTCATTTATAGCGTACTTTTCGGCATTGAACCTATGACTACTTACTTTACTAGAGTATGTCTTTTTTGGAAAGATGTCATTTGACACTCATACCTCATCTTCTTATTTCTATATACAAAACACGTTTTAGAATAAAAATAAAAGGTAATATGGCACCCACTGTGATCCAGAGGCTTTAAATATTTGAGATATTTCACATACATGACATACGTCAACATGACAGCAGCCGAACGATGAAAAAACTTTGAGGTATATTTTTTGATATAATTAGCAACAAACGGACTTTATCGATGGATGAAGCTATACAAAATGTATTAAGCTATATACATAATGTACCGTACCCGCTCAGTTGCGGATCCAAAGGGGGGGGGGGTCCGGGGGTTGGACCCCCTTTTTTGAACGATCAATGCATTTGAATGGGGACATGTAGTTGGAACCTCTATCCCCATTTTTTGTCCTGGGTTAGGACTCTCTTTTTAAAATGGCTGGATCCGCCCTGTCGCTTTCATAACACTTTTTTTTAGCATACTGATTATTATGATGTTCTTACTTTCAGTTCAGGTCGTGATAAAAATTTTACACAACCAGCACAGAAAAAAGAGTTTCAATGAAAGTTTTCGTGTTTTTCTAGGCAGAAACGATTTTAGAATGACATTATACAGTTTAAAAAAGCTCAAATAATTTCATAGTGGACAGTGGTCATTTCATTTGAAATTTCACTGTTTCAGGTCGTAAAATTATTGCACAGGTACAATGCATAACAATGGAAAAAACCTGTTCAACAACTTTAACAAGGCGAAAAAGAAAGTCGAATAGTGAAGCCCGTAAACAATACTTTTTTAATCTGAGCATGCAAATTGAAGATTAGGTTATATATTTTACAATAATCACATTCGCAGAACAAAAACATATATTTTGAGAATCCCAGACACTATATTAGTTGAGAGTTCTTCCACTAATTCTACGTGTTTTCCGGTTGTAGTAAACTCGTAGTAGCCCACAATGCATTGTAGCTAATTGAGTCGATTGGTCAGTTTTTCAAGGCCGTATTGGTCTTGTGTTTGGGAAATTACTATGCAAATATATTCTGACGTAATGAAATCTAGAGTTCTCGACCTGTTCATCTGTACCAAGGATTTATAAATAAATTTGGTGTATTTACTGTCTTCTGATTGGTTAAAAGTATTAGTTTTATTTATAATGTTGTCAATTTTTATGGCGACACGCCCACTCTGACGTTATGTATTCATACGTACGCCAACATGTGTGTACGTTGTTATTGTTAATATAAATAATTTTAAAAAAGTTCCTTGAGCCTTATTTTTGATAGAAATTTATTTATAAGGCAGTAACCATTTGATTTTCGGGGGGGGGGGGTATGGTTTTTTTTGGAAAAAAAAGTTTGTTTCCAGTTTTTGGAGAAAAAAATAATTTGTTTTTGATTCTGAGAAAAAAAAATTGTTTGTTTCACCCTCAGCTGCCACTATATGTAATGCTAAAATTGAAAGAAAACAATTGTTTTCGACTTGTCGCGAAAAAAATAGATTGTTGCGAGTTGTTTTCTTATTTTTGTTACGTATAGACAATAGTATAATGATAACGGACTTTATTCATTCTTGTAACATAAATTAGATGTTTTCCTTTGATGTTTTTATGAAATAATTTGCTTAAAAGTGTGGTGAGGGAAAACCATGGTATATTATATGCAAATTGATGTTGTACCATACTTTGCTAATTAAATATGCAACTCAACTAGAATCCAAAGGGAAAAAGGCGGAGCTTCAGCCATGGTATAACATATTCATTTTCGTGTTATTCCATGGCTGAAGCTCCACTTTTTTTTTAAAATGTATCCGCCTCTTAAATATTTAGGAAACTGTTAAACGTACTAAAAGGTCAAGATGTTCATTTGTTTTCATTTTATAACAAAAAGCAATAAATTGTGTGTACCCACATCTTCTTCTTTAAGTTGTGAAAAAAACGAAATGTGAAACTATCATATCCTTTGCAAAAATCCAATTAAATTTTGATTTAAAAAAGGGGATACCTATAGAAAAAGGAATAAATATCGGCTACAAATATCTGTGAAAAAAACATGATTTTTTTTTTTTGCGATCATTTAGGGGAACCTGTATGAAACAATCTGTATGGAATGTACACGGAATATAGTAGGAAAATTGTTTTGAATTCCTACCAGAAAAGAGTGATATTCCAGTCAGACAGTAGTAGGAATCCACACGGAAAATAGGCGAAAAATTTAAATTAGCAGGAATTTCTTAGTAGGAATATTGTATATTCCTACCAGGAATATGCAAATTAGCAGGAATAATTTTGGTAGGAAAATAAAATTCCTACTAGAAAACCTGGTAGGAATTTTTCAAAATTCCACCCAGAAAAAAATATTTTCTGGTAGGAAACTAAAAATATACAAAATGTAAGTGTATATTCAAAAATACACAACTGGGTCAATGATAAGTTTGAATCTCAACAACAAAGAACAAAGGAAATTCATGGAATCAATTCCTTTTTAAAAAAATAGACTTTTGAAATGTTTAAGGAAACTGCATGCAATATATGTAAGCTATAGAAAGTGTTATACATAAAGTACGTGTAGATCTAAATTAGTTTTAAGAACAAATAATGAGTAAGATTATGCACTATTAAGGAATTATTAATTGATTACTAAATATGTTTGGCAGGCAGATAAAAAAAAAATCATCTTGAATGTATAAAAATTACCTTTAGTCTTGATTAGCCATGATATTTTCTTACATTTCTACATTGTTACGTTGTGTGACCCTAGCTTGCATCATTGTATTCCAACACAACTTTTCAATCTTTCCCCTCCAACTTTTGAATTTGTGAACTGGAACTTGCTTGCATTTAACATTGCAAAATGTGTGTCATTTGCAAACAGGAATCCAGTTCAAGATAACTTTCAAGGTAGAAAGATTTTCTGGTAGGAATTTATAAATAAATTTTGGTAGGAATCTTAAACATGTAGTAGGAAAATAAATAATCAACTCAGATTTTCAAAACAGAAAAAAAGTCTATACAGACTTTAACAATTCCACCTAGGTAGTAGGATTTTTGAAGTAGGAATATTAAAAAATCCAGTCAGACTTTTGTTCATTTTCCATGTCCGTCTACTTTCTATATAGAATCTTTGAATCTAGGTGGATTCCTACTTCATTCCTACTAGTGTCTGGGTGGAATCCTACTACTTATTTCGTACGGGAACGTACACTATCTACGCTCCCTGGATCCGCTACTGTTTAAATACAGTGTTTTATCATTAAAATTGTGTTTTAATAAATAATCTAATAATCGAATTAATAAAATAACGGAAGAAAAGCAGTTTGTACGAAAACTAGAAATGTATAAATATGCATATTTCAATGAGATGAAAATTCTGTAAAATATGATTAATTTGTATGATACCTTGAAAACAAACAAAAAAACAAACAATTCTTACCGTCATTAGAATAATTATTTAATCCTTGTCGCTGGAATCCGATATTTTTGTTTACCTATGCCTCATGTTACATTGTACGAAGTTTCTGTCAGTCACATGTCAAATGTCCTTGACCTCATTTTCATGGTTCAGTGACCACTTGAAAAAAAACTGTCTGTCCAACTGGCAGGTGTCATCTGACCTTGACCTTATTTTCATGGTTCAGTGGTTATAGATAAGTTTTTGTGTTTTGGTCTCTTTTTCTCATACTTTACACAATAGATCTACAATATTTGTTGTATGGAATGATTGTAAGGTGTACATGTCTAGCGTGCAGATGTCATCTGACCTTGACCTCATTTTCATGGTTGAGTGGTCAAAGTTAAGTTTTTGAGTTTTGGTCTTTTTATCTAATACTATATGCTATAAGTCAACTATATTTGGTGTATGGAAATATTATATGATCTGTATGTCAGTCGCGCAGGTTTTATTTGACCTCGACCTCATTTTCACGGTTCATTGCTCAGTGTTAGGTTTTTGTGTTTTGGTCTATTTTTCTTAAACTAAAAGTAAGAGGTCAACTATATGTGTTGTATGAAAGCATTGTTAGCTGTACATGTCTGTCTGGCATGTTTCATCTGACCTTGACCTCATTTTCATAGTTCATTGGTCTTTGTTATCTTGGTTAATGTTAAGTTATGTGACAGTTGTTATAAAGCTTTATACTTAATATAAAAAGAAGATGTGGTATGATTGCCAATGAGACAACTATCCACAAAAGACCAAAATGACACAGACATTAACAACTATAGGTCACCGTACGGCCTTCAACAATGAGCAAAGCCCATACCGCATATTCAGCTATAAAAGGCCCCGATAAGACAATGTAAAACAATTCAAACGAGAAAACTAACGGCCTTATTTATGTAAAAAAATGAACGAAAAACAAATATGTTACACATAAACAAACGACAACCACTGAATATACAGGCTCCTGACTTGGGACAGGCACATACATAAATAATGTGGCGGGGTTAAACATGTTAAGACTATCAACATAATAGGGTCATTTCGTCTCTAAGAACACATTGTTACCACCAGAGACATGAACACAAATGAAAATCTTTTTCTAAAAGCTGCAACGTATAACAAACGTATTATAAGCGAATAGGTAACGAATAGGTAACAGGGTATTAACCGAGCGCTCGAACGGGTACATGCGCGCTAATAGGGTCATTTAATCTCTTAGAACACATTGTTACCACCAGAGACATGGACACAATTGAAAATCCTTTTCTAAAAGGTGCAACGTACAACAAACGTATTATAAGTGAATAGGTAACGAATAGGTAACGAATAGGTAACAGGGTATTAACCTAGCGCTGGAACGGGTACATGCGCTCTAATAGGGTCATTTCGTCTCTAAGAACACATTGTTACCACCAGAGACATGAACACAATTAAAAAACGATTTATTTCAAGGTGCAACGTATACTTACCCCGCGCATTAAAAGCGAATAAGGAACGAATAAGTAACAGGGTATTATCCGTGCGCTGGGACGGGTACATGCACGCTAATAGAGTCATTTCATCGCTAAGAAGACATTGTTACCACCAGAGACATGGACACAATTGAAAATCCTTTTCTAAAAGGTGCAACGTACAACAAACGTATTATAAGTGAATAGGTAACGAATAGGTAACGAATAGGTAACAGGGTATTAACCGAGCGCTCGAACGGGTACATGCGCGCTAATAGGGTCATTTCATCTCTGATTACACATTGTTACCACCAGAGACATGAACACAATTGGAAATCCTTTTCTAAAAGGTGTAACGTACAACAAACGTATTATAAGTGAATAGGTAACGAATAGGTAACGAATAGGTAACAGGGTATTAACCGAGCGCTGGAACGGGTACATGCGCTCTAATAGGGTCATTTCGTCTCTTAGAACACATTGTTACCACCAGAGACATGAACACAATTAAAAAATGATTTATTTCAAGGTGCAACGTATACTTACCCCGCGCATTAAAAGCGAATAAGGAACGAATAAGTAACAGGGTATTATCCGAGCGCTGGAACGGGTACATGCACGCTAATAGAGTCATTTAATCTCTAAGAAGACATTGTTACCACCAGAGACATGGACACAATTGAAAATCCTTTTCTAAAAGGTGCAACGTACAACAAACGTATTATAAGTGAATAGGTAACGAATAGGTAACGAATAGGTAACAGGGTATTAACCGAGCGATGGAACGGGTACATACGCACTAATGGGGTCATTTCATCTCTAAGAACACATTGTTACCACCAGAGACACGAACACAATTAAAAAACGATTTATTTCAAGGTGCAAAGTATACCCTGCGCATTAAAAGCGAATAAGGAACGAATAAGTAACAGGGTATTATCCGAGCGCTGGAACGGGTACATGCACGCTAATAGAGTCATTTGATATCTAAGAAGACATTGTTACCACCAGAGACATGGACACAATTGAAAATCCTTTTCTAAAAGGTGCAACGTACAACAAACGTATTATAAGTGAATAGGTAACGAATAGGTAACAGGGTATTAACCGAGCGCTGGAACGGGTACATGCGCTCTAATAGGATCATTTCGTCTTTAAGAACACATTGTTACCACCAGAGACATGAACACAATTGAAAATCCTTTTCTAAAAGGTGCAACGTACATCAAACGTATTAAAAGCGAATAAGTAATGAATATTTAACAGGGTATTATCCGAGCGCTGGAACGGATACATATGCGCTTATAGAGTTATATCACCTCTAAGAACCCAAATCTACCACCAGAGACAACAAAACAATTGAAAATCATGTTTTAAAAGGTGCAACGTATGATACACGTATTATAAGCGAATTGTAAGCGAGTGATGGAACGAATTAAACAAAGTAATAGCAAGCTCCGAAACGATGTACACCCTGCTAACATGTTTAACCCCACCACATTATGTTAGTATGTGCCTGTCCCTAGACAAGAGCCTGAAATTAAGTAGTTATCGTTTGTTTTTGTGTTACATATTTGTTTTCCGTTTATGTTTTTGTATATGAAATACGGCCGTTAGTTTTGTTGTTTGAATTATTTGAAATTGTCATGTCTGGGCCTTTTATAGGTGACTACACGGTTTGGGCTATGCTCATTGTTGAAGGCCGTACATTGACCTATAGTTGATAGTTTCTGTGTCATTGTGGTCTATTGTGGGGTGTTGTCTCATTGGCAATCATACCACATTTTTTTTAAATGCAAGCGCTAACACGGTGATTTCATCCCTTCGAACCAAGATCCATCTTCAAACATACGGACATAAAGCAGTTAAAAGGTAGAACGTATAAAAATCAAATAAGGAACAAATAAGCATCGAACATAAAGTAAAAGGATTGGTTGAGCACAAACACATATAAATAGGTCATAAAACTATTATCAGATATAAGAGTATAAACAATTAAAAAGGGGGAAGGATATTAAAAATCGAATAAGTAACGAATAAGGAATAGGGAATAAGTAACGAATAGGTAACGATAGGGAATAGGGAATAAGTAACGAATAGGTATCGAATTGGGAATAAGGAATAGGTAACGATCGAATAGGTAACGAATAGGGAATAGGTAACGAATAGGTAACGAATAGGGAATAGGGAATAGGTAACGAATAGGGAATAGGGAATAGGTAACGAATAGGTAACGAATAGGGAATAGGGAATAGGTAACGAATAGGTAACGAATAGGGAATAGGGAATAGGTAACGAATAGGTAACGAATAGGGAATAGGGAATAGGTAACGAATAGGGAATAGGGAATAAGTAACCAACTTGACGTCCATTAATAAAGCCGGGTGGCAATGATTTACAATGAAGATAAATTCAGCACTACCTATGCATTATTAAAGTAGATGAGCTGTGTTGGTGTATTAACGTCAGCAAAAAAGTACATTCATTTGTATACAACGTGATTTACTAGGAAGGTCAGCTGCCGGGCTGAACTGGTAAACATTAGGATGCACATTTGAAAAGATTACCATCCATGCATTGTCCCTTTCTTACTATACAAATCCTTGTCTGTACAAATCCTCTAATCAATGATAATTCACATCCTTTTCTCTCAACATAACACGCTTTAAGATTTAATACATTACTTCCTTTTGTGTGACATTAGTTTAAGCCTTGAGCAAATCAGTTGTCATTTTAAATTCCGCCAAATAGGACCGAAATATATCCAATCTCTGCTTATGTTTCAACAAGTGATCAACAAAATGTTAAAACACACCAATTATATTCCAATACTTTTGTTCTTTGCTGTAATCATTTTGATGCAGTATCATAACTACAGATCAACAATGGAAATTAGGAACTTAATCAAATGTTTTAAATCCGGTACGTAAACGGTAATGTATGTTTTATTTATAGGGAAAACGGTAATGTATGTTTTAATTATAGGGAAAACGTTAATGTATGTTTTATTTATAGTGTATATGTATCTATATTTCAACAACTTTTCATTGATACTGTTTTCAACTGCTACAAAAAAAGTAAATGTTGTTACAGTAGACATGACTTATAGTTGCCTATATTATCCTCGTCCTTTGGGTTCTTGTGAATATTTGTCTCAATTACAATCATATAACATTTCAAATACGCTTGAAGTACTCAATCTGTCTTTATACGACTTAAACCTTGTTCACTTTGATATCGGCTGCAGCATTTCATAAAATATTTTCTACAACAATTTAATTTAACGCAGACAAAATCACGACCTCTTGCAATGTCTAATGTAGATAAAAAATGAAAATAAGATTAGTAACCACAACTTAGCTATATATCTTTTTTAATAACAAAAAATAAATTAAAAATGTACTTTTTGCACAAATGATATACAGGATGAGAATAATACAAACAATGTTAAAGAGCTTTGTAATTTAGATTAATTTATATCTTTTAAGCTTACAACCGATATAAGTTAAAATAATGTTTATTTATTAATCAGATTTATACTTACGACACCTTCTGCTATACTGTCACTTAGTTTGTGTTTATATATGTAGTATTGATGTGAATGTTATTCAAATGTTCACCTATATATGGTTTGTATAGACTATGATAATAAAGATACATTTCATTATCCAAATTATCTTTTTCAGGAAAAAGGGTGCCAATATCAAAACCAAACTCGTTAGATTTCACCAATCAACAGGATAAAGCATTTGACGAATTGACAACGTAAGTATAAAAGATGAGGTATGATTGTCAATGAGGCAACCCTCTGGATAGTGTGCGTTACCTAAAATCAAAAACATATCATGTAGGGGGCCAAAAATAACGTCAAAATATAATTTTTAGTTTCTTGTGTACAATTTGGAAATTAGTATGGCGTTCATTATCACTGAACTAGTATACATTTGTTTAGGGGCCAGCTGAAGGACGCCTCCGGGTGCGGGAATTTCTCGCTACATTGAAGACCTGTTGGTGACCTTCTGCTGTTGTTTTTTTATTTGGTCGGGTTGTTGTCTCTTTGACACATTCCCCATTTCCATTCTCAATTCTATTATAACCGTTAAGGGATACTTAAATTCTTGATCAGTCCATGAATACTGGCGCATGTGCACAATGTGGAATACTTGACATGCCCGCGTTCATGACATGGAATGTCGTTTGTTGGTTTTTGTTTTTAGTCATGGAATTGTCAGTTTTTCTTCGACTTATAAGTTTGAATGTCCCTTTGGTGTCTTCCAACTCTTGGTTTCTAACATGGGAATCGTCAATCATTTATTGTCGATAATATACCCAGCCAATGGCATTATGTCCCACTTGGGTGGGGTTGGGGGGAGTGAAGAGGATAAGAAAGTTCCCAATGACCTTATGTCCTACTGGGGATGGAGGGGATAAGTAAGATCCCAATGGATTTATGTCCCACTGGGGATGAAGGGGATAAGTGAGATCCCAAAGGCTTTATGTCCCACTGGAGATGAAGGGGATAAGTGAGATCCCAACGGCTTTATGTCCCACTAGGGATGAAGGGGATAAGTGAGATCCCAATGGCCTTACGCCTCACTGGGGATGAAGGGGATAAGTAAGATCCCAAATGGCGATATGTCCCATTTGGGTGGAGGGATGAAGAGAATAACTAAGAACCCGATAATTGTGATGGTTTTATCATACACAGTAGACTATCAATGATTTCGTTATGCTAAGACCCGTTTAGTTACATTGCTACACATCTATAGCAAGTTACCGGAATCTTTGGACGAAGTTTCTTGATGGCTGGATAACCAATATGTCTTTCTAAACAAAGTAGTCTTTAGTTCAATTTGGTAAGGGCGCTGAATTGTAACACAGAGGTCCAGGGTTTGATCCGTTTACAAGACCATTCAGATAGCATTACAAAGGTCGAATGTATTTGGAGGATAAAATTAATAATTCATTTATTACAATTTATTGTCACTGTAATATTCATTACTAAATCAGGGTGTAAATTACTGTTTTTCTATTTAAGAGAGTTACGTCAAGTAGGTGGCATCGAATATAAATGTCCAAATTTAATCAATCGAGGAAACTGGCATGACTGCAATTCCTCTCCATTTATAGCAGGGAAACTATGTTTGGTGTATTCCTTTGGGTGAGTTTTACTTTTGATTAATCTAATTGGCTGATGTATTTGAACACATGTCAATCATTTCGTCTGAAGTTTGCTAAATAACTTCTTTTTACGTACTACTTTACTGTTCCTCTTTCTCTCTGTCTGTATGGTTGTTAGTTATACTTCTAACGGTTACTCTTTCAGTCTGTATGGTCGAGAGGGATACTTCTGACGGTTACTCTGTCTGTCTGTATGGTTGTGAGGAATACTTAGACTGACGGTTACTCTGTCTGTCGGTATGGTTGTGAATGATACTTCTCACGGTTACTCTTTCTGTCTGTATGGTTGTGAGGGATACATCTGAAGGTTACTCTGTCTGTCTGTATGGTTGTTAGTTATACTTCTGACGGTTACTCTTTCTGTCTGTATGGTTGAGAGGGATACTTCTGACGGTTACTCTGTCTGTCTGTATGGTTGTGAATGATACTTCTGACGGTTACTCTTTCTGTCTGTATAGTTGTGAGGGATACTTCTGACGTTTACTCTGTCTGTCTGTATAGTTGTGAGGGATACTTCACTTCTGACGGTTACTTTTTCTGTCTGTATGGTTGAGTGGGATACTTCTGACGGTTACTCTTTCTGTCTGTATAGTTGTGAGGGATACTTCTGACGGTTACTCTGTCTGTCTGTATGGTTGTGAGGAATACTTCTGACGGTTACTCTGTCTGTCGGTATGGTTGTGAATGATACTTCTCACGGTTACTCTTTCTGTCTGTATGGTTGTGAGGGATACATCTGACGGTTACTCTGTCTGTCTGTATGGTTGTTAGTTATACTTCTGACGGTTACTCTTTCTGTCTGTATGGTTGAGAGGGATACTTCTGACGGTTACTCTTTCTGTCTGTATGGTTGAGAGGATTACATCTGACGGTTACTCTGTCTGTCTGTATGGTTGTGAATGATACTTCTAACGGTTACTCTTTCTGTCTGTATGGTTGAGATGGATACTTCTGACGGTAACTCTGTCTGTCTGTATGGTTGTGAGGGATACTTCTGAGGTTACTCTGTCTGTCTGTATGGTTGTGAATGATACTTCTAACGGTTACTCTTTCTGTCTGTATGGTTGAGAGGGATGCTTCTGACGGTTACTCTGTCTGTCTGTATGTTGTGAGGGATACTTCTGACGGTTACTCTTCTGTCTGTATGGTTGTGAGGGACACTTCTGACGGTTACTCTGTCTGTTAGTTGTGAGGGATGCTTCACTTCTGACGGTTACTTTTTCTGTCTGTATGGTTGTTAGTATACTTCTAACGGTTACTCTTTCTGTCTGTATGGTTGAGAGGGATACTTCTGACGGTTACTCTGTCTGTCTGTATGGTTGTTAGTTATACTTCTAACGGTTACTCTTTCTGTCTGTATGGTTGAGAGGGATACTTCTGACGGTTACTCTGTCTGTCTGTATGGTTTGAGGGATACATCTGACGGTTACTCTGTCTGTCTGTATGGTTGTGAATAATACTTCTAACGGTTACTCTTTCTGTCTGTATGGTTGAGAGGATACTTCTGACGGTTACTCTGTCTGTCTGTATGGTTGTGAGGGATAATTCTGACGGTTACTCTGTCTGTCTGTATGGTTGTGAATGATACTTCTGACGGTTACTCTGTCTGTCTGTATGGTTGTGAATATACTTCTAATGGTTACTCTTTCTGTCTGTATGGTTGAGAGGGATACTTCTGACGGTTACTCTGTCTGTCTGTATAGTTGTGAGGGATACTTCTGACGGTTACTCTGTCTGTCTGTATGGTTGTGAGGGACACTTCTGACGGTTACTCTGTCTTTCTGTATAGTTGTGAGGGATGCTTCACTTCTGACGGTTACTTTTTCTGTCTGTATGGTTGTTAGTTATACTTCTAACGGTTACTCTTTCTGTCTGTATGGTTTGAGAGGATACTTCTGACGGTTACTCTGTCTGTCTGTATGGTTGTGAGGGATACTTCTGACGGTTACTCTGTCTGTCTGTATTGTTGTGAGGGATACTTCTGACGGTTACTCTGTCTGTCTGTATGGTTGTGAGGGACACTTCTGACGGTTACTCTGTCTGTATAGTTGTGAGGGATGCTTCACTTCTGACGGTTACTTTTTCTGTCTGTATGGTTGTTAGTTATACTTCTAACGGTTACTCTTTCTGTCTGTATGGTTGAGAGGGATACTTCTGACGGTTACTCTGTCTGTCTGTATGGTTGTTAGTTATACTTCTAACGGTTACTCTTTCTGTCTGTATGGTTGAGAGGGATACTTCTGACGGTTACTCTGTCTGTCTGTATGGTTGTGAGGGATACATCTGACGGTTACTCTGTCTGTCTGTATGGTTGTGAATAATACTTCTAACGGTTACTCTTTCTGTCTGTATGGTTGAGATGGATACTTCTGACGGTTACTCTGTCTGTCTGTATGGTTGTGAGGGATAATTCTGACGGTTACTCTGTCTGTCTGTATGGTTGTGAATGATACTTCTGACGGTTACTCTGTCTGTCTGTATGGTTGTGAATGATACTTCTAAGGTTACTCTTCTGTCTGTATGGTTGAGAGGGATACTTCTGACGGTTACTCTGTCTGTCTGTATAGTTGTGAGGATACTTCTGACGGTTACTCTGTCTGTCTGTATGGTTGTGAGGGACACTTCTGACGGTTACTCTGTCTTTCTGTATAGTTGTGAGGGATGCTTCACTTCTGACGGTTACTTTTTCTGTCTGTATGGTTGTTAGTTATACTTCTAACGGTTACTCTTTCTGTCTGTATGGTTGAGAGGGATACTTCTGACGGTTACTCTGTCTGTCTGTATGGTTGTGAGGGATACTTCTGACGGTTACTCTGTCTGTCTGTATTGTTGTGAGGGATACTTCTGACGGTTACTCTGTCTGTCTGTATGGTTGTGAGGGATACTTCTGACGGTTACTCTGTCTGTCGGTATGGTTGTGAATGATACTTCTGACGGTTACTTTTTCTGTTTGTATGGTTGAGAGGGATACTTCTGACGGTTACTCTTTCTGTCTGTATGGTTGAGAGGGATACTTCTGACGGTTACTCTGTCTGTCTGTATAGTTGTGAGGGATACTTCTGACGGTTACTCTGTCTGTCTGTATGGTTGTAAGGGCACTTCTGACGGTTACTCTGTCTGTCTGTATAGTTGTGAGGGATACTTCACTTCTGACGGTTACTTTTTCTGTCTGTATGGTTGAGGGGATACTTCTGACGGTTACTCTTTCTGTCTGTATGGTTGAGAGGGATGCTTCTGACGGTTACTCTTTCTGTCTGTATGGTTGAGAGGGATACTTCTGACGGTTACTCTTTCTGTCTGTATAGTTGTGAGGGATACTTCTGACGGTTACTCTGTCTGTCTGTATAGTTGTGAGGGATACTTCACTTCTGACGGTTACTCTTTCTGTCTGTATGATTGAGGGGATACTTCTGACGGTTACTCTTTCTGTCTGTATAGTTGAGAGGGATACTTCTGACGGTTACTCTTTCTGTCTGTATAGTTGTGAGGGATACTTCTGACGGTTACTCTTTCTGTCTGTATGGTTGATAGGGATACTTTTGCAGTATATCCTTAACTTTTCTCTATTTAATCATTGTTTTCTAATATATCTCGTTGTGTTGTGTGCTGTATGGTTGTTTAAATGCTTGCATATTTACCGTTTCTTACGATTCGCGATTGTTTGGTAAAAGAGAGACAACAGACTCCAAATAGACATTCTAACTCATTAGTCGATAATTCACTGACAACGCCACGGTAAAAAAACGAAAAAGATCAAAAGACAAAAGTATACAAAACACAACATAGAAAACTAAAGACTAAACAACACGCACCCCACAAAAACCAGGGGTGAGCTAAGGTGCTCAGGAAGGTTAAAAGATGACAGTTTTTGTTTGAAGTCTTTGATTACTCCACATTCTTCTGCTTTAATGGACAGTCAAACAGTCAGGACCTCAAAGAAAAACTTATTGACGTCTTCAGTCTTCTGGTGAGGTTTGTTATATGTGTTGAAAACATCAGACTTTTTGATGAGGACCAGCCAAAAACATATAGCACATTTCTTCTGCTTTTTGTTTTGTAAATTGTATATGGGGATTTGTTATGAATGGATACACTACATACTATCAGTTCCATTCTTTTTTAATTTTTAATTTTTGTATTCTTCAGAATAAATTACGATTTCCGATTTGATGACGCCATGGCTCGCAATGGTTGTGAAGTTCATTCGTTCGACCCAAGGTAAGTTACCATGGTTTTGTTTGTGCATAATAACTTTTGGAAATATTTGATGAAGCAAAGGTCAAAATAATAAATTGATTTTTAACAATATATGGAAATGTTACGGTCAAATTCTTTAGATGTCATGAACAGATAAAATAGTTTGTTGTTGTGGATTTAAGGGGGAGCGTTTATTTATTATGTTTTTGCATAAACAAATTCATCAATTTGAGCGATGATGTCTTCCTTCTAATTTTGATTTCGGGAATAGAATAGTCACCGACGTCATTCCCTTCAATTATGCCCGAAGAACATGTCAACATTCAAAAACTTTATCGGTCACCGACGTCATTTCATACTCATGCAGGAAGAATATGTTAAAATCTAATGACTTTCTCGGTCCCGATGTTATTCCCTACTTTATTATATGCCAGAATATAAACATGATCTTGTCAAAATCCAATTGTTTTCTCAGACCCCAAAGTTATTCCCTGCTCATGCCAGACTAGCAGTAGAAGGTCACGGTCCAACAATGGCTTTATTATTCTCTGACATTATTCGCTGAAAATAGCTTTATACCGGTAGAACATATCAAGACCGAAAGGCTTTCAAAGTGACCGAAGTGAAAATTAGAAAAAGAAAATATATTTTCAAAATTCATTTATTTCTATTGTAGCATGGGAAATACAACAAAACATATTAGAAAATCAGGAGTTCATTTTCATCCAATTGGTATTGGCGGGAAATCTAATGATGCTGTTATTCCAAGAATGGATCAGTATACCAAAAAACATCCAAAGAAGACGTGGAAAGTACGAACATTGCGTCAGATAATGGAATCGTTAGGTCATGAGGATGTAAGTACGAACACTGCGTCAGATAATGGAATCGTTAGGTCATGAGGATGTAAGTACGAACATTGCGTCAGATAATGGAATCGTTAGGTCATGAGGATGTAAGTACGAACACTGCGTCAGTTAATGGAATCGTTAGGTCATGAGGATGTAAGTACGAACATTGCGTCAGATAATGGAATCGTTAGGTCATGAGGATGTAAGTACGAACATTGCGTCAGATAATGGAATCGTTAGGTCATGATGATGTAAGTACGAACATTGCGTCAGATAATGGAATCGTTAGGTCATGAGGATGTAAGTACGAACATTGCGTCAGATATGGAATCGTAGGCCATGAGGATGTAAGTACGAACACTGCGTCAGATAATGGATCGTTAGGTCATGAGGATGTAAGTACGAACACTGCGTCAGATAAGGGAATCGTTAGGTCATGAGGATGTAAGTACGAACACTGCGTCAGATAATGGAATCGTTAGGTCATGAGGATGTAAGTACGAACACTGCGTCAGATAATGGAATCGTTAGGTCATGAGGATGTAAGTACGAACATTGCGTCAAATAATGGAATCGTTAGGTCATGAGGATGTAAGTACGAACACAGCGTCAGATAATGGAATCGTTAGGTCATGAGGATGTAAGTACGAACACTGCGTCAGATAATGGAATCGTTAGGCCATGAGGATGTAAGTACGAACACTGCGTCAGATAATGGAATCGTTAGGTCATGAGGATGTAAGTACGAACACTGCGTCAGATAATGGAATCGTTAGGCCATGAGGATAAAAGTACGAACACTGCGTCAGATAATGGAATCGTTCGAACATGAGGATGTAAGTACGAACACTGCGTCAGATAATGGAATCGTTAGGCCATGAGGATGTAAGTACGAACACTGCGTCAGATAATGGAATCGTTAGGCCATGATGATGTAAGTACGAACACTGCGTCAGATAATGGAATCGTTAGGCCATGAGGATGTAAGTACGAACACTGCGTCATATAATGGAATCGTTAGGCCATGAGGATGTAAGTACGAACACTGCGTCAGATAATGGAATCGTTAGGCCATGAGGATGTAAGTACGAACACTGCGTCAGATAATGGAATGGTTAGGCCATGAGGATGTAAGTACCAACACTGCGTCAGATAATGGAATCGTTATGCCATGAGGATGTAAGTACAACACTGCGTCAGATAATGGAATCGTTAGGCCATGAGGATGTAAGTACGAACACTGCGTCAGATAATGGAATCGTTAGGCCTTAGGATGTAAGTACGAACACTGCGTCAGATAATGGAATCGTTAGGCCTTAGGATGTAAGTACGAACACTGCGTCAGATAATGGAATCGTTAGGCCATGAGGATGTAAGTACGAACACTGCGTCAGATAATGGAATCGTTATGCCATGAGGATGTAAGTACGAACACTGCGTCAGATAATGGAATCGTTAGGTCCATGAGGATGTAAGTACGAACACTGCGTCAGATAATGGAATCGTTAGGCCATGAGGATGTAAGTACGAACACTGCGTCAGATAATGGAATCGTTAGGCCATGAGGATGTAAGTACGAACACTGCGTCAGATAATGGAATCGTTAGGTCATGAGGATGTAAGTACGAACACTGCGTCAGATAATGGAATCGTTAGGTCATGAGGATGTAAGTACGAACACTGCGTCAGATAATGGAATCGTTAGGCCATGAGGATGTAAGTACGAACACTGCGTCAGATAATGGAATCGTTAGGCCATGAGGATGTAAGTACGAACACTGCGTCAGATAATGGAATCGTTAGGTCATGAGGATGTAAGTACGAACACTGCGTCAGATAATGGAATCGTTAGGTCATGAGGATGTAAGTACGAACACTGCGTCAGATAATGGAATCGTTAGGCCATGAGGATGTAAGTACAACACTGCGTCAGATAATGGAATCGTTAGGCCATGAGGATGTAAGTACGAACACTGCGTCAGATAATGGAATCGTTAGGCCTTAGGATGTAAGTACGAACACTGCGTCAGATAATGGAATCGTTAGGCCTAGGATGTAAGTACGAACACTGCGTCAGATAATGGAATCGTTAGGCCATGAGGATGTAAGTACGAACACTGCGTCAGATAATGGAATCGTTATGCCATGAGGATGTAAGTACGAACACTGCGTCAGATAATGGAATCGTTAGGTCATGAGGATGTAAGTACGAACACTGCGTCAGATAATGGAATCGTTAGGCCATGAGGATGTAAGTACAACACTGCGTCAGATAATGGAATCGTTAGGCCATGAGGATGTAAGTACGAACACTGCGTCAGATAATGGAATCGTTAGGCCATGAGGATGTAAGTACAACACTGCGTCAGATAATGGAATCGTTAGGCCATGAGGATTAAGTACGAACACTGCGTCAGATAATGGAATCGTTAGGCCATGAGGATGTAAGTACGAACACTGCGTCAGATAATGGAATCGTTAGGCCATGAGGATGTAAGTACGAACACTGCGTCAGATAATGGAATCGTTAGGCCATGAGGATGTAAGTACGAACACTGCGTCAGATAATGGAATCGTTAGGCCATGAGGATGTAAGTACAACACTGCGTCAGATAATGGAATCGTTAGGCCATGAGGATGTAAGTACGAACACTGCGTCAGATAATGGAATCGTTAGGCCATGAGGATGTAAGTACGAACACTGCGTCAGATAATGGAATCGTTAGGTCATGAGGATGTAAGTACGAACACTGCGTCAGATAATGGAATCGTTAGGCATGAGGATGTAAGTACGAACACTGCGTCAGATAATGGAATCGTTAGGCCATGAGGATGTAAGTACGAACACTGCGTCAGATAATGGAATCGTTAGGTCATGAGGATGTAAGTACGAACACTGCGTCAGATAATGGAATCGTTAGGTCATGAGGATGTAAGTACGAACACTGCGTCAGATAATGGAATCGTTAGGCCATGAGGATGTAAGTACGAACACTGCGTCAGATAATGGAATCGTTAGGCCATGAGGATGTAAGTACGAACACTGCGTCAGATAATGGAATCGTTAGGTCATGAGGATGTAAGTACGAACACTGCGTCAGATAATGGAATCGTTAGGTCATGAGGATGTAAGTACGAACACTGCGTCAGATAATGGAATCGTTAGGCCATGAGGATGTAAGTACCAACACTGCGTCAGATAATGGAATCGTTAGGCCATGAGGATGTAAGTACGAACACTGCGTCAGATAATGGAATCGTTAGGCCTTAGGATGTAAGTACGAACACTGCGTCAGATAATGGAATCGTTAGGCCTTAGGATGTAAGTACGAACACTGCGTCAGATAATGGAATCGTTAGGCCATGAGGATGTAAGTACGAACACTGCGTCAGATAATGGAATCGTTATGCCATGAGGATGTAAGTACGAACACTGCGTCAGATAATGGAATCGTTAGGTCATGAGGATGTAAGTACGAACACTGCGTCAGATAATGGAATCGTTAGGCCATGAGGATGTAAGTACCAACACTGCGTCAGATAATGGAATCGTTAGGCCATGAGGATGTAAGTACGAACACTGCGTCAGATAAAGGAATCGTTAGGCCATGAGGATGTAAGTAACAACACTGCGTCAGATAATGGAATCGTTAGGCCATGAGGATGTATTATTAAAGTACGAACACTGCGTCAGATAATGGAATTGTTAGGCCATGAGGATGTAAGTACGAACACTGCGTCAGATAATGGAATCGTTAGGCCATGAGGATGTAAGTACGAACACAGCGTCAGATGATGGAATCATTAGGCCATGAGGATGTAAGTACGAACACTGCGTCAGATAATGGAATCGTTAGGCCATGAGGATGTAAGTACGAACACTGCGTCAGATAATGGAATCGTTAGGCCATGAGGATGTAAGTACGAACACTGCGTCAGATAATGGAATCGTTAGGCCATGAGGATGTAAGTACGAACACTGCGTCAGATAATGGAATCGTTAGGTCATGAGGATGTAAGTACGAACACTGCGTCAGATAATGGAATCGTTAGGCCATGAGGATGTAAGTACGAACACTGCGTCAGATAATGGAATCGTTAGGCCATGAGGGTGTAAGTACGAACACTGCGTCAGATAATGGAATCGTTATGCCATGAGGATGTAAGTACGAACACTGCGTCAGATAATGGAATCGTTAGGTCATTAGGATGTAAGTACGAACACTGCGTCAGATAATTGAATCGTTATGCCATGAGGATGCAAGTACGAACACTGCGTCAGCTAATGGAATCGTTAGGCCATGAGGATGTAAGTACGAACACTGCGTCAGATAATGGAATCGTTAGGCCATGAGGATGTAAGTACGAACACTGCGTCAGATAATGGAATCGTTATGCCATGAGGATGTAAGTACGAACACTGCGTCAGATAATGGAATCGTTAGGTCATGAGGATGTAAGTACGAACACTGCGTCAGATAATGGAATCGTTAGGCAATGAGGATGCAAGAACGAACACTGCGTCAGATAATGGAATCGTTAGGCCATGAGGATGTAAGTACGAACACTGCGTCAGATAATGGAATCGTTAGGCCATGAGGATGTAACCACGTTACGCGCGATGTTTGTTCAGGTAAGCGTAACACAACGTCGAGGATATTTCGTAACGTTCAAACCAAAAATTCGACTAAAACGTTGTTTTTAAGCAAGTGCGACATTCTTGTAAGACTCCGCAAAATCGACGGTGCTTTTTAACTACTTATCGAAAATTGATGTATTTTAGTTTTTTGAAAAATTAAGAAAAATAACATTTTAAAAAATCATAAAATTCTAACATTATAAGAGCAGTGATAAGCAAACAATTGACGTTAATTTGAGTTGAGTTTGTTTTTACGCCAAAAAATGGTGATGAGACAATGTTGTAAGCCAGTGAAAAATCGCTCATAAATTATCATATATCATTTTTCAGGATATTTGTCCTTAAATTCATAAAATTAAGCAAATAAACATTGATGTAGTGAATACAAATACTAAACTTTTTTTCATTTTAGATGTAGGTTTTTTGTTTCTCAAAACTGGAATACCAATTTTTTTCCCCGTGGGACAGATTTGCCCTTGTAGTATGGAACGCGTTTTTTTTCTATGACATCATCATAACGTCATAAAAAATGCATAAAAGACTGAAGGAATCATTCTGTTTAATAATGGAAAAAACTGTTTTACAAAACATTAAATAGTTTTGACGAAAATCATAGTTCAGTGGTTACAATAAATGAAATATGTTACGCGGGACAACCTAAAATTCGCAGTTTTTTTTTAAATGAAGCTTGTCGCATGCAGCATAAAACATAGTTTCAACAATTATTTTTTTCGTTTTTATATTAAAAATTGTTACTTTTTAGCTCACCTGGCCCGAAGGGCCAAGTGAGCTATTCCCATCACTTTGCGTCCGGCGTCCGTCGTCGTCGTCCGTCGTCGTCCGTCGTCCGTCGTCGTCCGTCGTCCGTCGTCGTTAACTTTTACAAAAATCTTCTCCTCTGAAACTACTGGGCCAAATCAAACCAAACTTGGCCACAATCATCATTGGGGTATCTAGTTTAAAAAATGTGTGGCGTGACCCGGTCAACCAACCAAGATGGCCGCCACGGCTAAAAATAGAACATAGGGGTAAAATGCAGTTTTTGGCTTATAACTCAAAAACCAAAGCATTTAGAGCAAATCTGACATGGGGTAAAAATGTTTATCAGGTCAAGATCTATCTGCCCTGAAATTTTCAGATGAATCGGTCAATCGGTTGTTGGGTTACTGCCCCTGAATTGGTAATTTTGAGGAAATTTTGCTGTTTTTGGTTATTATCTTGAATATTATTATAGATAGAGATAAACTGTAAACAACAATAATGTTCAGCAAAGTAAGATCTACAAATAAGTCAACATAACCAAAATGGTCAGTTGACCCGTTTAGGAGTTATTGCCCTTTATAGTCAATTTTTAACCATTTTTCGTAAATTAAAGTAATCTTTTACAAAAATCTTCTCCTCTGAAACTACTGGGCCAAATTAATCCAAACTTGGCCACAATCATCTTTGGGGTATCTAGTTTAAAAAATGTGTGGCGTGACCTGGTCAACCAACTAAGATGGCCGCCACAGCTAAAAATAGAACATAGGGGTAAAATGCAGTTTTTGGCTTATAACTCAAAAACCAAAGCATTTTGAGGAAATCTGACGGGATAAAAATGTTTATTAGGTCAAGATCTATCTGCCCTGAAATTTTCAGATGAATCGGTCAATCGGTTGTTGGGTTGCTGCCCCTGAATTGGTAATTTTGAGGAAATTTTGCTGTTTTTGGTTATTATCTTGAATATTATTATAGATAGAGATAAACTGTAAAAAGCAATAATGTTCAGCACAGTAAGATCTACAAATAAGTCAACATGACCAAAATGGTCAGTTGACCCGTGTAGGAGTTATTGCCCTTTATAGTCAATTTTTAACCATTTTTTGTAAATTAAAGTAATCTTTTACAAAAATCTTCTCCTCTGAAACTACTGGGCCAAATTAATCCAAACTTGGCCACAATCATCTTTGGGGTATCTAGTTTAAAAAATGTGTGGCGTGACCTGGTCAACCAACTAAGATGGCCGCCACAGCTAAAAATAGAACATAGGGGTAAAATGCAGTTTTTGGCTTATAACTATGAAACCAAAGCATTTAGAGCAAATCTGACAAGAAGTTAAATTGTTAATCAAGTCAATATCTATCTGCCCTGAAATTTTCAGTTGAATCAGTCAACCCGTTGTTGGGTTGCTGCCCCTGAATTGGTAATTTTGAGGAAATTTTGCTGTTTTTGGTTATTATCTTGAATATTATTATAGATAGAGATAAACTGTAAACAGCAATAATGTTCATCAAAGTAAGATCTACAAAAAGGTCAACATGACGAAAATGGTCAGTTGACCCGTTTAGGAGTTATTGCCCTTTATAGTCAATTTTTAACCATTTTTCGTAAATTAAAGTAATCTTTTACAAAAATCTTCTCCTCTGAAACCACTGGGCCAAACTAATCCAAACTTGGCCACAATCATCTTTGGGGTATCTAGTTTAAAAAATGTGTGGCATGACTTGGTCAACCAACTAAGATGGCCGCCACAGCTAAAAATAAAACATAGGGGTAAAATGCAGTTTTTGGCTTATAACTATGAAACCAAAGCATTTAGAGCAAATCTGACAAGAAGTTAATTTGTTAATCAAGTCAATATCTATCTGCCCTGAATTTTTCAGATGAATTGGACAACTGGTTGTTGGGTTGCTGCCCTCCAAATGGTAATTTTTAAAGAAATTTTGCCGTTTTTGGTTATCTTGAATACTATTATAGATAGCGATAAACTGTAAACAGCAATAATGTTCAGCAAAGTAAGATCTACAAATAAGTCAACATGATCTTAATGGTCAATTGACCCCTTAAGGAGTTATTGCCCTTTATAGTCAATTTTTAACAATTTTCATTAATTTGGTAAATTTATGTAAATTTTTACCAAATATAGTTCTCTGTTACTAATGGGCAAAGTTCATTATAGATAATATTGTAAGAAGCAAAATCGTTCAGAAAGTAAGAACTTCAAACACATCACCATCACCAAAATACAATTTTGTCATGAATCCATTTGTGTCCTTTGTTTAATATGCACATAGACCAAGGTGAGCGACACAGGCTCTTTAGAGCCTCTAGTTAAAATACGTACAATAGCATTGAATATGATATCACAAAATTATATATTTTGGACTTGCATCTTGCCAACTACACCGAATTTTCAATGAGGTACGAATATCGCGCGTAACGTCATTATTAAAGTACGAACACTGCGTCAGATAATGGAATTGTTAGGGCATGAGGATGTAAGTACGAACACTGCGTCAGATAATGAAATCGTTAGGCCATGAGGATGTAAGTACGAACACTGCGTCAGATAATGGAATCGTTAGGCCATGAGGATGTAAGTACGAACACAGCGTCAGATGATGGAATCGTTAGGCCATGAGGATGTAAGTACGAACACTGCGTCAGATAATGGAATCGTTAGGCCATGAGGATGTAAGTACCAACACTGCGTCAGATAATGGAATCGTTAGGCCATGAGGATGTAAGTAACAACACTGCGTCAGATAATGGAATCGTTAGGCCATGAGGATGTAAGTACGAACACTGCGTCAGATAATGGAATCGTTAGGCCTTAGGATGTAAGTATGAACACTGCGTCAGATAATGGAATCGTTAGGCCATGAGGATGTAAGTACGAACACTGCGTCAGATAATGGAATCGTTATGCCATGAGGATGTAAGTACGAACACTGCGTCAGATAATGGAATCGTTAGGTCATGAGGATGTAAGTACGAACACTGCGTCAGATAATGGAATCGTTAGGCCATGAGGATGTAAGTACGAACACTGCGTCAGATAATGGAATCGTTAGGCCATGAGGATGTAAGTACGAACATTGCGTCAGATAATGGAATCGTTAGGCCATGAGGATGTAAGTACGAACACTGCGTCAGATAATGGAATCGTTAGGGCATGAGGATATAAGTTGTAAAATATTTCAAGGTCAAATTAAGAAATGTTTATTGACAAGCTTGAAACAGACCTTATAGATCACGCCTTCATAAGCTTAACCTCATGATCAGCTGACCTTTGTTGTCTTCGAGGTTTTTTTTTTTTTTTTTTTTTATATATATTTCCTTGCATACAAGATTTAAACCAATGTTTACAAAAATTCATCCTATTGGTGTGTTTTTTCATCTTAATTTTGTTGGATTTTAATAACATCCTCCCTACTAGAACAGATTTTGTTTTGATTAAAACATATAGATTGAAAACAAAAATGGTACCGGAGTCTTAGATTTTATTAATAGTAATATTCCTGTGAAGTGGATAAATTGTTGACTTAAATCAGTCTTGAATATAAAAGTCTATAGACTCACTGATTTCACCTTCATGATCAGTCTTCCTAGCAGATATTTATCCAATAATAATGATATGTATATATTACATGAAAAATACTTACAGTCTACAAACATGGTCGCAGTTCCGACGAATAAAAGAGAAGGGCTTAGAAATGATCAAAATGTAACTTTTTGTGGATGCCTCGAGAAATTTATAGCATTTGTTTTAAGTGTTGACAGATTACACATGGATCCCGTCACTTTTTCTCTGGTAAAATAACAATGAAAATAGCAGTTTGTTTTTCTTATATCTTTCATCTTATTTCAACTACTAGTAAAACATAATGTTTCAATCTCTTTCAGAGAATTTTGGATATCTTAAAAATAGACATAGAGACGTATGAATGGGAAGTCCTTCAAAATATCCTGAGTGATAATCTTACATCAAGAATTCGACAACTAGAGTTAGAGTTCCATATTTTTCCAAATACTGCTGACGTAAGCAACTATGTGGAATTGCTACAGATTTATCGTTCTTTAAAAAAGGCTGGATTTTCGCGGTACACATGTACGGTTTACCGGTTTGACAACACAAAAAAAGTACTACAAGCAGAATGTGGATTGGTAAACTTAAAATTTGATTTCTACAAATACCCTTTGAAACATGTCTAATAAATATTGAATCAATAAACATTTTCCAAATGTCAATTATTTTTTAATGTTTTATAAATTTGGACAAAAAATATTGATTGTTTTCATAACTTGAAAGTTTATGGTTTTTAATTTGTTTTTTCAAATCGTTTCAATTGTATAAGGTGTTTGTTTTGTTAGCCACACATAATGCAGACATATGGGTGATAAACGTGGAATCATGATGAAATTCAAATATTATTTTTAGTGAAATTTCAGGATCATCTAGTTTCATTATTCCTTGTTTGTTTTCGAACGGACTGATTTCCTATTTAGTGTATAAAATAAAATTCCATTGATCAAGTAAAAATGTGGTATTAATAAAAGAAGTCCGTGCGCTTCTTTCTGTAGCTTTGGTATTTCCTTTCTTTCAAGATACAGAATAAACGGTCTGCGCTTTGCGTCATTGCGCAGCAATACATGTATCGAATCGACACTTAATCCCTTTTCTCGAAAAATGTCAATCGTTAAACGTCAGTACTTTGTTCAAATATTTTATCCAAATCCTGCATATTGTCACTTGCAGTGCTTTGGTGGACTATTTTGTCTGGATCTTGAATATGAGAACTTGCAGTGCTTTAATTATAAAATGTTGCATCACAATGAGAAGTAGCACTATCAGTAGTTTGATAAATATAGATTCCACAACTGCAACAAGTGTATTACGATATTTCTCCACTCGAAACAGTTAAATTTAATATTTAAAGCGCGAGGCTTGCCGAGCTTTTTAAATTATTAAAATGTAACTGTTGAGAGTGGAGAAATATCGTAATACACGAGTTACAGTGGTGGAATCTGTTTCTCTTATGATTTTTATCCTTCCTTTTCAAAGATTTGAGGAAAGGTGTGTACTTTTAATGTGACGTCGTCAGGCATGGTCGCCTTTTTTCATGACGTCACTATAAGAAAATCCAGAAAAAAACAAGAAAATTTAACGTCACAATTAAATTTCAACCAATCATTTGCCGAGAACAGATTTTTCACTAGTGAGGAGAAATATTTTTCTCACACCGGTCAGGAAATGTGAAAATAGCACAAAAACTAGAGAAAATATTTGATCCGATTTTTCTGAAATAGTCGTCTGAGTTATTTGTTGATAAACGTTGTCGAACTGTTTCAACTGATCCGAAATCGATATTGGAGTATGTTTTGAATCACAATCGGTCAGGTTTTCTTTACTATGGATAACCAAATGTTCCAATTGTTTCACTACGTTATTTTTCTTTCGTGGTTGAAGTTGTATCGTTTTTTCTCGGTTTATGTTTCTTTGATATATGTATATACTGTTGATCTGTGTCTTCTGTGTCAGCATCATATTCATGTTATGCATGTAACATTGTATTATTGCGTAGACACTATTAACGCTGGGGACATCTGTGAAGTCATAAAACTTTCGAGTCAGTTTTTAGCTCACCTGGCCCGAAGGGCCAAGTGAGCTTATGCCATCACTTGGCGTCCGTCGTCGTCCGTCGTCTGTCGTCGTCTGTCGTCGTAAAGTATTTCAAGAATCTTCTCCTCTGAAACTACTAGGCCAAATACTTCCAAACTTTAACTGAATGCTCCTTAGGGTATCATGTTTACAAATTGTATCCGAAGTTTTGATCTATCAACAAACATGGTCGCCATTGCTAAAAATAGAACATAGGGGTCAAATGCAGTTTTTGGCTTATATCTCAAAAACGGAAGCATATAGAGCAAATCTGACGGGGTAAAAATGTTCATTAGGTCAAGATCTATCAGCCCTGAAATTTTCAGATGAATCAAACAACCCATTGTTGGGTTGCTGCCACTTAATTGGTAATTTTAAGGAAATTTTGCAGTTTTTGGTCATTTCTTGAATATTATTATAGATAAAAATAAACTGTAAACAGTTTAATATGACCAAAATTTTCAATTGACCCCTTAAGGGGTTATTGTCCTTTAATGACAATTTTTCACAATTTGTTCATCATATTTGCTAACTTTAAAAAATCTTCTTCTCTAAAACTACTCAACCAAATTCAACCAAACTTCAACTGAATGATCAGTAGGGTGTATTAAATAAAGTTTGTGTTTTATTTTCTATTTAGTAAAAAACATGGCCGTCATGGCTAAAAATAGAACACAGTGTAAAATGCAGTTTTTCAAGAATCCTCTCCTCTGAAACTACTAAGCCAAATACTTCCAAACTTTAACTGAATGTTCCTTAGGGTATTTAGTTTATAAATTGTATCCGAAGTTTTGATCTATTAACAAACATGGTCGCCATTGCTAAAAATAGAACATAGGGGTCAAATGCAGTTTTTGACTTATATCTCAAAAACGAAAGCATTTAGAGCAAATCTGACATGGGGGGTAAAAATGTTCATTAGGTCAAGATCTATCAGCCCTGAAATTTTCAGAGGAATCAAAAAACCCATTGTTGGGTTGCTGCCACTTAATTGGTAATTTTAAGTTTTTGGTTATTTTCTTGAATATTATTATAGATAAAGATAAACTGTAATCAGCAAAAATGTTCAGCAAAGTAAGATCTACAAATAAGATATAATGACCAAAATTGTAAATTGACCCCTTAAGGAGTTATTGGCCTTTAAAGACAATTTTACACAATTTGTTCATCATATTTGTTAACTTTCAAAAATCTTCTTCTTGAAAGTACTGAACCAATTGCAGGTAAACTTATGCTAAATGATTCTAAGGGTATCTTGTATAAAGTTTGTGTTTTGTAAAAAAACATGGCCGCCATGGCTAAAAATAGAACATAGGTTAAAATGCAGTTTTTGGCTTGTATTTCAAAAACTAAAGCATTTAGAGCAAATATCTTGAGGAGTTTAAGTGTTTATTAGGTCAAGATCTATCAGCCCTGAAATTTTCAGACAAATCTATACTCATTGTGGGGTTGTTGCCACTTAATTGGTAATTTTAAGCAAATTTTGCAGTTTCTGGTTATTATCTTGAATATTATTATAGATAGAGATAAACTGTAAACAACAAAAATGTTTATCAAAGTAAGATCTACAAATAAGTTTAATGACTAAAAATGCCAGTTGACGCCTTAAGGAGTTATTGCCCTTTAATGATAATTTTACATAATTTTTCATTGTTTGCTAACTTAAAAAAAAAAAAATCTTTTTCTCTTAAACTACTGAACCAATTTCACTTTAACTTAAAACTTAACAATCCTTAGGGTAACTTGTATTAATTTGTGTTTTTTATACCCCCCAAAAAACAAAGTTTTGGGGAAGTATATAGGAATCACACTGTCCGTTCGTCTGTCTGTCCATATGTCTCGTAAACGCAACCACTCCTTAATGGATGGACCAATATTAATGAAACTTCACACAGTTGTAGTACACAACCTGAGGATGTGCATGAAGGAAAATATTTCTGGTCGGAATTATTTTAAGGGAGATAATTGATTTTACTTAGTTAAATATAGCTATAAATGGCAACAAGTCTGTAAGCGCAACTACTCCTAAACAGATTAATCAATATTGATGAAACTTTACACAGTTTTTGTACACAACCTGTAGATGTGCATGATTGAAGGAAGAGATTTTTTTCAAGGGAGATAAGCACAACTCCTCCTAAATGACTGTACCAATATTAATTAAACTTTACACAGATCCAGTACATGACCAGAGAATGTGCATAAAGGAAGATATTCTTGGTCTGAAATATTTGAAGGGAGATAATTAACTTAATTTATATAGATTTAGTTATTTTTTTGGTTTCTACACACTGACTTAAAATATGCAAAGAGAGATAACTCTAATTATTATTAATTTTGAATGTTCTTTCATTTCCTTTTACTTCAAGAAAAATAGCCAATTTTGCTAGGGGTAAAATGCATTATTTTTGCCTGTAAAGAAAATATGACAGATACAAAGAATGTTTGAATGACATATTTTAGCACACACTGAAAAGCAAAAATAATCATTGATGAATGGTTTAAACAAAAAAATTGAAGGTGAGCGATTCAGGCTCTTGAGAGCCTCTTGTTTGTACTCATACTCCAAAATCAACCAATCAAAATGCTGGATTTCATGTTTCGGTCATGATTTTTGTGCTCCGAGCACTGACCAAAGTTTTATGACTTCAACCTCTGACTGACACAGGCAAACAGATATTGTTCAGTTGTAAATTTTTATTGTCGCTAGTATCAGAGTCAATTAATAAAGTGGTCAATTGTATACCCCCTGGAGCAATAATTTGGCCTGTACGAATCTTTCTCGTCTAGACTTTTACACGCTCTTACTAGTCCTGCGTGCATCGTGACAAGGCAACCGGAACTTGCATTTCCCGTGCAGGCTTGTATTGAATTTCAAAGTAAAACTGCTGCAAAATAGCAATCCATCGCTCATAAATGGCGCCTTTCAGTTGATTGCTAAATACGGTTTCAGCGCTTGGTGGTCGCATTCTATAACAAATGGCAATGTTCGTAGTCACGATGAACATTCTAGAACCGCAGTTACCATGCCAAGTAATTCTAGTCAGTTTTTGGGCCATATGATTTCTGCCATTTACTAAGTGCCTAAGATCCGAATAACCATCTCATCAGTTTCGTTCATTTTCTGATACCCTTACAACAAGACTCTACAGCAATTCTAAATGGTAAATTAAAGTATGGAAAGGCCAAAGTATGAGAATGCAGCATTTAACATTCTGAAATGCACGTTGTTGTTCATCGGTCCAGCTAAATCGTTCATATTTCTTTAAAAGTCTCGTCACAGGTTCAATTTCAGAACTAAAATGTTTAGTGTATTTTCGAAACTAATTAATAGACCAACAAGGAGTAACTCTTTCACACTTTTTGATTTATGGTAATCAATGGTGGCATGAACACGGTGGGGGTTCAATACCTTTATTCGAAATGTTATGACCTAAATATATACAAGAGTTCTGTGCAAAGGTACACTGTTTGTGTCCTAGCTTTAAACTTGCATTCGAAAGTCTTTGAAAAACGTTCTGTAAATCTTCAATATGCTGATCTAATGTTTCGAATGCAACAAGGATATCATCAAGATAGCACCAACATGATGTGAAAGTCAATCTTTTATTAGAACTGTGTCCATCAAAAGTTGAAAGATGCTGGAGATGAGCTCAGTCCCATCGGTCATCTTCCTGAGAATTTGAAAGTACCAAAACATGTATTGAAGGCTGTGTAACGTTGACTTTTTTGGAAATCGGTAACTGAACAAATCCAGATGATCAGTCTATTGAAGTCAGAAAATTCAGTGTTTTTTTAAACGATTCAGTGAGATCTTGTAGTCAGGAATTGATTAAGAAAAGTCACAGGAGAAACGAAACTTTGACAAACTAGTATCTTTCGATGAAGCGTTTGCGTTGCCTTTTTGGTACGTTCTTTTTGACACAAATACAATCGCACTTGTAATAGGGACAAGTCTGTTTCGTCTACCGATGTAATTATACTCTTTGGCGCAAAAATTCATCTAAATGATGTCTTAGAATATCCTTCATTTCATGAGTTAAACGATATGACCGTTGGTGCTTCGGTTTAAAGTAGGGCTTCAAAAATATTTGGTTTCTGGAGCTGGCATGTCAGTTAACTGCTAGTAGTCTGTTGTTATTTATGTATTATTGTCATTTTGTTTATTTTCTTTGGTTACATCTTCTGACATCAGACTCGGATTTCTCTTGAACTGAATTTTAATGTGCGTATTGTTATGCGTTTACTTTACTACATTGGTTAGAGGTATAGGGGGAGGGTTGAGATCTCACAAACATGTTTAACCCCGCCGCATTTTTGCGCCTGTCCCAAGTCAGGAGCCTCTGGCCTTTGTTAGTCTTGTATTATTTTGATTTTAGTTTCTTGTGTACAATTTGGAAATTAGTATGGCGTTCATTATCACTGGACTAGTATATATTTGTTTAGGGGCCAGCTGAAGGACGCCTCCGGGTGCGGGAATTTCTCGCTACATTGAAGACCTGTTGGTGACCCTCTGCTGTTGTTTTTTATTTGGTCGGGTTGTTGTCTCTTTGACACATTCCCCATTTCCATTCTCAATTTTATTTTTTACAGAGTTTGTCTTTAGTGCCGTGTGGAGGCAGTAGAGTGCCTCCCCGTGCTTCAGGTTTATGCTCTTATAATATACTAGATTATGGAGTGTGTGTCCGAGCGAGAACTGCTCTAATGCATTACTTTAGGAATATTTATCAAAAAGTAGTATTTCAATATTCAGCCCCATTCTACTATTTAATACTGATAGCGTTTGACATTTTTAGCCGAACAAATTTATCCATTTTATATAACTTCAATTATTGTATGCTGGTTCATATTCTGGACGCCAATCTTTGCTCCTTTGTTATATAATTCACTAACAAAACAATTATGAAGCTTAGAAATGGAAAATTACTAAATACTAAACTTGTTCAAAGGGTATCCACACGTCTCAATCTTCAAAATCGGTTATCTAAAAATACTACCATCGCTAACATTTTTAACAATAAAAATCGTGGTTACCCTTCTTTCGATAAGTGTCATGCCAAAAAATGACTTACATGTCCCCGTCTTTCCACCAACAATACGGTAAGGTCCACGTTTAATGGTCGCACATTTTCTTTAAATTTTGAAACTGATATAACTTGAAAAACAAACAGTATTATTTATTTACTCACATGAAACAAACCGGGGTGTGGTATTCAGTACGTAGGAGAAACTGGACGATATTTATCTAAACGCACTCAAGAACATCTGTATCGTTTTAAAAGACCCAATAAATTACCAACACCTTAAGAAGCACAACCATCCTTTTAAATATTTAGCAGTTCAACCTTTAGAAGTAGTAAATAAGCAGCCTGGTGAATCGCATTCAAAGTTTGTACGATCACGGAAAATAATTGAATTAAATTGGATTAAAAAATTACAGACAGTTTACCCTCTCGGTCTAAATGATAATATCATGGGAATTGGTAATATATCTAGAACCAATTCCGTTAACATTTTGGATATAGTTTCTAAAACTGTTCGTAAAAAACGTTCTCACGGTCGTAGAACAAATCGCAATCAAAGAAAATTTCGGGCCAATCATACCAATATTTCGGACCTAATTTCTATTTCAAAAAACAACGGCAGACATTATCTGTTAACAAAACTCTGTTCGTTACGGTTAATAAGTTAAATAAAATTTTGGAGGATTGCAACACAATTTCATATAGCAGTCCTAAGTATGAAATTGTTCAAATTATTATGGCATATTGTTATTCTAAATTATTTCCCAAAATTGATCGCCCTGAAGATCATAAAAAACATTTTATTAAAATTAAGTATGTCAATAAAGGCTTTGATTTTGTAAATATTGCCGGTATATTTAACGACCATTCTGTTAAAGAACAAATTCCTGGATATTTTGACAATACTGAGCTACCTCTTATTTGTTATATTTACAAGAAATCTACCCGGAAATTTGTGTTTAATTATAGTCAATTGTGTAAAGATGTTAATATCAGTGAAAATACACCTACTTCATGTAATTGCAGTAATTCCGAATATATTTATGGACCCATTTCCCATGTTATAACAGGAGATCTTAACATCGTTCAAGACCGAGAGTTAAAATCATTCCTCAGTAAAGGACCTAAATATCGTCCCCGTCAATTACTAATTGGAATGAGTGTCGTAATATCATCCACGACTCACTCCATACTTACTGTATGAAATGGATAAAACGGGAAAAAGCTGACAAAAAATCTTTGGACTCTTTTTTTAATTCAGTAATGAAGATAGTTGATATACGTATTCAACATTTTAAAGAACATTTTACTATAAACAATAACCATAAAAAACCTATTTCTCGTATCAAACATAAACTAAAAGAACTAGCCAAGGAATTTGTTTTTGTCCCGGCAGATAAAGCTGCTAATAATATTATTATTGTTTGACGTAAATTTTACATTGAGGTTCTGAAAAAGAAAATCACCAATTCACCAACATTCCAACTGACTCCATTTTCAGAAAACGAAATCTGTAACAAACATAAACTTTTAGCCACCGCTTTACAAGCAGAGCCAAATACAATGAAAGTCCCAACTATGTATTGGCTTCCGAAGCTACACAAAACCCCTTACAAATATAGATTTATTTCGTCTTCACGCCATTGTTCAACTACTAAATTGTCTATTCTTCTTACCAGCACACTTGGTACAATTAAAAACCTGATAATAAATTGTTCAAATAAGGCCTTCGAAAATAGTGGAATAAATTACTTTTGGAGTGTCAAGAACTCGTTGGAAGTACTTGATAAATTGCATGCTTATATTGGTGATTTTGAATCTGTTCAAAGTTTTGATTTTTCTACCCTGTATACCACATTGCCTCACATTCTCATTAAGAAAAAATTCACACACCTAATTAAATGGGCATTCAAAAAATCAGAATGTGAATATATATGTTCAAACTCTTTTAGGTCATTTTTTAGTAGCAATAAACAAAAAACTATGTTAATTGGACATGCTTTGATACTATATATGCCCTTAAATTTTTACTAGATAACATTTTTGTTCGCTTTGGGGATTCCGTATATCGTCAGATTATCGGAATTCCAATGGGGACTAACTGTGCACCACTTATTGCGGACCTGTTTTTGTATTGTTATGAGTTACAATTTATGACAAAAATAAGCAAAGACCCATCGAAACAACATCTGATAAACAAATTTAATAATACTTTTAGATATTTGGATGATATTTTGGCTCTCAATAATGACGACTTCAGTATGTATATTAATGAAATTTATCCTGTTGAACTTACTTTAAATAAAGCTAATACTAACAATGACCACTGCCCTTTTCTCGATCTTGATATCTATATCACTAATGGAAAGCTGAATACTAAAATTTATGATAAAAGGGATGATTTTTCATTTCCTATCGTTAATTATCCGTTTTTAGATGGTGACGTTCCCTTGTCACCATCTTACGGTGTTTATATATCTCAACTTGTACGATTCGCTCGTGTATGTAACAATGTTTTAGATTTTAACGAGAGAAATTTATGTATTACTGAAAAATTATTACACCAGGGTTTTCGATATCACAAACTAGTCAAAACATTTACTAAATTTTATCATCGGTATAAAGACATCATTCGTAAATATAGCTCAACATGCAGACTTCTAATACGTTCAGGTATTTCACATCCAATTTTTTATGGTAATATTCTTTATAAAGCACAAAGGTGTCAGTATTCACCTCAGAAACTTACAAAACCTTTGAATAGACTTATTAAGAAGGGATATAATTACGATACTGTTGTCAAGTCATTAAAGATTGCATATTTTGGCGTTAATATTGAGTCACTGATAAGGTCTTTGCATCGGAACTAAACACATTATTTTTTTAAAAACAGTTGTTGGCATGACACGGGTTATGTTCTTCTCATATATGTTATGATGGTATGATACTAAACCCCTAACGGGAAGGATTGCGCCTGATGTTCATATGATGAAATCATAATCTTTCAGTCAGTTTAATTGAAGTCTGGAGCTGGCATGTCAGTTAACTGCTAGTAGTCTGTTGTTATTTATGTATTATTGTCATTTTGTTTATTTTCTTTGGTTACATCTTCTGACATCAGACTCGGATTTCTCTTGAACTGAATTTTAATGTGCGTATTGTTATGCGTTTACTTTACTACATTGGTTAGAGGTATAGGGGGAGGGTTGAGATCTCACAAACATGTTTAACCCCGCCGCATTTTTGCGCCTGTCCCAAGTCAGGATCCTCTGGCCTTTGTTAGTCTTGTATTATTTTAATTTTAGTTTCTTGTGTACAATTTGGAAATTAGTATGGCGTTCATTATCACTGGACTAGTATATATTTGTTTAGGGGCCAGCTGAAGGACGCCTCCGGGTGCGGGAATTTCTCGCTACATTGAAGACCTGTTGGTGACCCTCTGCTGTTGTTTTTTATTTGGTCGGGTTGTTGTCTCTTTGACACATTCCCCATTTCCATTCTCAATTTTATTGGTGTTGAACAACATGAGTAAAGCCTTATTAAGTCAGGGTTTTCCTCGGTTGCAAATAATCCTTTTCGAGAATCTAAAAATTCAATCAAAGTCGATTTCTGCACTTAAGTTAAGTATTCTGGAATATTAATTAAAATAAGAAATAAAGATGATCTCAGTACCTTTAAGTCATACAATCATGAATGATTCATGACCCTTAGAAAATGGTTCAAGCGCCGCTAAAATCTGTCCTTTATTCAAATGTACAGTTTCATTGGTAAAATTCAATATTTTAATCGGGACTTGTTTCTCTAGATTCACTGTCACTACAGATTTTGATGCTATGGCTTCTTCGCGGTCTTTAGATATTTTAGAACTACATATACCTTGCATTCCGTATTGCACTTTTCCATTCACGTGTCCTTAAATAAGTACTTCTGAATTCGGAGGTATAGAAGCCGGACTTTTAGTTAAACCATGAACGGTTTAGATTTTATGCAACAATCACTTAAGGCAAGAACAATATTCTTGGAATATACAATAATGCGTTCCTAAAATTAAAGGATGCGATATTTGCACTAAAACATATACAGGAATCCAGTGTTTTCGCTGAGGCACATAATTCTTAACCTTAGCAGTTACATAAATTTGCATTGTTTGATTATTCGCTAGAGTAATTTTGTCACTCGTAGCACTAAACTCGGACTTCTTCATGGAAAAAAGTAAAATCACAAAAATACTGAACTTAGAGGAAAATTAATTCGGAAAGTCCATAATTACATAGCAAAATCAAATAACAAAACGCATCAAAAACGAATGAACAAGAACGGTCATATTCCTGACTTGGTACAGGCACTTTCAAATGTAGAAACTGGCTCCAAAATAGAAAACAGACAGTATTTCTCCTTTACATCACTGATGACATTGGGGATAGTTTAACAACTAGTACCAGCATATTAAGACTCTTTGCAGATGATTGCTTACTATACAGAGACATCAAAACTCAACATGATACAGAAATATATATTAAAGAAAGATTTAACTAAATTAGAAAAGTGGTCTATTGATTGGAAAATGTCATTTAATCCAAAGAAATCCTACGTTCTACAGACAACACATAACATCCGTAATAGAATTATAAGACCATACTTCTTAAATTCTACAAAAACTGAAAATAAAAGAACATAACCCATACCTAGGGGTGGAGCTGGACAGCAAGCTCAATTGGAACCATCACATTGACCTAAAAAATTAACCGTTAAAAGCTTCACAACAACTGAATTTTGTAAGAAGATGCCCTCAAGAAATTTAACAACACGCTTACATTGCTCTGGTAAGACCACATCTGGAATACAGTAGGTCAGTATGGGACCCCCATTGGATGAAGGACATCAAACGTTTAGAAATGGTACAACACAGGGCGGCAAAATTTGTTACCAAGAACTACAACTACCAACCCGGCTCTATGGCCGCAATTATACAATCTTTGAATTGGTCTACTCTTGAAACAGGCTAGAAGAACAGCAAATCGCTTAATATTATTTCAGAAAATACTGTACCACCAAGTAACCACCGATATTCCCAAATACTACCTCGTCAACAACAGGAAAACACGTCATAGCCACGTCACAGTCAGCATCAATGATGCAGCCACAATGCAACACCTCCGAACACGAATTCGGATTCTACCCGAGAACAATCCGATACTGGAACCATCGCAACTGACACCGACTCAGACACTTTCAACTTGATGAAACCTCTGCTGGTCACACTTCCATCCTGAGACCAGAGACAGTGATGCTGTAAAGATCACTATGATCCGCTTGTTTTCAAGTGATCCGGCACCGACTACAATTCTTAACTTGTATATATATTTATTATTTTTTTCGGTTTTGTTGATCACAACTTGTACAGCACCTGCACATGATGACAGCATCAGTGTGATGGTATTTTTCCGTTGCTGATTAACGAAAGAAGAAGAATCCAACCGGCCCAAAAATAATTAAAAATAGAAAGATCATATAATACATTCCTATAATTACAAGATTGGCAACTCGGCGAAATCCCGTAATATCACGCGGCCAGATTTAAACCTCGCGAGATCTCTTTGGGTAATAGAGTCTTTATCAAAGTATTAAAAGTACTCGAAGTAAGGGTGAATGTTGAAGCATAAATTAACTGTTTTCAGTGTTAAATTTAACATAATTAATTAAATAATTTGAGATCATACATGATTATTTATTTCAATGTCATTTTAATTTTGATTTGTATTATTTGTACTATTGTAAAAGAGACATAAATTGATATTGAATTAAAAAAAAACGATATTAAATAATTAACACTTAAAAATTTTTGTCAGAGTTCATTTTATTTGATAGTTTCATAAAGGGTTTCTATTAAATATACACCTGTCTCGGAGACTTAATTTCACAGTGAGACATGTATATTACGCTTGAACATTCGATATTCGATGGTCAAGTATATCACAACCTGTTCATGCTGTTAAAAAGAGTTTTATTTGACACCTGGTACACAAGAAGTTGTTACAACACAAGTGTCCACACTCTTTCCGAAAATACTATTTACAAAATATAAAAGTAATTAATGTCTAGAAAATAAAATAATTTGTTTGTTTATTAACCGTTAATCATGATCGACTTTGTCTTATATTCATAATTTGAATAGATCATTAAAAATTGATTACTTTTTGTGTTCATTATTAATTGGGCTTTTATCAGGCCCGAAGCCAGGAATTTCCAAGGGGAAGGGGGGGCGGTATTTGGACTCACAAACTCGACTTTAACAGTCACAATTCGTACGGAATGTTGACTTTAACAGTGCTTGTTTTCAAGGGGGGGGGGGGGGGGGGGGGTCGGACGAACCCCCCTGGCGGTATGTGTATTGAGTTTTTTTTTTTTTATGATTGTCGGTAAATTGTTTTCTAAGTGTGTTTTTCGAAATTTACATTATAAGCTTGCATTGAGGGTTTTTTATGATTGTCGGTAAATTTATGGTTTCTCCTTTTCACGGATTGTGTATTTAGTTAGGACTTACATTTACTGATCATTTAATAGAAAATGGCGATATATGTCTCACTTTTGACCTCGAATTTAAAGAGATCAAACCATATTTTAAGCGTAAGGAACTGCTAAATATACGATAAAACTCACAGCAGGTATTGCTGCCTTTTCATGTAACAATTTTTGTAAAAAGAAACATTTAAGTAAACTATGTTATACTTCAAGTTTTGTTAACTTGGAAAGTTGACTACAAAGAATACACCAGTTTTGTTTGACATTTCTTTTCTGTACAGTATATGCAATATAATATTTAACTCTACACAAGAAACCAATTCACACAGACATTAACAACTTTAGGTAACCATAAGGCTCTTAGCAATGAGTAAAATTCATACTGCACTGTCAACTATACAAGTCTATTTATGAAAAAGGTTTAACAATTCAAACAAGAAAACTACCGGCCCGATTTATGTACAAAATAATAACAAAAAAATCAAATATGATATACAGCAACAAACCACAAGTGAATTACAGGCTCCTTACTTTGGAAAGACATAAATATAATAAAGGCATGATAATAAATTTCACCAGTATCACAAGCCAGACAATTTTTTTTTTTTGTTATGTTTTTTTTCTACACAGTTAGCATATCTATAAAACATATAAACCAATTAATTTGGTGTGGCTTTTGGATAAACCAAATTACATCTGTAAAAAAACACCGACATACATCCCAGTATTCTGAAATGAAAAGGACCAGTCAGACTGAGAATCAGAACATGTATTTATGTATACAATATATCTAGACTATCACAACATATGATTCCATCCTTTTTCAATAAATAAACCAAGATATAAGAGAACAAAAATCATTCCAGGTATTAATAATATTTTTATTATCAAACATTCATTTATAATGTTACTGTCAATGATAACTGAGAGTTTTATGCTCATCTCCCTGCAACTGAAATGGTACAGTTCAACTATGCAAATTTCGGTATCTGTACCGCAAAGGATATATGTATCATTGATGCTGACTTGTAATAAATTGCATATAGTCTGAAAGAGAGAAAGACAAGGTTCTTCATGTTCATTGTGTGTCTCATTCACTGCAAATATCTCAATTTCTTGTGTAATCAGTTGCTCTGTGCCTCCCACGTGCACTGGTGCCAGAAAAAAATCAGCGTGACAATCAAATTCAAGCGTACACAAGTACACATTTTTCATTCTCAAATGGCTGTTCTTTTGCTGCATAAGTGTGGTCTGAGTGTTATTGATAGAAATAGAATTTCCGCAGAACGTACAAGCTCGACTAGAGATGTGTCATAGTCGGATGATCCTTTGCATCTTCAGTGTGGATTGAAACGGCAATAGGTATCTCCTCCATCATGGTACCAACAGCTGTCCATAGTCGAGTATTACTTTTCTTTTTAACTCCTTTTGTTAACTTACTTCATCTTTTCCTCTTTGGCATTCTAAATTTTAAAAAAATAAATATTTTAGAGTTGAAAAGAAATTTGAAGCCTATTATATAACATCTATTTGTCTTACTTTTAAACTTTACTTCCTACATGTATGGCATACAACATTCTACAGGTTTTTATTATGCTAAATCTATTTTAAATTCCATTTTGTAATGTATAGACCTTTTTGCTATTAGGTACAACTATTTGATATATTTGTCAATTGTTAAAAGTCGTACAGTGAACATACAATGTCAGTTGCTGACATCAACTTTATTTAGTCTCTGCTTCTATATATTTTGTAGATCTCACGAGGGTCTTTAAGGGGTTTATAATGAGGGTCTGGAACTTCGAGGTGTTTACAAAAGGTAAAGGGACAGAAAGTCACAGGACATAAAGTCACAAATGTGGTAGGACAAAAAGTCACAAATTTGGTAGGACAAAAAGTCACAAATTATCTGTTGACAATTGTTTGTATATATAAGAGAAATATCTTTAATTATTCCATATTGGTATTATATTAGTAGGTTTCTCTATATGAATTGGATTTTGATTAAAAAAGCATATTCACCTGAGAAACTGTTAGTCACCGCGCTAAACGTCACGCGCTTTTACATGCAACGTTACGGTTAAATGTTTCATGTAAAATTTGTTTTGGTATATGTTATTCATTAAATACATGTTCTTCTCTCGGAATATGGAATAAAACAATTACAGTCTTTTGTTTCGGTAAATATGGGGTTTAATTGACTTTTGAAAAACTGATATTCACTTCGGCCGTCGGCCTTAGTGAATATCATTTTTCAAAAGTCAATAAAACCGCATATTCACCTCATCAAAAGACAGTAATTGTATAATATTTACCCTTTAATACATATATGCATATTAAAGTTTAAGAAATGTGTCATTATATTTGAAAAATGAAGATTTATTTAATTTTAACCATGCAAAAGAAAGATTTCTTGGCACCATGAAGCCATTTAAGTGCCAAACCAGTTTGACATTTTGTTTTTTTAATTTTAAAACATTAATTTATTTTGATTTTCATTTAAATCAAGAAGTACCGGAATGAAATTTAAAAATAAATGAAAACATATTGTCAAAATCATTTTTTATTTTTTTTTTTTTTGCTGTGAATTTTGATAGATTAAACCAAATTCATGTACTTAAGCAAATCCTTTTTCTTCATTCAGTTTTACATATTATTATTGATATACAATTTTCCTGAACTTTAAAAATATGTTTTCTTTATGTATTCAATGCTGTAATAGACAGAATTTTTTGAATTTCGTAAGACACTTGTCAAGCGTGAATTGATAAAAAATGATTTGTGTGTAGGAAATTAAAATAAATATCTTACTTGAATAACTTGTCTGTCACATTGATCTCATGAAGAGAGAAAACATAACAACCCTAAATCTAAATCATACTTTTAAGATAATTTATTCTTTTAGAAAATTAAACTGTAATTACCAAATATTTTGTAAAAGTGATTTTTTAAATAGAAAAAAAATTCAATAGTTTTTCAAAATTTACGGACCTTCAAATAAATGTTTGATTTGCTATTTTATGTTTCAATTAGTTAGTTCTCATTATCATGAATAATTTATGTATTTATAATGACTCTTTACTAAGTGTACTTGTATGATAATAATAACTCTTTATTAGATCAAGTTCAAATAATAATAGGGGAGGGGGGCATCTGTTTTCTGTTAAAATTTCCTAACAGGTAATTGATGAAGTTATGTTTAACATTACAGGCATATCCCCTGATGTTCTGTCTTGTTTAATCTGTGTGTGTCTTGAATTTACCTTTCGATGTGAAATAGATATGTCAATACAGATCTAGACATCCTGTGTAAATCAGTCACCTGTCTTAGTTGTTGGTTGTATCTAATTCAGTAATTGGCAATTTTTTTTATATAGGTTTAGTAATAAAAAAATATTGATCAAATAATTAAAATGATTTATCTTATTATATCAAATTTCCCCCCAAAAAGTATGAAGGCAATAAAATAAGACAAAATCCCCCCCCCCCCCCCCCCCCCCTTGCATATGTATAAATGGACAGACTGAAACAGACTTGCTATAGATTATAGATATAATTCTGGAAAAGGAAAGTGTTATTCACCGCGCTAAACGTCACGCGCTTTTACATGCAACGTTACGGTTAAATGTTTCATGTAAAATTTGTTTTGGTATATGTTATTCATTAAATACATGTTCTTCTCTCGGAATATGGAATAAAACAATTACAGTCTTTTGTTTCGGTAAATATGGGGTTTAATTGACTTTTGAAAAACTGATATTCACTTCGGCCGTCGGCCTTAGTGAATATCATTTTTCAAAAGTCAATAAAACCGCATATTCACCTCATCAAAAGACAGTAATTGTATAATATTTACCCTTTAATACATATATGCATATTAAAGTTTAAGAAATGTGTCATTATATTTGAAAAATGAAGATTTATTTAATTTTAACCATGCAAAAGAAAGATTTCTTGGCACCATGAAGCAATTTAAGTGCCAAACCAGTTTGACATTTTGTTTTTTTAACAATTATTTGATCATCTTTGATATGTTTTTGATACTTTTTGCTTACAAACATGACAAATTTTGTTTATATACAATAGTTCAGGAATAGAAATAAGCGTTTTTTTGTATAAAGAAAATAATCAGAACAAATTAATTATGACTTTTTGTCCTGTGACTTTCTGACACCGTCCTACATTCATACAATAGAGTATTGGAATAACTGCATGAATTGAAATCAGAAAAGTAAAGACAAGAGAAAACAATTTATCAAAATATCAAGATTGGAGAATGATCGGGTGCTAAAATAAATAAAAAAAGAGAATAATGTGTACATAGGCATGGTATACAAATATATGCCCCGCTTATCTTATTTTAACAAAAAAACATTTGGAATTAATACAGGCTCATTTAATTGCATATTTATTCGATAATTTCTAAGTTTTATAAAAAAAAAAAGGTAATTCTCGCATAGCTGGATTTAGGTATCAATGTGAAAAAAATAAATTACCTTTAATGGTATTTCATGAAAACACTATTTGATCAAAATATACGAAAATAGTATCATTTTAACGGGATAACAATCGGGAGTAGAATAACACTATACTATTGCATATTTATTCGTTAATTTCTATGTTTAATGAAAAAGGTAGTTCTCGCATAGCTGGATTTGGGTATCAATGTGAAAAAAATAAATCACCTTTGATGGTATTTTACGAAAACACTATTTGATCAAAATATACGAAAATAGTATCATTTTAACGGGATAACAATCAGGAGTAGAATAACACTATAAAATTGAATATATAATCGTAAATTTCTGAGTTTTATGAAAAAAAATGGTGGGCCACACCGGTTTTACAGCAATAAAAAGGGAAAGCTGAATGGACCGAATTTAAATTGGTCTGCATTTGATTATTATCATCATCTCAGCACATTATTGTATTAACAAATTGGTAGAACTAGTTAGATGTATCTTTTGAATATACTTACATGCTTTAGCTGTGAAAACAATCGACATAAACGAGAAAACAAATATTTAAGCGTATCGTCTCTCTTAACAAAAATGGCGGAATTTTCTCATCTTCATCCCAGGTCACATCATAATCCCAATCACGTCCGGTCTCACGTGATTTCATTTATCGTTACTTGGATTCTACTAGAGTTGCGAGTCTCTTGTATTATATGTCTCTGCTAGTATTCACAGTTGATTTCGACGTTTGACATTTATTTTCACTATAACATGTATAAGACATCTCAAAGAAGTCTTGATACAAAATTTCATGAAAATCTGTGACTAGTTTCTCAGAAGAATTTTCTTATTTCTTTGATACTTATTGAGAATGACTCTTATAATGTCGGCGAAAAGGTATACGTCTCTGTATAACACGAATAGTAAGATTGTCACTGATGTCCACTGATAAGGTATATGATCGTATATATATACATGCTCAATATAATTGAAAAACGGATATTTTCAATTAAACTTGATAATGATGTTTGCGCTGGGCTAGACGATGTGCATCTTACTATACAAATTTTATAAACGGTCCGATTTGTCTTATTGACTGTCCAAGTTGTCTTCCTAGACGGTCTGAGTTGACTTGGTCCGACTGTCTCAGGGCCGAGTTGTTCCGCATTCATATTTCAATTTTGGTTATATTTTGGTATGTTACTGTCACCTAAATTAGATTACACGAAAAACAAAACATGGTAAATGGCGCAAAAACACTTATTTAGAAATGCTTGAAATCTAATGGCCCCCCACAGAGTAAGTTTTCTGCCTGTTATACTCATTTATTTTGTATGTAGTCTTCATTGTAGATAAGGTTTGTGTTGTACATGTGTATGACATAAGTTGTGATAACTTAGGTTTAATTTGCGTCAGTTTTATTAATTTGAAACTGTTTCGTACTTATTATATCACTGATTTATACTGATCTTGAATCTACCCGTCTATCGATCATACACAATTTTATTTGGGATCGCTGTTATATATCAGTCAGGGGTACTGGTCGTATATATACTTAATTTCGTCGTGATGTCACTACCGGTTATAAGTTACCGAATCCGCCATCTTTGAGGGGTGAAGCCTTACCATAGATACCATTATAAGTAATGGGGCATCATAGGTAAGATATCTATATAAACAAGGTTAATTAGCAAGTGTGAGATTTTTCTAAATATTAATCAGGTGTTACAATGTCGTACAATTATCAAGAGAGTTTAAATGGTGAAGGATTAAGTCGCTATCAGTGCAAATTGAATCTAATTAGTTTTAAAGAGTGTCCTTACAAGTTACCCGCTGGCGTTTGGCAGAATAATCCCTGTAAATGGCCAGATGTGCAATGGGGTGATGTGTATTCATACCTTATTGACAGCCCACGTTTTTGCATTCAATATTATGATTTTGCTTTTCTTCCGCTTTTTTTCTCCCTTTAGCATAATGTATACATAGTTACTGAACATTATAAATGTTTATATTTGAGTTTATATACCAAAACATTAATTTATTTTGATTTTCATTTAAATCAAGAAGTACCGGAATGAAATTTAAAAATAAATGAAAACATATTGTCAAAATCATTTTTTTTTTTTTTTTTTTTGCTGTGAATTTTGATAGATTAAACCAAATTCATGTACTTAAGCAAATCCTTTTTCTTCATTCAGTTTTACATATTATTATTGATATACAATTTTCCTGAACTTTAAAAATATGTTTTCTTTATGTATTCAATGCTGTAATAGACAGAATTTTTTGAATTTCGTAAGACACTTGTCAAGCGTGAATTGATAAAAAATGATTTGTGTGTAGGAAATTAAAATAAATATCTTACTTGAATAACTTGTCTGTCACATTGATCTCATGAAGAGAGAAAACATAACAACCCTAAATCTAAATCATACTTTTAAGATAATTTATTCTTTTAGAAAATTAAACTGTAAATTACCAAATATTTTGTAAAAGTGATTTTTTAAATAGAAAAAAAATTCAATAGTTTTTCAAAATTTACGGACCTTCAAATAAATGTTTGATTTGCTATTTTATGTTTCAATTAGTTAGTTCTCATTATCATGAATAATTTATGTATTTATAATGACTCTTTACTAAGTGTACTTGTATGATAATAATAACTCTTTATTAGATCAAGTTCAAATAATAATAGGGGAGGGGGGCATCTGTTTTCTGTTAAAATTTCCTAACAGGTAATTGATGAAGTTATGTTTAACATTACAGGCATATCCCCTGTTGTTCTGTCTTGTTTAATCTGTGTGTGTCTTGAATTTACCTTTCGATGTGAAATAGATATGTCAATACAGATCTAGACATCCTGTGTAAATCAGTCACCTGTCTTAGTTGTTGGTTGTATCTAATTCAGTAATTGGCAAATTTTTTTATATAGGTTTAGTAATAAAAAAATATTGATCAAATAATTAAAATGATTTATCTTATTATATCAAATTTCCCCCCAAAAAGTATGAAGGCAATAAAATAAGACAAAATCCCCCCCCCCCCCCCCCCTTGCATATGTATAAATGGACAGACTGAAACAGACTTGCTATAGATTATAGATATAATTCTGGAAAAGGAAACTGTTAGTCACAAGTGGCTTTCACAAAAAAAATCTGAAAGAGTAATAGTACTCGCAGGTCGTACATATCTCAGTTAACTATTAGTTCAATTTTAATCTCGAGACTTTTGGTGAGTGTTAATATACTAGTGATTCACTAGTTATTGATCCAACTTTACACACACTTAAATGAACACAATACTTATAAAGTTTTTGTAATTACAGGTGTGTACACAAGGGAAAGCATGAAAGCTTTCAAAAGCCTAGAAGCACACAATTTCTTTATTTCTGTATGGGTTCAAACTGTATTTCACTACCTAACAGAAAAAGGTGCCCCCTTTATCCTGAAAGCTGATGTTAAACCATCACAGGGAGTTAACGAAAATCCACATCACCCATGGGTTGCAGTTAATTCTAGTGGAACTGTTGTTGCAGCCCACTGTGACTGCATGGCTGGGTAAGCATTTACTTATGCTATTTTAACTGGCTTTATTCTTTCCTTGTAGCTAATTGGACATTTATTTGAAAATCAAATACCTAATTACTTATGTTGATGGGTTAATAAATACATACAGGTGTCAGTCCAGCGAGAAGTATTTCAAGAATCAAGACATCAATCTATTATCTTAACATTAACAATAATATATTAATATCAATTTATTATTGTCTGCATTTGTAGACTCTGTTTAGTTAGTTTTCCGTCTACCTTTCAGGTATAAATGTGCAATTATGAGGAAATGAACTTCAAAATAATTATAAATTTGAAAAACAATATAGATCTACAAGAATATTGAATAATTTCAATAAATATTTATTTTAATGTTGTTTTTTATCAGGTTATCAGAGGTATGTTCCCATGTTGCAGCGCAGATTTGGTTACACAAGGAAAGCATGCACTGAAGAACCATGTAAATGGAATGCTGATTTTGTGAAGAAAGTTTTACCAGACCCAATTTCTAAAATAAAGTTTTGCAAAGCAAGTACTGTTTTAAAAGCTAGGTCTCGTAAAAGAAATCGTCCCCGGAAATTTACCCCAGCAAATGATAATCAAAAGCAGCAACTATTAGACTCACTAAAAGGATGTACAACAAAACCAATTGTTCTAAGCACATTTAATGGGTATTCAACTGACTTTCATTGGACAACACCAACAGTTAATACCCCCAAAATTCCAGCAGCACTCAAAACTTGTATCATCCTGATAATATTAAGCTTAGCATAGATGAATTATATGATAAATGCAAAGGTATTGCTGACTCTATGACAATATCATATGAAGTGTTAAGGTATATATATGACTGCACAACAGCCCAGAGCAGCTCTATGACATGGTATGACCAACGTGGTAGGCCAAATTACATCATCAACAGTGCACAATGTATTACATAAAACCCTTGAAAATCCCTCAACATCTCTGTTGAAGAAAATTTGTGACCCAGCACCAAAACCTTTAAATGTACCAGCAGTTATTTGGGGACGTGAACACGAGAAAAGTGCCATTAAAGAATTTCAACAGGTAATGTGTACTGACCATCAAAACTTTTGTGTAAAGAAAGCAGGTTTTTTGATTGATTTAAATTATCCATTTATTGGTGTCAGTGCAGATGGAATAGCAACATGTGACTGCCATGGAAGTGGTGTAGTGGAAGTGAAATGTCCATACAAATATAGATCAAGTCTACTTCCTGAGTTTCTTGCTGATCCCAATACCTGTCTTACAACGGACCATGAACTGAAAAAAACTCATCCGTATTATAGCCAGGTTCAGCTGCAAATGTATGTGCACAACATCAACACATCCTTTTTTGTGGTATGGGTCGAAAAATTCACTGTTGTCAGCAATGTAACTAAAGACAATGAATTCATCAAAACAATGCTAGAGAAATCACATAATTTTTTTATTAATTTATTAATGCAATTGTACCTGAACCTGATTTCATCACCAACGGAAAAGCCTACACCAAATGATGAATTATTTTTTATATGTCAGACGCCTGAAGATAACAACCAGAACTGTAAATATAAGTGGTTTCATCTGGATTGCATTAAGATGAAAAGAGTGCCAAAGTTTACCTGGTACTGCTCATATGGTAAAAAACAGTAGGAACCTACATGTATTTATATATATAGGTAAAATTTATGTTATTCCAAATAGATGATGCATATAGTTCTGAACTATTTTCTTGTTTTAATATCTCAATTGTTTGTTGTTTTATAACTTTACATTGTATACATGTACATTATACAGACTGTGTTATTTCAGACTTTTCTTTTATTGTCCTAAGCATGCATAAAATATTTGCCACTGGACAATAATTATAAGTAGCCAGCATTCAATAAATTACTTTGTCGAATTAGTTTTTAATTTATGTAGATCTAGATATGCAAAATCAACGTATTGATGAGATAAGATAATTACATAATATAATTGTGTTTTAATTGTACTAAAAAATATATTACATTAAAACATCTTCAGTTCAGAGTAAAATATTTCAGTTTTCTGAATATACAATTCCATCACCAAGATTATATTAGTAAGGGTTGCACACACTCTGAAAATTTTGTCAATTGACGTAAAACAAGATTCTTCAACTTCATCATTCAAAGATTTAACTAAAACAATATTCAAAGTCCCTTTCAAAATGGTATAACGATTCTTCATTACTCCAATAACTCTTTCAATATGAATCCTCACACTTGCTAACTTTCGTGAGGTTTCAACATCTTTGGCAGGTAATTGTTTTTAACCTTTCGTAAAGGCTGGTATAAGTAGTTCAGCTGAGCACTCTGTTGCAAAGTCATCTTGAAGTAGGAAGCCCCTATCTGCAAGAATTTGATTACCTGGGTGATGGTATTTACGATCGATAAAACCACAAGAGCGCACAAGTTCATTATCCGACACTCTACCACCCCATGCATTTGATAGGAAAGTAACAACTCCTAATGGGTTGCATGCTATGAAAAACTTTACAGTGCAATGTTTTTTGTAATTTGAATATACTTTAGCTCTTGCCTGTAGGTTTTTGGGGCGTTCAATAAAAAACAATCCACAATTGATGTAAGTCTTGCAAATTTAGCCTTAAAAATACCCGGAGTGGTCTGTTGAATTGTTTCTCGGTCTGGCCAGTGAATAAGGAAGTCCAATTTTGCATACATTAGATTAATCCAGCTCCAGAAAATATTGTTTATTGTTGACAATGCAATACCTCTGTGATGAGCTATGAATTCAAATGGTATGTCTAACCGTAGCTTAATTAAAGTTGTGAACATTTGATCTCTAAGTGAAAAAATGGCAGTAAGAGGAGTCCTTGTCAAGAATTGGGACAAGTAGGTATTTACACTCATAAACACAGTACAAGAGAGTCGAGTAAAATATTTACATTTCTGGTCATTGTTTTCTACACAAGCTGAGTTTAACTGAGATTTCACTAGCTGATCATGTAAACTTTGGTTCTCAATCAAAATATTGTCCTTTTCATCACGTAAATTGCTAATTTCTTGGAAGAACATTTCACGCTCAGGTTGTTCTGTTGGATTGTTAAAGCCGTGCCTATTTATATAAGTAGAAATTGGTTCTGCTATATACATCGGCTGTATGTTTTCCTCATTTCCTGGAAATAGCTGTTTTGGAGATAGCATTAGTTTCTTGCACTTTGACACCTGATTTACTATAGGGGTTGTTTCATGCTTTCTTTTCAATGCATTTGCATGCCTCTGAAGTTTCTGCTGTTGCTGTTTCTTTGAGCTTAGATTAGTGTTGTAGTTAAACAATGTTGGAACATAATCTGGATGAGTTTGATCACTTGATGGTTTTCCTACAAGAGCGAAAAACAAAATATTTGTCAAGTAATATGCCTTCTAAAAACATAGAAAAAAAAAGGTGATTGTAAAGGAAAAACTGTTAATTTACAAATATAGGAGAATCATGATAATTACCTTTAATTTAGTTTACTTATATTTAAAATATATATGGAATACAGCAACTCTGTCTCACATGTCTGACAAAATATAATATCTGTGAATGAGACTTTGAACATCAATGAACAGAAGCAAATAAATATAAATAATCAAGGACATACATGTACAAATGTATAACTGATATACATCCTTGGTACGAAAAAAAAGAAGACAATATTCAGAATTCATATATAAAATAAAACAAATATACTACACAGTGCAGTCAACCACAGATTAAAGCGTTCTTTGTCTTTAGGAAATTTATGGAACGATAAAGACTTTAACATCATATTGTGGTTTTGAAAACCAACTGCAGAGCATGTTTTGGGCATGTTGTCAGTTCTTTATTTTAACAGAAAGGTGCAATAAACGTTGTGTATGTATCGAAACTTGCAATAACTTCTTCTTTTCTTCTTCTTCTTCTTCTTCTTCTTCTTCTTCTTCTTCTTCTTCTTTTCTTCTTCTTCTTCTTTTCTTCTTCTTTCTTCTTCTTCTTCTTCTTCTTCTTTTCTCTTCTTTTCTTCTTCTTCTTCTTCTTTTCTTCTTCTTTTCTTTTCTTCTTCTTTTCTTCTTCTTCTTCTTCTTCTTCTTCTTCTTCTTTTGTAGCTTCCTCCTATTGTAGGAGAACCACCGTACTTGTGTAACGGCGTAGACTTTTAAAATCCCAACATCATAAGAACACTCACATATTACGGAATAGTTATATATATACACACATATGTAAATCTTATCACACGCTATTTACATTTAGTCATCAGGTTAAGAAGGATCCCTATAATCGTTTGATATTTACATTGATTAAAGGAATATCTGTCACTACTGTTACATCTTTTAAGTCATTCACAATAGCTCCTGCCCATAATCTACGGTAATTATGAATTGTCGGCCAATAGAGTCGCTCGCTTTTGGTATAGTTTGTAGCATAAGCCTCTTGAGATTGTTTCTATCCGAGTTTTCTCTGTATTTTTGAGAAAGTGGAAAAACGAACAGTCAATGACCAATCTAGCTAAATACTCGTTGTTATAGAACAATTCATGGAATAATGCCTCATCATTCTCTCCTCTCAAGCATGTTAGGACAAAGGTTTTTAACTCCTGCAAAAATGGTGATCTTGTAGTTTTCAGCACTGCATTTAATCAAGAAGTGAATCATATCCTCCGTCTCAATATGACATAATTGACAAATTGGTGACACTTCTGACTTTGAATGTTTTGCTTTTGAACTTTGCAGTACGATTGTTCCCACTGCAATTTTGGCTTTTAAGTGTGCCATAATTATTGCGAACAGTTCATTACCACAGCTTGTCCAGATGTTGTGTGGTTTTCCTGGTACTTTATCACTTAAGTTCAGATATTTTAAAGTAGATTTATTCTCTGATTCTTGTTGTAGAGTTAAAATGAAATGACTGCTAATAGTTTGATTGACCAGCTTGTTCCAAGTTTCTTTTATTGGTGGGTTGTCAATGAGATCATGAGGAGAAGGTAAGTTATATTGATCCGCAATTTCGGCTACTTTTGGAAACCAGCTTCCAGAGCTGATGGATTTCATGGCACGCTGACAGATCGCAATATCTTTTTCCACTGATTCGTCGTTCCTGATGATATTACCGAATGTTTTAAGGATTTTCTTGTGAATTTCACCTATGATAGGGATTCGTCCTAGTAGAAGGAGAGATGCTGAGTTAGCTGTCCTAATTGGAAGGTGTAGGATTTGTTTGATGAGTTTCCTATGGTACACCTCTAGTTTCTCCATGTCATTTCTTGAAATGTTTATTACATGTAGGCCATACAGCAATCTGGGTATCACATAAATCTGAATAAGGTGTGCTGAAACATGAGGATTTACACCGTTTAGCCCATGGAGCCCTGCACCCATTAGAGAGTAAGCGGTCTTTCTAGCTGTAATCACTCGTTTGTATATCACCTCTTTTGAACCTGATTTTGATGTAGAGTCCCTCTCAATTCCTAGATGCACAGCTGATTCAGAAGTTGATAACTCTTTGTTGTTTAGTGACTATGATCTATTTTCCTTGTCGTTGAGTACTAGAATCGTCGACTTTTGTTCACTTAGTAAATATCTCTGTTTGTTCGCATAATATGCTTGTACGTCTAACATTGTTTGGAGCTCAGTGGGGCTCTTCGATATGAATGTGACATCGTCGGCCACAGTTGGGATGCCGCAGTAGGTACATCCAATATATGCCCCCAATTGATTTTTCTCAAATGTCTTTAGCAGTTTATTAATAAAAAAATTGTAAGCAGTGGGTGACCATACGCCCCACCCCCTGTCTCACTCCTTGTTGTTCTTGGATTGGTCTTGAGATGTTTCCATTCCATTTTATTTTTGATGTAACTTCCTCGTACCAGTTTTGAAGAATAGCAGTTGTCCCCATGCAGTCCAAAGTTATACATTTCTTTGAGTAGACCCAAGTGCCAAAGGATATCAAACGCCTTTTTGGCATCCATAAGTGCTATATACAGACTTGAGTTTGACTTGTTTGCTTCTGTTATAAGCTCTGTGAGTATTAAGACAGCAATTGCAGGCATTTGTCCTTTGGTAAATCCTTTCTGAAGTCTGCTTTGTTGTTTGATAACTGAATCTTGGTTGTTTTGAAGGTGTAGCTTCTCTACAATTTTTCCAATGAACATAGTGATGACAATTTTTCTGTAAGAGTTTGGATCTGTTTTCTTTTTTCCTTTTTTCAAAATTGGACAGGCTATTCCACTCTTTAGTAATGATGGGATATCAAGATTTTGAAAGATGAAGTTCATGATATTTGTCAGGATAGAAATGAGTGTTTGTCCTCCAAATTAACATGTTCAGCGGTGATGTTTTCTTCGACTGGGGATTTTCCATTTTTGAACGAAAGCACAGTTTTCTTTACCTCTTCAGTTGTAGATACTGGTATGTTATGGTTTTTTGAATGTTTAAATAGTTCAGAGAGACTTGTGATGTCTCGTTTTACATTTGTAAAGTGATCATTGTCAAAGTTCACGTTTCCACATGGTGTTGAGAGTTCTTCAAAGTATTGAGCGAATGCCTCTGTAATTTCAATCTGGTCATTCAAAATATTATCTTTAAATATCAAAGATGATCCTGAGGGGTTCGACGGGTCACGTTGTTTCCTCACCAATTTGTAAAACCCTTTGTCGTTCCTTTCGTTTAGTTCCATTAGTTCCTGGTATTTGTTATTTCTATTTGTCGCTTCAAGCCTCCTTTGGAGTGATCTTAGTTTTTTCTTAGAGTTCTTATTGTTTTGATAAATCTCGTTTTCTGGATTTGTTGGTTTGTCCGCAGCTTTCCATTTTGCATGGTGTGTCTTGCTTGACTTAGCCGCACTAGCAATCTCTGGCGCCCATGGTTTTTTCCTTGGTTTTCCTGTTCTTTTCCTTCTATTTATAGGAACACTACTATTCTTTACTGCTGATTCTGACAGTATCTTACAGATGGTATTGATATTGTCTGATATATTTTCACATGTCATTATGAGTTTATTATCATCTATGAGTGATAATCTAGATTCAACTTCTTCTTCATATCCTTTTTTGTCAATCTTGTTCCAATTGATCCTTAACTGATGTAGTTTTCCATCTCTTTGATTTGATAGTTTTTTCTCACACGGTATCTTCACAAGAATGGGATTGTGAGTAGATGAGTTAGTTGGTTCCCTGTCGAATGTTATGTATGTTGATATCAGGTCACTGCTCTGCATGAAGTAATCAATCTGGGAAGCATCTCTTCCGTTATAATGATAAAAAGTAAAATCAGAACCACAAGATTTTGGTATATACATTCCATTTTCTTTAATAAAAGTCATAAAAGCTTTGTCCTGAGAAGAATTTATCTTTGTAGATGCGTTCATGTCTCCACCAATCACTATACTTACAGAGCCACTGTATTTTATGATGATTTAAGATAATTCATCAAGTATTTGTTGATAGTCATCTAAAGTGTTGGAATTACCCCTACAGGGCATGTAAACGCATAAGAACACGATCGGGTTTTCCACATTGAATCTAATCCCAACTATTCTGTTAATGCCATCCGGTAGAGGTTCAATGAATTGTTCAAGTTTCTTGTGAGCGCATATAGATACTCCAGCATGCCCCCTACGTCTTTCCGATAGATCTGTGAACAAGTTGTCGTCGAAACATTTGGTGAACAAATAAAGTCGCTCAAACATTCTTGAAGTTTAAATTTTTCAAAATTATGTAGCCAGTGTTCTTGTAATAAAATAAAGTCTGCTCGATTTGCTAAAGTTTCTAAGTAAAGTTTGTTGCTTGTCAGTCCTTCTATGTTCAGAGACACTGCAGTAATTGCTTTTTGTATTAAAAAGTTCGATGAGCAGACAGAGGAGACATCAGGTTCTAGTGGTAAGTCTGTTGGTGGTAGTATTTTGGAAGGCTTGCTGCAGGTGTTCTTTCCCAGTTTATATTGTTATTGTTGTTCGGAGTGGCTATTTGTCTGATGTTCTGATGCCCTGTAAAATTTGTGAGGAAAGTCTCCTAGTGTTGGTATTTTGGAAGGCTCATTGCAGGTGCTCTCTCCCGGTTTAAACTCAGATTGTTGTTCGGAGTAGTTGTTTTCCTGGTGTTCTGATGCCTTGTCGGTGTACGCTGTCGATGTGTATTTTGGATATGATGTTCTTCTTTTTTCCGAGTTTTCGTCGGTGAGGGTTTGTCTAAAAAAATCCTCATCATTAAGCGAATCGAAATTAAGATCTTCAAAACTGTTTGCAATTATGGATGTAGGTGTTCCATGTGGCGTACAGGGTTGTTGCTCCTTGTTTGTGTTTGGTGGATGCATATGGTTTGGTTTTCTTCTTCTTTTTCGCGGCTTCTGTGAAGCACCAATTGTCTTATGAGTTGAGTTGTTTTACAACATAAGGAGTTCAGTATTGTTTTTGTGCACGTCTCGTTCGACCTGTCGTAATTTTTGTTCAAGAAACCAGATTTTCATTTCATTTTATTCGCTTGATTGGGATTGAGGATTAGTTCCGCTCGAAGGAGTTTTATTATTTTCATGTTCTAATTGTTCAATTCGTTGCGATGAAATAAGCAGAGATTGTTGCAATGGCGGATCGCTTCACCTCTTCACCGCTCGTAGTAACAACAATATAAAGGGAAGTAACTCTGTAGTCAAATACCCGGATGTTCGGAATTATGTATTGCTATCACGTTGTCGTCGTCGTCAGCGTCGTCCGAAGACAGATGGTTTCTCGATAAATAACTTTACTCTTTAGTATAAGTTAATAGAAATCAAATTATAACACAAGGTGTATAACCACCAAAGGAAGATTGGGATTTATTTAGGGGTTATGGTCCCAACTGTTTAGGAATTAGGAGCCAAAAATGGGGCCCGAATAAGCACTTTTGTAGTTTCCAGACAATAACCATGATAACTTTTGTTAAAGTGTATTTATCTGGGTAACACGATTGACCGAATAACACTTCAAATTTTAATATTAACACATGCTGGTGACTTTTAAACATTGGTTATTAATTAAATAATATATTACAAGTGTATTTTTTAACTTAAAAACAATTTGCAGAAAGCAGGTAAGTTAATAAAGATCATTATAAATTTATAAATATTGGTGTGCACATCCAAGATGGCGACCGAGGAAATTACTAATGGATGAATAAATGAAAGATTGCATACTAGCCCTCAACGGGCTCATTTTAGACAATCGAAGTGGTGCCCTCACGCCAAGACAAGACAATCATGACAATGAACTTTTTAAAGAAAATATGGAATAGTTAACTTTTTATAATTATTGTTTTAATTTTAGTTATTGAAAAAAAAGTATATTAAAAAATTGTAATTTCTACATGTAAATAAAATATCTGTGTAATAAATTTTCATTTTTTAAAATATAAAAATGGAGATAAACCAAGCCCCTTTGAAAAAACTAAAATAACATGCACAAGGCACAGGCTTATCTTTCATAGGGTAAGACATAGAAATAGATATGATTTATTGCAAAATGTAGCGTTCTTGTGGACCAAAGCCCCGTTTCAACTACGAGAAATTAAGCAAGATAAATATTAAGTAATATTAAGTCGTTCTTGTCCAGAAATATAAGCCTTAAACGAATTTCAATGTGAAAATAGATTCTGAAAAATGAATTTGTCTCCGTTTTCTGAAAATGATCATATTTGGGTATTATTTCTAAACAATTTGTAAGAAAGAATGTAGAGGAGAAAAATACCAGAGTGACAGTCAAACTCATAAATCGAAATAAGCTAACAACACCTGGCTAAAAATGAATAAGTCAAACAGACAAACAATAGAATACATGAGACATAGAAAACCAAAGAATAAGCAACATGAACCCCACCAAAAACGAGGGGTGATCTCAGGTGCTCCGGTAAGGTAAGCAGAACAACATATCCGATATCATCTGTGAAACGGTCAACCAACTCGTGATGGCATCCGTTAGATTTATGAAGGGATTATTTCAATTCACCATTTGGAACTCTTGGTTTAATAGCTTCCTTGTGAGCAGCAACCCTCCGTCACAATTGGAAAGCTGAAATTATCTCTTTTGTCGTAAAGTTTTTTTTTAACCGACCCTTGCTGAAATCATACCACAAGTTTCCTTTCTACAATGGGATGATTAGGATTGACTTAGGGGGGTTATGGCTCAAACCATTTAGGAATTACAGGCAAAAAGTGGAAAAACAAGGGTTTTTACTGTTTAAGGGGACGACCATTTGATATTCTGGGGAGGGGGGAAGGAGGATTTTGAAAATAAATAACTCAGCCTTGATAATCACAAAAATAAATGGTTTGTTCTTTGATAGTTTGAAAATAAATACCTGACTTGCAATGTATTGAAAATAAATAACTCAGCCGGTCTAATATATAGAAAGTATGAGATAGCACCAGATTCCTCATAAATTCACCTTTTTTTCCTCAAAAAAAATCGTGAAACACTTCCCAATTTTTTTAATAATAAAAGTATAAATATTATCTAATATACTTAAAATGTCTGAAAATTGGTTTCATTTAACTTGATGTATATTACTCAGGAAACCTCACTTCACTTTTATTTTAACGGGGCCACAATTTTAAAACCAAACACTTGTCTCCATATAAAATTGTGTTCATCGGATGCCAAGTGCCTTGTAAGAAGCAAGTTCTGTTTTCCCTCAGACGTAGCCCTGATTTTTCAGGATCAATGTTTCTTATTTATTTGTCTTTTGTTCATTGATTGCCCTTCTGTATTCTGTTAGTGTTGCATTCCTTATGTAATCTAGTAATTTTGTTATGAACTTGATCATGAGTTTAAAAAAAACAGCAGCCACAGACTTAACTATGTGAATTCCATTTTTGCTTTATCATTCACATTGGTCGTTTGATGTTGTCCCTAGAAACTTAAGTCTTAAACTGAATTTATACATTTTGCTTTAAGACCAAAATATTGTTAAAAAATTATATTGAGATACTGACCATATCTTGAGGGAAAGATTTTTTTTTAATAAGGGAAAAGGGGAGGTTAAAAAAATTTGAGGGGGGACAATTTTTCTCATTTCAGATTTTAGAAATAAAAAAAAAATTCCTCAACTATTTTATTTTTGGGTTGGGTTGGGGGATTAATTCGCAACAGCATAGTGAATTGCACAAAAGCAAAAAAAATAATATAAATTCAAATCACATAACAAATTGGAAGTTCTTTGACTACAGTTATTCTGTGTTAGAAACCTTTTATGTGTCAAAAATTGAATTACAATCCAAATTCAGACCTGCATCAAGCGTGAATATTGTGTCCATTTTGGCCTCAACTTGTCAGGGTCATTTGTCACATCTACGGTCGTATCCAGCTGCGCTCAGCGAAGCAATTTAGTATTTACTTGAAGAAGTAAAATAAAATATTCTTATATAATAGGTGAATCATTATGTTTCAATAATCACCCCTTAATTTTCTCAAAAATTCACTTGTTTAAGTGTGAATCAATGTAAAATCATGCTTTTAATGATTTTTCCCAGCTCGGCTCATAATTTTTAATAAGAGTTCAATGTTTCATCTCATTAATTCAACAAAGAAATTGATTGCAAAACGATCTTTTTAAGAGTATTTGCTCAAGGCCTTCAAAAATTGCTCCTTAGGGGCTTAATTGTAAAGATAATGAGCAGTGTTCTGAAGATACATTTTTTTGTAACAGACAAATAGGATTTTCATTGTCCACAAAATTATTTTTAATAGATTAGTAAAGACAACTGCAAAGGGCAGACAATTAAAAATTTTATTAGAGCAAAGAAATCCTAAGAATTTAAGAAAAGAAGATAGGATGACTTTTTACTTATATTAGTAAAAAAATCTGAATGCCTAGGGGACATAACAGACAAATTGTTTTTAATCTATACCAGTAAATACAATTCACTTGTATAAGTATTCTTCAAATTTACTTATTAAATTATATCAATAATATTACTTCTTCAAGTAAATAAAAATAACTTGAAGAAGTAAATAAAAATAACTTGAACAAGTAAATAAAAATAACTTGAACAAGTAGTACTATCATGACCATAGTACCCTGACTGTATATATAGACTGATCTTGAATCTAGCCCGCCTATTTAATTCAGGATTGCTGTTATATACTGATTTCACTATATAAACAAGGGATTTATTCAAATTCAATTGATATTTATAAGCAATGTTTTTTTTACAGAATAAAACTCATGTAAAAATATACATGTAAATGCGCTTTATCATTGTTTTTTCAGTTATTACTTCAGATTGAAATCTTTCCTTTATTCAAATATTTAATATTGACGATAATGTCATATTTCGGCATGCTGAATATTTTTTCTGTCCCGTGTTGAAAACAGAATGGACAGAATCAAAATATAGCTGTGTATTGCTCAATAATTACAGACAATATTATTCATACCAGTTCATAGATATAAGGATTATGCACATACTATTGGTTACTGAGTAATTTGTAACCTATAATGTGAGAAATGGATAAGTGTTTTTCGCAAGCCCAATCTCACATACAGTGGAATCCCTTGCGGCAAGTGATATTATGCATTACCTGATTATATCACCTCTGCAATGTTATTGTAATTATAATTGCTTTTTCTTGTGAAGAGACGAAGAGACAATTTCACAAACAAATAAATTAAAAATTGATAAATTCAAGCATAATAATAAGGCAATGGCTATTTTGCCCGCCATCACCAGCAAAAGCTCTGATTATATATCTGAATTCAAGCTGGCAAAATTGCCTTTTTCTATAGAAATGGCCATTTTACCAGCACAAGCATTATAGTGAATTTGTTATTTAACTGGTTCTTTGTAAAGAGTGGAATTTGATATTTGCTTTTGAAAAGTAAAATGAAAATGTGCACTGTCAACATAAAAGAATCATATAATTACTGATATACCAGCAGTTAAATCCTCTGGATCTGCTACTATGTTGAGATCTAACAATAAGTGACCCACCACAACTCCTACATTCTTTAAGACAAGCTTTTATAGGAGTTATTGCCCTAAAATGACCAATTTTACATTTTTTTCCTCGTCTAATTACATGTACATGTATCTTGAAAAACACTAATAGAAAGAGAGGAAGTTTAATAAGTTTCAAAACTGACCAACAAGATGAGTTCTGGGCATTGTCAAAAACATCGGTTGACTTATAATTATTAGACTTATTTCCCTTTGATGACAATTTTTTGCCTTATACATGTTATAAATATCTTTAGAAATTCATTGTATGATTATATAGAAACTTTTAAAGTGACAAGATCTACAATTAAAATAACATTGAAGAATTTGTCCAACAACTATTCATGCTATTGGAGCTATTGCTTTTTAATGACAATTTTTACCATTTTTTTGCATTTGGCCTTATATGATGAACATTGTTAGGTATAGATAGGCTCTTTAAATCAAAACACAAATATTGTTGACCTTCTTACATGTCTTAACTTTATCATTTTTTTAAATTATTGTTTCATAAAAAAGATCCGTTTAAAAAATCAAAAAGGTTAAAAAATTCTTTAAGGTTTTTTTCAATCATTTTGTCAATTATCAAATATTCAAATTAAAATAGAAACTATCGCGATATCATAATTGAAAAGATATAACATCATAAGAATTATAGAGGATTCTCATTATTAAGTACTAAAAAATTCTACCAAACTTCTGTTTGTCCTCTTGAATGTCTTGTAAATTTAATGTCTTTCATGCTTGGACATTGTGATTGGAATAAGACAAGAAACACAAGCTCATATTATTATATAGATAATTATTTAATGAGTTAAAATCGTTTATAAATGTGTAATGATCAGCTGTTTGAAAAAGGTAAACATATTTTGACCTATTTATATATTACGTTGCACCAGCATTGTTGACAAGGAAGGTTAATTTCGTTATGGCGGATCTTAAAAAAGAGGGAAAAAGTATAATTAATCTTCCCAAAAAAATATACATAAAAAGGCAAATGGTGCCCTTGAGACTGTAAAAAGGGCACAGGGCCCCACTCTAAAAAGGGTGGGTGCTGTGTCTTCTGAAAACGTTCTAGCTGGAACGCAGTAGTTTAAATTGAAGTTTGTGTTAACATGGTTAAGGTTAATTTTAAGACTTATGAAAAGCCAAAGGTGTTTGGTATGTAGTTTTACAAGCATTTGCATTTGACATGTCCAAGGAAGTTTATTGGTCTGGCATATACAGGCATGGTTCATTGACTTTGAATGGTTTGCATACTGAAATGCTTAAATGATACAAATTTAAGTTCAACGCTTGCATTATACATTGAACCATCAAAATTACAAAACATGAGTAATTTCTCTAAATCTGTGTCAACAATTTATTTAACCTATAACATGAGACCAAACAGACATGTAACATCCAATTACCATGATTACATAATGTATAGTTTATACAGTACTGTATACACATTTAATGCAGATACATATTATCCAGTCCATACATGGTTAGTTGCTTCTTTAAGAGTTTTGTTCATTTGTAATTTGAAGATGTGTTTTAGTTCTTGACACCTGAGATCTTTTTGATAAGGCTTGTTTTTCACAATTTTTTTCTCAGGTTATATAAGGGTATTCATGATATTTTAAGTGTTTTGCAGATTTTTTCTGTATTTTGCCTTCACGTTTTTTATTTTCTCTTTGACTTGAATGTGTATTTATTTTCAATCTAAGGTATCTTTGAACATGTTTAAAGATTTATTAACCTAAAAAATTGATTTTTGTTTTTGAACAGCATGGCGGCCAGAGGAAGGTTGTGTGATATTTGTGAAGCCATTGACATTACAGTATTTGCCACTGATTGGTGCCCAGAGTGTGAGCAGGGTCTATGTGAGTCATGCAAATCTCATCATTCAGCCTTCAAATCAAGTAAAACTCACGAAACAATTTCTTTCGATTCTTTTAATAAATTACCTGCTGCTGTACAAGAAATAAAGACTGACTGTTCTGAACATGGATCAAGATTTGAATATTATTGTAGTCAGCATGAGTTACCCTGCTGTCTTGAATGCATGAAGACAATTCATGCTGAATGCCGATATTTAACTCCAATGCATAAAGTCGTTGAACATTACAAAACCTCAAATGCTCTTTCAGACTTTGAGCAAACGTTATCAGATTCAATTAACAACCTAAATACTTTAATCAAAGACCGATCGAATATTATATCCCTACTCGCCGACCAAAAAAAGAAATGTTTAGAAGGTATAGAAGATGCGAAACGGAATGTTATTGCTTATCTTGATGAACTGGAAATGAAACTCAAAGCTGAATTAGAAGCTTTGCACGGAGAACATTTAGAAAGCCATTGAAGGATCAGTAAAAGAACTTGAAGAATTCAAAACAAATGTGTGTTGCAAAAATACAAGCAGAAGCTGTTGTTATAAGACAGTATGGATCAGCTTTTCAAAGGTTTATAGCATTTAGAGATTTTGGAAAGAAATTGAAAAGTTTAGAGACAGATACACAGTCTTTGGCAACAAATGATTCAGCGAAACAAATTTCATTATCATTTTCTACAGATGTTGTGCAGTCATTTGAAAAATTGGTTCCAACTTTGGGTAATGTAATTGTGAATACAAAATAATCTGACATAAAACTTGACGACCACAGGGGAAAACAGGCACAAATTCTGGCAATTGGAAGGCCTTGTATTGACAAAATAAAACTGAAACTTGTGTTTGAAAGTGTACAGTTACATGTACCACACGGACATGAAAAGAATAGCATAATGTGGGATAATTGTTTCCATTCTAACGGACGTTTTGTTTTTTCAGATAGCTCAGACAAACGTCTAATTGTATTTAAAGAAAGCGGAGACTATGATAAGGAAATTCAATTGCCATTTAATCCAAATTCTGTTGCTTTTATTACAGATAATGAAATTGCAGTGGGCAGTATAATAAGCATTGTAAGCTCATTAGTTGATAGTTCTTTTGAAATTGAGGGCGATATCATTCAATCTTTCTCATTTAGGAAAGGTCAATTCGTTATTGTGATAGTAAATTTTGGATTTTCTATAACAGACATTAATGGGAACGTACTCAATACAATAATGTCATGTTTTAATGATATTTTGTATGCCGTGTTACTAAATGACAAAATATATTTTTCCCAATTTAATGAAGACAGCATGTTTTGTTGCGATTTGAAGGGATACGTTATTAATGAATATAGGGACAAAAGACTCAAATACCCAGTCGGGGTAACATGCAGTGAGATACGTGTGTTATTTATCACAGGATATAAATCAAATAACATCCTAACACTACATGTATCTACTACCGGCAATGAATTGAAAGAATTGTATTCAAGCAGCGAACTTACATCTTGCTAGAGCAATCAGCTATAATTCTAGTAAGCAGCAGCTGTTAGTATCAACTGAAGATGGCAAAATATCATTATTTGATGTGAGTTATTAGACAATAGTAATCGCAATTAGTTGTCTTAGACTGTTACGTTATACATGGATCCTGCATATTCTTGTGAATGAAATGAACATATTTAGATTAATTTAAAAAAAAAATCAACATTTTTTCTGTTTTGTAAAATATAAAAGACAGCCTTAGTTACTGTATGTCTGTATACTATAAATTAGTTATCCAACTTGATAAGAAGTTATCTCATTTTTTATGAAACCGAACCATAACACTCAAAGCATTGAAAACCCTGTTTAAATGTTTTAACCATTTAAAATCATATTATATAGATATAGATATTTTTTAATGTCTTTTTCAATGATGCTCAATATTTTTTAGTGGTATTTTTACGACTGCTGTTTTTCTTTTTCTTTTTTTCTTATCTATATATCCAACATGGTATTATCTGTCACTTGTTGATTTTTTTTTGGTTTGATAGTCCTTTTTGATTCTCTAATTTAGGTCCTCTTCCTCTTATCTCCAGGATGTCATAATATTCATTAGAACCTTTAAAATGGCAAAAAGAAAAGACAAAGAAAAATAATAACATGAATTACAGTTTATCACTCTTTTCACTATTTTAGCATTTTCATTAATAAAAACAAGGAGATGTGGTACGTATGATAGCTTATGAGACAGCAATTCGTCAAAGTTCAAAGAGGGTGTAAGCATGTATAGGCAACCACATGACCTTCAACAATAAGAAAAACACATATCATATAGTCGATTATATAAGGTCCTGACATGATAAATGTGAAACAATTTAATTGAGATAACTAACGGCTAATTTATTTAAAACAATTTACGAAGAACTATGAATATGAAAAACATTAACCAACGACAACGGTTGGTGCAGATGTGGTATTTCATGTATTTCAAACTAAAAAAATGCTAGTGAGGCAAATATTGTTCTGATAGGTATTAAAGGCAATCAACTGTTACAGACAAATATTAAAAGAACAGTACACACGTACAATTTGTGCATTGCATATAATGCAATGTGACATGCAGACTTTGTCAAATGATATATAAATTTTGGATAGAAAATTTCAAAGTGGATAAAGAGTTTGATGTCATATTTTGCTGTTCTCAGTCTGATTTTGATTTTTTTTAATGTGTGAAGGTTGATATTATTTATAAATTTAAAATCAAAGTAACCTATCGCTAAATGGGACTGCGATTACTTTGAATCACTTTGGACTATGCTAACAAATGTGATTACTAAACATGCTAAAGTATCAAAAAGGGGTGAAAAAGTATTTAATTCTCTTCTTTTATTTTTGTATTCAACTTTGTTAGAAAAACAAAAATACCTTACAAGATTGCAAGAAATGTTGACTAGTATACTGGGGTTGAAAAAGAGTGGCCAAAGTCACCAAAGAGACATTCAAACTCATAAATCGAATATAAACTGACAACGCCATGGCCAGAAAGGAAACTAGACAAAACGAACAATATTATCAAACTCCGGACAGTGATCGTTTCCGTTCCGGAACTATTTTCCTTTACTCCATTAGTGTAGAGTAGTATGCGGACCCGTATTCGGATCGGAACTGGAACTGCCGGGGAGTTTGCAATATTATAGGCTTAGCATACAAAACACAACATAGAACAAATAACACGAACCCAACCTAAAACTGGGAGTGATCTCCGGTGCTCCAAAACGGTAAGCAGATTCTACTCCATATGCGGCACCCGTCATGTGGTGCTAAACGAATCATGTTATTAAAATAACTTCAGTTACCACGATCCCAATTGTGCGGAGGTAGAAATAAGTAAAATCATGTTCTGCTACATGTAGTTTTTCCGTGTGAAAGTTGTTTTCAAGAATTACAACCGCTAGGTTGATCTGCATGGTTTTGTTGTATGTGTGTGTTATAAAATTTATAACACACACATTAATAGTAAGGTTTGTGTTGGTACATGTAGTTATTGTACTGTTAAGACATGTTAGATACGTCTTTAGTATGCTTTCATTTCCACATCAAGTTGTGATATGTACCAATCTATAAGAGACTGAGTGTTAGTTTTGTTGCAGAGTATATTTTGCATCTAGTCTGAACCATATACCGAGATCTGGATGAGAATGAACAAATACATGAAATAGAGTTCAACAATTAATGGACCTATAAAAAAAAAGAAAATATTTGGATGTTAAAATATATAAAAAAAAACAAAGAATAACAACGATAACAGTGTGGTAAAATATAAAGAAAAGAGAATAATGTCGTCCGAAAATGTAAAGAATAAAGAAAAATGTCACAAAAATTAAAGAATAAAGGAATGGAGGAACAGCAACCCGCCATACAACAAATCATGTATCATTTATAAATCCATGTGCATCAAAGTCAGTAATATAAAAACAATATAATTACATTTCACAACATGTTTAATTACTTTTATGTGCATCTCTGTCACAACATAACAAAAAAAAATATCATTCTTATAAATTGTAAAAGTTTGAAATAACAGAGTACACCAAGGATAATTTAACCTTCGATAAGTTTGAAGTGTGATTGTCTCAGTTAAATAAGTCGTCCAAACTTTCCGTCACATTAATCACGTTTCAAATGTTGTCTGCATTGTTTTTCTTTTCGAAATCAGACATACCCGTGTGTATTCAACCTGTTTTCTTTATGACATCACGTGTAAAATACACCACTCTTGGAATAGTCTTTAGGTTTTTTACTATGGCTTCTCTGTGATTATTTAGTGAAACAGCTGAACGAAATGTATCTTCACATTTGCTACATGTAAATGGATTATCACCTGTATGTATTCGTCTATGATTCTGTAACGATCTTTAGAGCTAAATATGGTGTCACATATGTCACATGTGACTTTGTTTTCACCAGTATGCGTTTTCAAATGTTTTTGTAATCCGTCTTGTCGAAAGAATGATTTATTGCAAACACCGCAATTATATGGTTTTATGCCATCATGTTGACTCTTCATATGTGCTCGCATGTTGGTGATTGTATTAAAACCCGTGTTACACACAATACATTATATAAACGTGTTTCACCAGTGTGTGTTCTCCTGTGGGTATCTAAAGTATCACTGTTACCAAATATTTTACCACATATGTTACAATCATGGAGTTGGTCACCAGTATGTATTTTCATGTGTCCATACAGTTTCGCATTACTGGTAAAACATTTGCCACATACGTAACATATGTTTGATTTCTCACGTGCACCTTTGTGTATTTGCATGTGCTTTTGAAGGTATTGTTTAGTGGCAAAACATTTTTTGCATACATTACACTCGAACAATTTTTCATTCGAATGTGTTATTGCGTGTCTTTTTAGGTCCCTACTCTTAGAAAATTCTCTACCACAAATGTTGCATTTATATGGTTTTTCACTAGTATGTATTTTCATGTGCTTCTTTAAGTCATTCTTTTCCCTAATTTTTATTCCACACATGCTGCATGTGTGAGGTTTTTCATCGGAATGGGTTCTCAAATGTACTTTTAAGTTTCCATAGTGTCTGAATTGTTTTCCACATAGATCACATTCATGAGGTTTATCCCCGGTATGTATAGCCATGTGTGAATTGAGATGATATTTACGCCTGAATGTTTTTTCACATAAATCACATTTGTACGGTTTTTTGTCAGAATGAATGTCCCTATGAATTTTTAGGTTCCCAGCTGTTGAACACTTTTGCCAACAAATCTCACATTCAAAGTTTTTTTCACCAGTATGTGTATTCATGTGTCTATTTAAAACACCGATTCTATTAAAACCTTTACCACAAGTTTCACATTCATATGACGTGTCGCCTGTATGTGTTTTTCTATGATTCAACAAGTCACCACTCCATACAAATCCTTTCTCGCATACATCACATTTGTGACGAGAACCTGTATGCTTTGTCATATGTTTTAAAAATTGTATTGCCAACAAAAACCTTGACTACAAATCTCACATTTATAAGGTTTTTCGCCTGTATGTATTCTTTCGTGTTTCTGTAAATCACCAAGGCGACGAAATGTTTTACAACAAACATTGCAATTAAAGGATCTTTCTTCAGAATGGATTATCATATGACCCAATAAAAACTTTTATAAGGGAAACCTTTACCACATACATTGCATTTATGAGCCTTTTCACCAGTGTGCATTTTAATGTGATTCTTCAAGTTACCAGTCTGAGAAAATGTTTTGCCGCAAGTTTCACATTTATAAGGTCTAATCTTAGTGTATCTTTGAATGATTGTCTTCAAAAAATCATTTTTTGATATCAGCTCATTACTTGTATAGGTTTGAATAGGTTTGTCTTCCAAGTCGATTTTTAAAGCCTTGCCATTTTCATCTACATTAATATAACATGGTTTACCATTATCCATATCGGATTTGTCGAGTTTGTAAGGCTCTCCATTCCTTTCATTATCGATACCGTAAGTTGTTCCATCCATAACAAGTTTGATTTTATCCACTTCCGGTACAGGTATTTCGATCTTCTTGGTTGAGTCAGGACTCTAGTTATTACTACACAAGCTGTGTTCTAGTCTTTCTAGACCTAAACATTAAAAGAAAAGAATGATGTTAATTGACTTTTGATTTTTTTTTTATCAATGGTTACTTAAAGAAGGGCGAAAGATACCAGAGGAAAAGTCACCGGCTTATAAATAAAAAATAAACTGACAAAATGGACAACGCCATGGCTAAAAATGAAAAAGACAAACAGACAATAATAGTACACAAGAAACAACATAGAAAACTAGACTGGGCAACACGAACCCCACCAAAAACTGGGCGATGTGATCTCAGGTGATCCGGAAGGGTAAGAAGATCCGGCTTTATAATGAAAGTTAAAAGGAATGGAAAGCGATGTAGAGTGCGACATAAGCAAATGCAAATATATTATAACGTGGTAGGCGTACGGTCAACAGTAGACAAGAGACTATACAACACATATAAAGCAAGATATCGATGGCCCCAAGATCGTTTCGAATCTAGAAAAGAAACATCATGAACATTTTAACAAGTTTATTGACAAGACTGATAAAAGAGTGGCGAAAGATACCAGAGTGACAGTCGAACTCATAGATAGAAAAATAAACTGCCAACAGAACACCATGGCTTAATAAGACAAAGACACATAATAGTAAACACGGCGACACAACATAGAAAACTAAAGACTAAGTGCATGCTAAATGTTTGCTTAACGTTCACTTTCTTGTCCAGATTACTAAAGTGAAGCTAAGCGTCTAAGGTGCGCGGAAACACCGGACTGCACCGTATCTATGAATCATTTTGTTTCTGTTTCAATAAACATGATAATCAAATGTACCAATTTTGAGTTCTTACACTTCCTTACAGTCGGAAACCAGGTTGAAATAGAACAAAAGAATCGAAGCTCTTTGTTAGAGAAGGCGATAAATGCTTACTGTAATGTTTACTATAGTGACAAAAAATTTAAAAGTTAATAGAAACAAACAAAATTACAATTTTCTTCTCAATTACGAAGTGTTTTATTTTAAAAACACCATTTGCATAAGTTTTCAATTTATCTAGTACATAGTTAAGTAGAACAATTAGATATCAAGTCGACGACAGGGGTATCTTTCAAGTTGGATGTAGAAAATGCATAACCTCCGATTTAAAAAAAAATTACCACGGACGGAAAACATATCAATCTATTAGTTCAGCAATTTTCGTGTCTGCCATTCCATTATGTGACTCAAGAAAAAATTCCAAAAAAGAGTAACAATTGTATCGAAAAGAGAAAATCGAGTGCACCTTTTTATGTTAGGGCGTGTTTGAGTTGAATATTTTGTCTTGATATATCGCACAAAGCAAGACTATCTCATACATCGTCTCGCTTCAGATTCTATCATTTTTATATATCAAAGCTACAGGTTGACTTTATTACATAAAAAAATCACAGTACTTAAAGATAAAATATATGGGTCAAGTGAAATACCTATCTAATGAATCACAAAAAACAGAGTAGGTGTGTTCGAAGAGCTATTTTTTTACTGTAAGTACTTGACGACAGCCTTTCAAGTTGGATGATGAAAATGCATATCTTTGAAAAATTATGATTTTTTTTTGTGTGTGATAATTAACTAGGGTTTATTGTCTTCAACCACTAAAAAATATCTAGTCTGCCCCTCCACGAAATATTTAATTAGAATTTATTAAAATGTTTATGAATTTTCAAAAATTCCACCTGACAACCGATCAGACAATATTTTTAAGTTGAATCAATGCAGACAAGATAATTAACTGAAGCTTATTAGCTAGTTGATACATTTGTCTTTTAAAATACAACTGACAGATAAGGATCGTAATAGTGCAATGTGGATAAATTTATCGGTTTCCAAGAGCAAAATTGGCCGCGCGCCATCCCTACAATGGCTTCCATTTCTACGATTGTGAAAATGAACTGGCGTAATACGGAGATAATTTTGACGAAGTAGAATCCTGACTGCTTATATTCATTTCAACTCTATCCCCAGAGATCATGTACCGAATATTTTCTTCTTTAATATCTGGAAAACAATCAATGAACGCCGGATGTCCAAATAGGCCACCCACCTGATCTCTTTTGGAAGTTACTGGAGGACTAATTAACGCATGCAAACAAACAACAACATTATAAGTTACACAGTGTTCAATTGTCCTAATACGAGAATTTATCGGTCAATAGAATTCATATCGGTGAGGCGAAGCCAAACCCGATATGAATTTATTGACCCGATAAATTCCGTATTAGGACAATTGAACACTGTGTAACGAATTTATCCTGATTTTGTTATATTACATATTATTATATTCAAATTCAATAATAGGACAATATCAACCAAATATATTTTAGATATCTAATCTAAAACTGTGAAAAATTAAAAATATTAGGACTATTTAAAGCAACTCAAGGTATATATTTTTTTATTAGGTCAGTGGTATAAGGGAGATAATTTCAATTGACGTAATAAATAAGGGAGATAATTCCAATTGACGTAATAAAAAATTGTACTGAAATTTATTAGGACAATATCAGCCAATCAAATTGCGAGAAATTACTCTAAATCAGGATAAAATCGTATATTCTACGTCAACATAGAAATATTCAATATTATATCTATTTATCCTGCAATTTGGTGTTCTACTTTACAGACACAGCGGCCCTACAGATCGCTATGCTGTGCAGTATACTATACAGATATCGCGTTAAAGCTCCGCCCACTGCCGGACTGAGTATTGTATGAACCTGCGAGACCTCAGATGTGTATTACAGTCGCATTCAAATGACGTATTAATTGCGAATTAACGATTTTCAAACATTTCTTTAGAGCAATAAGAATCACACCAATTGTCTGATAACATATACACACACGAACACCAGTCTACTATCGATTTCAAAACTTTAAAAATGTGTAGGATTGTGTAACAAAAACAACGATGTCAATTTCAGCAGGCATGGTTAGTGAATGTCGAGTCTGAAGCGTGTGACAACTCGTACACTCCTGTTACAAATTGGACAATGTTTTGTTATTTGTTTTTACTTTTGAAATTAGTTGTTATGTTAAAATAGATAATTATTCACATTGAGCGATGTATTATTGTTGACCATATCGCTTTCAGCTGAATTGTGTGATTACTGAATGCACGACATTACTATATAGTATTCTCTTATGGTTGGGCCTGTTATCTAACTCCCACGTGAATATATATTTTTCGTATCACACCGTACGGAGTGTGATATGAAAAAGTGATATCAAAATTACGTTAATTTGATTGGCTTATCTCGTATATTTCCAATATTTTCATTGGCCGTTGATCAGGTCATTATTCACTGGAAAAGGTCATGCCGGGACTACTTTTTTTCAGAAATGCTCCATTGACTCTTTTTTGGTCAGGTATTTTCTGAAGTGTTGTATGACACAATCATTAAAGTTTTTTACTGTTCAACCGCATTTTTCTTTCATTCTATATTCTGTAAACTGTCATGCTCTCTCGTCTTTCATTGATAAAATTATAAGAGATCAGTCCGCGCATACTTAGCAACTGACAGATGACGCCCGTAGCAACAACTCTCGCCACGAAAATAATCATAAAAACATTTGTTTTTTACCATACGTTTCACAGCTTGTGATAATTCAATATCGTTTGAATTAATCTGAGTCATCTCATTTTTAAATATATAAAATCAGCCTTGAGCGAATAAAATAAAACCATATTAGTTCAAAAAGTATACAGATCAGTACGCGTTGCAAAGAAAAACGGCCGTAGCAACACAACTCGCAACAAATAGGCCACGCACATACAACTTTTTGCCATAAGAGAAATAGGTTTTACAACTTGTGAGAATTAGATATCGCTTGATATCAACTCTCGTTATTAATGACTCGTGTTGATATCAATCGATATCTAATTCTCACTCGTTATGAAACCTATAATTACTACATGGGCCTCAAGGGATTTCAAATCGAAAATAAATGCAAAACAAGTTTTTTTGTGTCTTTTAAAACACAGATAATATACAGAATAAATTGCAGGATAAAGACAATAGTTATCAAAGGTACCAGGATTATAATTTAGTACGCCAGACGCGCATTTCGTCTACACAAGACTCATCAGTGACGCTCAACATAATAATTGTTTAGTGTCCTTAAATATACGTTTTTTGTTGATGAAGGTGATGATCGATGATGGTGATGATGATGTTTGATGTATGGTCCGAGACCACAATTGTCGTCCCTTGATTTCGTCCCTTGATTTTCGTTGTTCCGTTCAAATATAGTCCCTAGTGTTGACAGTGGGTTACTTGCCATTAGTTTTAATACCCCTTCCAAATTTATTTCTTCATGTTTAATGCCTCAAATTGCAAGAAGGGGGGTGAAATTGCACTAAAAAAATTTGGGTTCAGAATTTTAAAGGAAAATAGTGATTTGGTCCAGCTGAAAAAGGTTAAAAATTAGCACTTCGGAAGCTGTCAAAAGATTTCAAGACGCCCTAAACACAAAATTTTGATATAATTTGTCCCAAAAGTAGTACAACACACTGTAAAAAATTCATTGAGAAAGAGCAGGTGGGATTTTTTTAATTTTCATTTATCTTCTAAAAGAAAAATAATTGTGGTCTCGGACCTAAGATGATGAGATTGATGTATGATGAGATGGTAGTGGTTCAGATTCGGTAAACTTCGGTGTTTTTTAAGTCGGAAATTACCGAAAACAGTCATAATTGATAGTGCCCCACAAACAAATTGAAACAGTTGTTGAAGTCATGTTATCAAGGCAATTCGATTGAAAACTATATCAGAAAAAAACAACCCCTGCTATTGTCTGCAATTGGACAGATATGATTTTATTAATTTATTGGAAGTTCATTCTGAGGAAAAGGTGAAACTAAGAGGCGAATAAATGAACTAGTTATGTTCATCGTAAGAAATACGCATGGCATAATGTAAGTTAAATAATGAAAATGTTAGTTAATGAAATATCGAATGAAAATTTGTATGATATATGCCTTGAGTCCATTTCCTACTGAAGAACTTTAGCAAGGTGCCACTTTATAGTCAGTACTCAGTTTTAAAAAAGCTTAATTACCTTTTAAATAAAATAGTCAGCTTTCTATAACAACTAAGTGCCATATTACGCTAGCTAATATATGATATGTCATGATACTATTAGAGTCATTATTGGCATCGATTTTCAGAATTTAGCATTTTTACATGAATAAGTATCTAACAGATATGGAAAATGCAGTTTAAAGCATTTCATTGTAGGTGTTTAACATAACTTTACATCAATTATTCCAATTTTTTTACAAGCTTTTTAGCACGCCAAGCAGTTTGCCTTCTAAATATGACCAGCAGTCTTATATAGAGATATAAACTTTCATAAGAAATATTTACCCTTTCAAGACCCAGTTTAACATTTTCATTTATAGTTATCTTCTCTTATGAAAACTGAGTTTGTGGGGGTGAATAAAACGTTTACTACGTTTGTTCGTCAGTCTGCACGGTTAATATATGAAAAAAGTGGTATGCTTGCCAATGAAACAACTTTCCACAAGAGACCAAATGACACAGAAATTAACAATTATAGGCCACAATAATGCCTTCAACAATGAACAAAGCACATACCGCATATTCAGCTATAGAAGGCCGCGAAATGATAAACGTAAAACATTCCAAACGAGAAAACTAACGGCCTAATTTATGTACAAACAAACGAACGAAACACGAGCATGTAACACATTAACAAACGACAACCACTGAATTACAGGCTCCTCTGACTTGGGACAGATTCATATATGAGACAATATCTGAAAAAGTCTAATTTTTGGAAATAAGAAAAAACAAAAAAAAATTTGTTATACCCAGTATTTTAATAGCACAAATCGAAGAACACACATTGGGGATCTAGGAACTGTTATCTGTAATTCAAACAATTGTTTAATAAGGAAACAATGGCAATTTTAAAAATGGTACAAAAAAAATCCAGTTCTTTCCTGTTACTAAAGTGAATCAATTTTAAAAAGTTTCTAATGGGAATAAGGAATAAGTTTAAGACACTATTTGTGGTTTACTAGTATATCCTGCAATAGTTTATCAAATGCCAATTATTGATTTTAGCATTTGCAATACAAAAGGTTTAGAAATATACTTAAATATAGTCAGATATGTCGGTAACATGAAAGAATCTTGAATAACAGCACAACGGTAACAGGACAGAGTTGGTAACAGAAAGGATTTTTCTGCTTTATTTCAAAGTTTAAGAAAAATACATAATTTTAAATTGGTCACAATTGGAAGATAACAGCAAACAATGTCATTTATCCTTTGAAACTGTATTTGCAAGATGAAAAATCTGCCTAGGTAATGAAAAATTCCAAAATAAATTCCTTTCTGTTACTATCTACTATACTAGAATTGCACAATGTTCTCTGCTGTTATCAAAAGCAAAAAACCTATTTTTTTATTCAATATACTGTATATTATTTTGGAATTTATTTGATATGGTGGTGATAACTTATATTAAATGAAATGGTTGGCATATAGTAGATTAACTTTTCGATTCTTCAGTGAAATTGTCTTGAACATCCTTCCTGTTACTGATGATGGTTGTGCTGTTACTTTTTATCAGGTAACATGACAGAACGTAACAGAAAGGAATTACGCGATAGTTTTTTTCCTTTTTATCACATTAAATGTAAGTGTATTTCCTGTGACATATAACTTTTAAAAAGATGATATAAAAACACACTTAATGCTGTGGTGCACACTTAAAAATATTCTCAGAAAGTGTAAGAAAAGGCTGTAACAGGATAGAACACCAATAAGTATTTTTCTATAAATTTTTACCTTGGATGGGCTTGAATTTTCAAACCTGGCCGCCTTTCCAACTATTTCTTTGTACTAATGCATTCAGGAAATTATGCTCTTCACAATACATAATGGGAAAATAACTATTGGTCTTGTAAACGTTTCCACAGGTAAAAAAACCCAGTGGTAACAGGAGGGAAATCACCCCTGGGGACAAATTTTTTTTCTCTTAAAATTTGCAAAATTTTATTACATGCTATAGTTATAATATAAAAAGACAAATTAAGGGCAAGTTTATTATATAATATATCATATATGTGAGAATCGGACGCCTGTTTAATTAATTTTGATATTATTTGAATGATTTAGTTTTCAAAAAAACACAGGGGACAACATGATTTTAGGGGGGTTTGAACATTTAAATTACAATGTTTTATTGGAAGAAATATAAGAATGAGTGTTTAATTGACAGGCCATGGTGCATTATATAATTTAGTTTATACTGAAACTTAAAATTTTCAAAAAAGATGGTTGAATAAAAAAATAATTGCTGGTGAAGTGCGGGACATGGAAATTAGACTTTTTCAGATATTGTCTCATATACAGAATGTGGCGGGTTTTAACATGTTAGCGGGATCCCAACCCTCCCTCTAACCTGGGACAGTGGTGTAACAGAACAACATAAGAACGAACTATGAAATCAGTTGAAAAAGGCTTAACTCATCAGATGGGTACAAATATAAATGCATCTAACAAAAAATTGAGTAGACGTGGCCGGGTACTTGTATATCCCAACAACAAAAAGACACTAAGTACTGATCTGAGTGTACTCGCAGTTACTGACAGCTAGTTCAAAGCCACTCAAAACTAATAAAAAAAATCATGCATCTAAGTTTTGCATTTAGGTAAAGATTGAAACAAACTGTGAGTAAAAAAGAATGATTTACTATTATTGGATAGTAACGATTGTCCATGAAGAAAGAGTCATCTTGACTTAAATTAATTCCGGTTAAGATGCAAAATCTTATCAACTACAAGTCATAGAAGAATGATATCGTTTAGATCGCACTTCTTTGATAACAATGGACCTTGAAAAAAGATTCAAATTTGTGTTAAGGTCCAGATGATAGCAACAACACATAAAAGAGGAATGCTATTTGTTACTGAGCACTTCTTTGATTTTATTGAAGGTCCACACACAATTTTTGTTACAGAAGCACAAAAAAACCGATACTCGTTATTATTTAAGAATTGAATGCTTCTTTTTGTAACTTCATTGGGGTGTAAAAGCGTTGACCGAAGTACATTTGCGCATTCTAAAAATGTGCGCACGGTCAACGCTTTTACAACCCTATGAATTTACAAAAAGAAGCATTCAATACTTATAATTACATTTTTTTAGCTATGATCATGAAAACACGAATTTTATAATTGTTTTATTTAATTCACCTGTGCACTTTATTGTGGGACCACGTGTTATCATGAATGATAAGTTTTATTGAGTAGTGCAATTGCTTAAGGAATAATACGTGATGTGCAGTTAGCCAATCAGAATAAAGTATTATAATGAAACATACATCTAATGTAATTATTTCAATAATTGTACATGTAATATAACTTATATTAATAGTGAACTACTAGTATTGTTTTACTGCCGGTGAATCCTTCTCGTTGTTGTTATTGACGTTCTAATTCTTTTTACATACAAGCTTGTCTATAGTCTGGGGATTTCTGTTATTTTTGCTAACAATTTTTTTTCCATATCCCATGTTAGGATCAATGTAAGAGGTTGAAAATTTCATATCTAATTATTTTTCGATATCTGGAAAGTTACTTTTGACGATGGATCTTGATTGTTTCTGTGGGGCTTCTTTCTCCTTTATATGGATCTGTCACGGGGTAAAAATTGGAAAATTGTCGAAACTAATTTGACTTTTATGTAAAGCATAGTCCGAATTATATACGTAAAAGGATTTAAATTCACAAACTAGTTATTTTGCACTAAACATTGCTGTGCCATGCCTTTTTAAAATAAGATTGAAAATCGTAAGTGTTTAAGTAAAATTCTATTTCGAATAACATCGCTGACCAACATTGATAAAAAAAAAAATAATAATAAAAAATGCAATGAACAGTATACTTCTGAGAGATATTTGGTTCTCCTTGAAAAAATACTGGGTCATAACATATCTTAATTGCAGTCCCGAGTAATCTGAAGATATTTATTTAGAGTTAAATGATCAGAAATGCACAATTATATATGTGTATAAATCTATATGTTTTAATACGACTGCAAACAAAAATAAAATTGTCGTATATTGCTATCACGTCGTTGTCGTCGGCGTCGCCGAAGACAGATGGTTTCCGGGTAATAACTTTTGTATAAGTAAATAGAAATCAATTAAACTTTAACACAAGTTTTATAACCACTAAAGAAAGTTTGTGATTGATTTGGGGGCTATGGTCTCAACTATTTAGGAATTAGGGGCCAAAAAGGAGGTCCAGATAAACATTTTTGTAGTTTCCAGTCCTTAAGTGTATAAATCTCTCTGAAATTATACCACAAGTTTCCATACCACAAAGGATGGTTATGATTTGCTTGTAAAGGTGGGTGGAGGGGGAGGTGTTACGGCTCAAAACTTTAAGGAATTAGAGGCAAAAAAGAGGTGGAATCAAGGGTTTCTTGGTTAATGGCCAATTAAGACAATTTGAAACCAGTGTAAGGAAGGTAATCCAAATACATTGAAGTAATCCAAACATGTTTGATTATTTCCCTTACACTGCTCTAAAATTATGTGTAAAGAAATTTTTTTCTCATATCAGATTTCAGAAATTAAAAAGAAAATTTCTGCATACTTAGTACATTTTTTTTTTGCAAAAAAAGTGGGGGATACATTTTTATTTTATTTTTCGGGTTAGGGTTAATATACAACAGCATAGTGTATTGCACAAAATCAACACAAAAAAGGGGTGTATTTTTTTTAATTTTTGGAGGGGGGTGGTGCAATTCGCAACAGCGAAGTGCAAAACCAAAAAAATAAGTATAACTTCAAATTATATAATCAATTTTAAGTTCTTTGACTACAGTTATTCTGTGTAAGAAACCTATTATGTGTCAAATATTTAATCACATTCCAAATTCAGACCTGTATCAAGTGTGCATAGTGTGTCCATTTTTTTCCTAACGGTTCAGGGGTTGGACCTCTGCGGTCGTATCCAGCTGCGTTCGGCGAAGCAATTTATTAAACACTTTTAAGTATATATACATTTTAAGTTGTGAATATGATGAAAATTCTAATCAAAATAAGTTTATATTGCCGGCCTGGTGTGGAAAATATTTGTGGTAAATTGATCATACTATAAATTTCCTTATTTCAATCAGTTTTAAAAATGGTATACTGCCTTAATGATAACATGACTTTAATAGATCTGTTTAAATTTGTTTGTTGGGCATTACCAATTATGGATTCGGTAATTTTCCGCTAAAAAAAACCGAAGTTTACCGAACCATCTCATCATAGAGGGGAGGACAGGGTAAGGGAGACAGGGAGAAAGGGGGTAGGAGAAAGGAGAAAGGGGTGGGAGAAAGGAGAAAGGGGTAGGAGAAAGGAGAGGAAGACTGGGAGAAAGGAGAAAAAATAAAATATCTCTCCTTTTAATTTTTTTTCTAATATTTCAAGAAAAAATATCTCAAAAGGAGATGTTTTATTCTAATGGAAGAATGGAGAACGGGGGTAGAAGAAAGGAGACGAGGGGTGGGAGAAGGGAGAAGGGTAACCCCCTGTCCTCCCCCTCATCATATATCAAACATCATCATCACCATCACCGATCATCACCTTCATCAACAAAAAACGTATAATGTTGTGAGCACTTCATATAATGTTGTAAGCACTTAATATAATGTTGTGAGCACTTCATATAATGTTGTGAGCATTGCATATAATGTTGTGAGCACTGCATATATAATGTTGTGAGCACTGCACATAATGTTGATCATTAACATAGGGCAGTCATGGCGTTCCATAGCATGCCATAATTATTTAGTTGCTTTCTTCGTGATAAAATAGAAACAAATTGCATACATTATTATGGCATCAAATGAAATATACATGAAAGTAAATACCTTTTGCTTTAGCTGTAAATAGTTTTACTTTGCTTATACATGCATCAGACGATGTGGCATGCTTCTTTGATAAAACAAAGGGAGATAATCCAATTTATTTTACTATGGTACGCAACATGGTAAGCATGGTAAGTTGCGGAAATGAAAATGGAAGAAAGTTTTTAAAGTTTAAAAAATAAAACGTAGAATAACCTCACATTACCTAAACATTGAATTTGGAAGATATTGTCTTAGATATAAATAAAAAGAAAATGTAACTTATGTAAAAACGATGTTGAATTTAAAATTCATTTTTCAATTTAATGCCCGGCATACATGCTAAACAACTGTACAGTCCGATATGCGGTTTACATAGAACAAAAGAATTCGACCTCTTGTGTTTAGAAGGTAGAAAAGTGTAATGAACTTTGTATACGGTTGTCAAGATGTCACAAAAGTTACTTTTTATCTGAATCTCAGAGACGAGTCCTAGGGGGTTGTAGATTACAATAGAGTTACATTAAGGCTACAGATTATGTGTATACAATATACATGTGACTTATAGCCATCCATAGAAATACAGTTTCTTTAATGTGAAGATGTAAAGATTAAGAGATAATTTTTAACATCAACTGGTTTGCTTTCTTCAATTTAATGGGTTTTTTTTGGTTTAATTTTAAGGTATAAAGATTCTGCTTAACCTCGATTATTACAGTCTTGCTACTGTGGTTGCAAAATCTATATGCATTTTATTACGTCTTTACCTAAAACCGTTGGATATATACTGACTATTACTTAAGATACATGATTTACCTCCTATAGTTGTAATTCGCTTTGAATTCACTATCAGTTTATACTTCAATTACTCCTTTGTCGATAATTTATGTATATGGTTTTTGTGCCTTGTACCGACATTTTGAGTTGAGCTAATTGCACCTGTACAGTTTTTTTTATCATGTGGTGCTGTTACGCAAGTGTCCCATGTTAAGGAGAGGATTGGGGCTCACTTGATTAATCCCGCCGCCGTTTTTGTGTCGGTCTAACCGACAGGAGACTGTAGTACATTTGTTATAAAGAGCTGTCATATTTTTTTTCTTCTATAATACATAATTCTTAAGTTATTAATATATAACCGTTAGTTTCCTCGTTTTAATTATTTCACTTTTTTCTTTCTATCGGGGCCTTTTTTAGCAGACTATATATGGTAAAAGTTTTCCTCATGGTGAAATATTGTACATTGGACAACAGACTTGGGGTAATTTTGTAATTGTAATCGTTAATCAGCTGTAATTGATTACAATTTTTCAAGTAATCACTGTAATCATTAATAAGCCAAAAATCTGACTACATGTAATTTAATTTAATCAATTACTTTTCAAAATACCCTGTAATCCTGATTACTTTTTGATTACATTCTGATTACAATGAAAAAAATCTAAAATAGTGTTTTTGGTCATTAAATGAACCTCTTTGTTATTCATATTTGATAAATATTTAACATGCTAAAATGGTTTGGTTTACGCATGTCTTCTTCAGTAAAAAAATAAACTGTTACAGTATTGAAAAGACATCTTTAGCCTAAGCAGAGACATATAATACAATTATATACCTTTTGTCTTAGTAAAAGATATTGTACATATTATATTCATCATTTAATGATCTTCATATTAATATTTGATAATAACTGATATATTCAAGTAATACTTTTCTTTAACACTAAATCATAATCTTTTGTTATTTTTTGTGATTTTTGTCAACTTTGAATTGACAGGTAGGAGACTAATTAAGGTTTGTTTTTCTTGCAATTACCAATTGAGTATAGCTTTAGGGAAATATATATGATAAAAGATAAATCAGACATGAAAATTTATCTAATTAGCACCAACTAAATTAAAAGTTGGACAAATATGTTGTTTAAATTTTTTTTTAAATGTATTTGGACTGGACATGTAAAATGCAATGATTTTAAGTACTTATATATTGTTTAAAATTTGATTAAACATTTCTATCAAAATTTAACATAGTTTTAACTGGTAACTTTATTTCATCCATATTTTAACTTCCATAAACTGCACCTTGGAATACATAAAGTATAAAAGAGGTCAGAAGACAAATGAAAAACTCTTTATAAATCTTTATTTAATTTATTTCAAAATAATTCAGAGATCATTGTTGATAAAGTGTAATGTATAATAACCAGTGACACAATGTTCATGTATGTATATGTAGGGAAATTTGGTGTTTATTGAATAGATGAAGTTTGAAGTTATCATTTTATAATGTATCAAATAAAATACTTTCTCAAAAATGCTATAGATATATTGAACGTTTATTCATTCACATCATTCAAAATGTTTTGTTTTTAAATTCATTGTAATCTGATGTAATCATGCTTACTTTGCCAATGTAATCATTAATTTAATCAGATACTTTCAGAAATGATGTAATCAATAATTTAATTTAATCGTACAAATGACAAAGTAATTGTAATTTAATCAATTACATTGCAAGTAATCGGACCCATCTCTGTTGGACAATATACAATTACGGCCCGTTGAAGAGGTGAATATCCAAAATTGTCACCACGAGAAGGTTATTTCATTGAGGGCGCAGCCCGAAGTGAAATAACTTTTGAGGGTTGACAATTTTGGATATTCATCGATTCTAAGGAGCCACAATTGTTTTATTATACCGAACTAACAGTGGAAGGGCATTTCGAACACTTACAGTTACTAGTCTATATTTTAAACATAACACACAGACTGATGTTTGAAAATACATTTGTGTTCGATTTTCTCGAATTTACAACAAAAGTAGAATCTTTTTGTAAAATATTGATGGCCCTGAAAAGGACCGTTTATAAGAGTTATCATCGGCTGCTGGCACTCTCAGCTCTATGTTTGTCCAATGCCATATTTCCTCGTCTCTCGATGGGCTTTCAGTGTAACGTGAACGCTGCCATTTTGTTTATTTACGTCTGTGACGTCATTTTCATGGGAGGTATTTCAAGTACAAATAAACAAACTCAAAAGGTTATTCACCGGTGAATAATAGGGTTATTCACCGCTGGTGTAAATTTTTAGGGTTATTCGTCCTTCCTTGCAATAGAATGAAAATTAACTGAATTATTCCATGTCACGTGATTACGTTTCACCCAATAGAATTGTTTGAAATATATGTAAGGTATAATAATAATAATTGTTTTATAAATACCCACTTCATTTAAACTTAGGTGGAAAGTTGTTTCACTGGCCATCACACCACATCTACAAAGCTTTATATGTATAAAAAAGAAAAAGAAAAAAGAAGGAAAAAAAAGGAAAACTAAAATAAAGCATCTGGAATGCCATGTAAGTCATCCGGCAAATTAAGTTCAACGATCTTCTATGTCTGCTTTCGTCTAGGCGAATTTGGACCAACATCGGCAGTTGGAAGAGCCTTAAAGTGTGAAAAGTAAGTCATTAAAGTTTTATTGACTGTACTATACATTTTGAAACTTTATTTCCTCTGGAATATATTTATTAATTGTGCATTTCATCTGACAGTGTGACAACATTGAAAGTCCCAATTTACAATAGAAACATTCCTATCAGATGTACGCTGGCAAAACATTGAAATTTTGGCTTTGTATGACTGATATTTTAAGTTCAATTAATTTGACAAAGTTAACAGATAAACATTTACAATAAAATACAGAAAAAGAGTCGCCGACACCATCTCGAATACCTTGAAAAGAAAGTGATTTGGGACGGTTTTTGTCAACGAACTGTACAGTGATTATTTAAAAACGCACAACGAACGCGACACATTTGGTGAAACGAATAGTACAGTAAGAGAAAACTTATTTAGTATGATAATGCGTTTATTCTAAGTTCTAGGGAACATTCGAAGGCACGTAGTTATTCAACGTATAGTTATTTATTATTGCTTAAGATATTAATACGCAAATTTGTATACTTACTTGACTTAATCCACTTCGTCCCATGGGGGACATAGGGCGACCACTATAGCTTTCCATCTTTTCCTGTCCTTTGCCAGTTTCTTTGCTTCACCCCATGTTTTCCCAATTTTCTGAAGATCAGATGTTAAATCTCTGCGCCAGGTGGATTTTGGTCGCCCTCTTTTACGATGGCCCTGAGGATTCCAGTCTAGTGCCTGTCTTGTTACATTCGTGTTGCTTTTACGAAGAGTGTGTCCAATCCATTTCCATCTTCGTGTTGTTATCGTTCTTTCTATTGGCTCTTGCCTTGTCCTTTTCCATAACTCTTTGTTGCTGATTGTGTTTGTCCACTTGATTCCAATGATGTTTCTTAGGCATCTGTTCATGAAAACTTGTAACGTTTTTGTAGATGCAGCTGTCAGTCTCCAAGTTTCTGACCCATAAAGAAGAATAGATTTTACATTTGAATTGAAGATCCTGATTTTGGTGTTTGTTCTGAGCGCTTTGCTCCTCCAGACTGGTTTAAGGATAGCAAAGGCTTGTTGAGCTTTTCTTTTTCTTGATTGGATGTCTTCATCTGTCCCACCTGATGTACTTATGACACTTCCAAGATATGTAAACTCATTGACATCTTCAACTTCAGCATCTCTCACTTTGGTTTTGTTAAGTTGGTTTGTGTTTACCCTCATAGATTTTGTCTTTTTTGCATTTATGTAAAGTCCTACTTGTTTTGCAGTTGTTTCAAGGTTGGTTGCTTGCTTTTGTGAGTCTTCATGGCGATGGGATAGCTGGCAGATATCGTCTGCAAAGTCCAGGTCTTCAAGGCATGACTGTAATGTCCATTTAATACCGATTTCCGACTCACCCAATCTATCACTATTAGAAAAAGGAGAGGAGAAAGTAAACATCCTTGTCGGACACCCGTTGATACATGAAATGGATCTGTCAGAGTCTCTGCATGGCTCACTTGACATGTAAAACCGTCATAGAGCTGTTGGATGACGGTTATGATTTTTTCGGGTATTCCATAATGTCTAAGGATGTTCCATAGTACTTGATGGTCTATACTATCAAAGGCCCTCTACCCGGCCCTCTCGTCTGTGACGAGAAAGAGTATTGGCTATTGTAGTCGTTTCTGTAATCAATATTCTTCTCCAAGGCAGGGTGATTAACCCTACACTTAACCCCCTGTACCCGGAGGACCGGCAGCTTTTCTGTAGGGGTTTCCATCCCTTAGACGATTGCTGTTGCTATCGAGTTCCATCTATCCGGATTTTCTGTCTGGATTTACTTCCATAGCCTTTGATTCAAGAATCCAATCACAAGGCAGTGATACTATTTGACCCATAGCTGGGGCAAGGATGATGAGTGCTAGGGCGTGTCCACACGCCGGTGGGCTTACACACTGAATATCTGGGACCCTCGCTGCTCCGAGATCCTCTACAGATGACGCCTAGGATAATAAAACCTAGTTACCGTGTGCTGTCGCGAGGAGGCACTGTAGAAGGCTTGGATAGTGTAGAGGCTTTGTACTGGCAGGAAAGATTTACACACTCCACTTTCTTTTCACCCACAAGTGAGTTAGCCAGCGGCAGTGATATAGTATTAACTCTTCCACTGCACTAGACGCATACATAACCCCTGTGGTAAAAACCACCAGCACACAAAAGATATTCAGCATTGTTTATCGCACAAAACGTATGAAATTGCAGCGTGTCTGTGCGTTTTGCATCTAGCAGTTTTATCAAACGTTCTATGCAATATCTAATACTTACAACAACTGTATAATTGAATAAATGAACTAACATGCACATTGACATATTTATATATACTCAAATAAGTTCTAGAGATGCATTCGAATTTGTTGTCATCCCAAATGTTGTCCTGATTGTCGCTTCGAACGCGTCAACGTCCGGATTCATTTGTATCGGGTTTATACGGGGTGAAAACAGAAAGAAAACATTTTTGCTATTAAGATACAGATATATTTCAGATGCTGTGAATTATTCAGCAAATCAAAGAAAACACATATGAATCAATTATAAGAATAACAGAATAGAATACTATAATAAAAAGTGTGTTTTATTTAAATTGTATTCATTTATGGTAAAGCTTGGATGAAATGGGGTTTACTTTTATAAAATAGACTTAGTTTTTAATCATTTGTCAGCTTATATAATAAGGTGTCTTCTTTAACGTTCCCCTTGTCATGACCAATGAAATTATATTCTAAATATATTAAACATTGATATTAGCAATTATCCTGGTCGTCGGGCATTCCATTACGAATATAAAATAGGGTCCTTCTATACTTGTCAGATATTATGTTTTTGTTTATCCTTATCAAATTAAGCTTCATCAAATCAACACTTAAATATTCACTTCACATATAATGTTTCTAAAGGTTCTGAAAACATGTATTATATTCAAAAGAGGGACGAAAGATACCAGAGGGACAGTCAAACTCATAAATCGAAAATACACTGACTACGCCATGGCTAAAAATGAAAAGGACAAACAGACAAACAATAGTACACATGACACGACATAGAAAACTACAGAATAAACAACACGAACCCCACCAAAAACTAGGGGTGATCTCATGTGCTCCGGAAGGGTAAAGAGAGCCTGCTCCATCCGTCGTGTTGTTCAAGATATAATTAGTTGCTTAGTATAAATAAAAACCTTAAAATATTTTTTTGTCAGACGACACCAAATTGAAATCTGAAAAACTTCCTGCAGATTACGTTTTGCAATGAGATAATATCTAATTAGTAACAATTTAAATTCTAATTACAAGGTTTGTTCGTAAGGTCATTGCTTAAAATGTTTTACATTCATTTGATTACTTGTAGATTACAAATTCTGAATATGATTTTTTTCATATACAAGTAGAATTACAAAGATATCAAACTATCATTTAGTTTGGTGATAAAGTTAAATCTTATTTTCTATAACAAGCTTAATGTAACCAAATTGTACAAAGGTTTGAATGAGTGAATTATTGGGTAAACAACTAAATGAATATATCTTTCCAAGTGTTTTATTGTGAGTCTTTGTCATACAAGAAAATGCCTAGAAAGCATTTTGCCTAGTCCGATGAAATACTTCTGTTATCAGCTCCTATTCCAATTTAACCAATAAGTATATATCAGTACCTGAGATGCCAGAAACGAATAGCATCAAACAACACAACAATACCAATAAAAAGGCATATAATAAATGCACCAATGCATCCTATGACTTTAGATGAAACCCGATCATCAGCTGCAGATATTCTGGTCCCACGATATTTGCTCGTGGTCTTAGGATTGATCCTGATTGCATGTTCTAATTCTTCTAATCTTTTTTTGAAACTCATTTCCTGTTCTTCTATTAAAAACTCAGTTGTATCTTGATTTCCTAATTCAGAACATGGACATTCACAAGCTGAGTTCAGTGTTGTAGAGGACAATTTCGTAGATGTCGAATCTGTATCTGTAAATATATTTGAAGTCTTTTGCGTAGAATGCGATATAGTCGGTACATAAGTAGCATTTTCTACTGATCCACTTGTTGTTGTTGATGTGCTGTCACAGTTGAGGTCTGTATGAAGTAACCAGTCATCTGAAACATAGTTTGAAAAATTAAGAACCTTTACATATAAGATTTACATTTAATATGATTTGCTATATTTTAATTGATATGTGATACTTGTTTTACAGGGACAATTCTAACTGATCAGGCTTTTGAAAACATTATCTATAATTTTATAGATAACTTAAACGATATTTGTCAAATATTGATTGCACTTATTTGCAGCGTTGCAACCACATAACTTATGGTTATCGTGATAAGTTTAAAATTCATATTTGTCAAAAGAGTGTCCCTTATCAACAGATCTGTTTTTGTCAACTTTGTGCGATAAGTGAATTAGTTTTATACAGATTACATTGTGCAATAACAATTGGATACCTTATTCAATAATGTTACACATTTGAATTCAATGAAAAAAGTTACCATCAGTTTTGTTTTTTCGTTTAAATAACATGAATTATTGTTCATCATTTCAGCTTTTTTTTAAATCCCGAATCGATCAAAGGCTGACGTGAGATTTTGTTATATAAATTTTATTTGTTCTGTGCTTTTGCTTTTGTATAAGGCAGTTCAATATTTAATGGTTTATGGCAGACTCTTGAAGGCCATTGAACGGGCCAGATAAAGACATACTGAACACTTGTAGTATAACATTCACTGCAACAATACCCGTGCAAACATATAACTGTTAAAGGATTCAAGATTGAGACTATTTACTGTTTTCAAGACAAAGATTTGTTTAATAATAGTATCATCTATAGGAAGCATACTTCTACCCTTTAAATTTAGGCCATTACCAAGATGGATGAATATTTTATTTTTTTTGGAATTTTGGATCCTCAATGCTCTTCAACTGTGTACTTGTTTGGCTTTATAACTATTTCGATGTGTCTTATGTAGACGAAACGTATGTCTGGCGTATTAAATTATAATCCTGCTAACTTTGATAGCTTATTAGAATATTTACTGTTTTCAGGACAAAGGTTTTGCTTAATAACAGTATCGTATAGAAGAAGCATGGTTTTGCTTAGGCTATAATCAAGATCTATGAATATTGTATCGTTATCACAACATAGAATATCGTAAATATACCTTGATCTGCATCGTTGATTACCCAGTTTACAGTTTTTCCAAATGACGAATGTAATCTTATATCAAAAGTATCTGGCAAATATTCCGAAATGCCATGTAGTATGATATTGTGCCCAGAAATATTTCCCTTGCCGACATACATATGAGACCTGTTCCATGAAATCCAGAAAGACTTGTAAGTATTACGTTCTAATAATTGACCATGATATTCATCCATGTTTGGCACCAGATTTTGGAACTGAAGTATTGATTTTGAATTTCCCCATCCTCCAAGTATTACACGTGATTTATGGTTGTCAAAAAATAAAATCGGCATCCTGTTCACCTTTAGCATTAAACTGTATGTAGTTAATATCACACTTGAAAATCCCAACATCTCTCAGGGACTGTTCCTGGGGGTGGGTGGTGACGAATTCCATAGGTAGCGCTAGATAAATAAATCAAAATAAAACAATTGTTTTATGACTTTTTTTCAAGTGATCAACTTGCACATTTTTGTGTGATTGCATACTGATTGTCATTTTTTTTCCTTTACAAAAGTCTTCTTTTTCAATTGTTTCCTTCACCAATCTGTTTATAGATATAGGAAGATGTGATGTGAGTGCGAATGAGACAACTCTCCATCCAAATAACAATTTATACATTTTTAAGTAAACCATTATAGGTCAATGTACGGCCTTTAACACGTAGCCTTGGCTCACACCGAACAACAAGCTATAAAGGGCCCCAAAAGTACGAGTGTAAAAACCCTTCAAACGGGAAAACCAACGGTCTAATCTATATAAAAAAACGAGAAACGAGAAACACGTATAAATTACATTAACAAACGACAACTACTGTACATCAGATTCCTGACTTAGGACAGGTGCAAACATTTACAGCGGGATTAAACGTTTTAATGGTACCAAACCTTCTCCCTTTTTCTGAAACAACAGCATAACATCACAACATAGAAAAACACACGATAAAATATCAATTGGCAGGCTTAACTCAATCAAAAACGTAAATTAAAATATGTTTGTTTGTTTCATACTTGAAGATATAAAAGTATCACAAACATACTGAATTTCAAGGCTATTAAAACAAGGGAAGTCCAAGCAAACTAACAAAATCAAACGGTATCAATGTACGGATCAATTGAAAAACAACTTCCAAATTTGACGACACAACGGGTGCCACGTGTGAATCAGGATCTGCTAAACCGTCCGGATCACATGAGATGAACCCTAGTGTTTGGTTGGGTTCGTGTTGCTTAAACTTTAGTTTTCTATGTTGTGTCTTTTTTAATATACTATTTAGATATAGAAAGATGTGGTATTAGTGCCACCTCTACATCCAAGTCACAATTTATAAAAGGAAACCATTATAGGTCAAGGTACGGTCTTCTGTTTCTTATTTTTTTTTACATGGCATTGTTAGTTTGTTTTCTTTCTATAACATGTATAAGTTTGATTGTCTCTCTCGTATCTCTCGCCCTTCTTTTTTAACATATACCCCTTATCTGTTTATTCCTTTTAAAAAGTATTTACCAGTTTGTGCACATCGATTTAAATGTTTATCGTCTGCTTTAAAACTTAAACTTTTAACTTAGTTTAAAATGAATTTCCCATTTGAATGGTTTTACACTAGTAATTTTGGGGCCCTTTATAGCTTGTTATTCGGTGTGAGCCAAGGCTCCGCGTTGAAATTCGTACATTGACCTATATTGGTTAACTTTTTAAAATTGTTATTTGGATGGAGTGTTGCCTCATTGGCACTCACAACACATCTACCTATATCTAATATGAACGGAGATTTACTCATAATTGTATGTAGTTCTGTTGATTCCATATTGTCAAGGAAAATGTGTAATTTTTTTATGGTTCATAAGAAATGTTCTTCATCTTCGTCTTTTCATTTTTTTTCTCTCATTATTTTGAGACCATGACATTTGTACACTACAAACTGCTCAGAGTCTGAAAAGACTATTTTTTGTGCTAGACCAGTAAAATCGAGATTTAAATCGACTAGTCTCGACATTATCTTGACAGTACTTTTAAAACTGTACTTTTCTACTTTGGTATAGACTTTAATTAATAACTCTGATTCAGTACTTTATGATCTTGGTGTAGTCAGACTCGACCATTCTCGACCTGCCTCGACCAGTCTGGACTCAGGGCTTAAAATCTTATTAGGGTGGCTTGGGGCTATTCGAAGCTTCTATCATAAGTGTCATATAGTTTTATGTTAATCTATATAGAGACTGATTCAAATTGTTCGAAACTAAATAGGTGTCCCGGACCTTTTAAGCTCAAAATTTTACCTTACAACAGGTATGTAAAAGGGACCATTTTTCAATGAAATGATAGGGATACAGAGGCGTTGACGTTTTTTATCGGATTATCAAAAAAACGGTATGTGACACTTGGTCCAAACCTGTAATATAAAAAGCTGAAAGATACTTTTGATAACTATTTAAAGAGTAAGCAAATAAAACATATGGGTCACCGATTAGGACAAAAAAAAAGTTTTGCCTATAAACCCAAAATTTTGGTGGGAAAATGGTGCAATTGGATGAAATGTTATTTGGAGGCTTTCACAGATACACATGCATAATAAGATAATATTTTTTTGGGTGGGAAAAGTTATAGTTATCTTTAATTATTTCTATAACTTTTTCAAATCAACTTGGATTTTCATAAAACTCTACACCTATCTCAATTATACTTTGATCTTACAGAATGCCAGGTTGTTTGGTAGTTACATTTATATCTGTCAAATTTGAGGATTTAATTAAGATGTCAAAAAGCTAGAATTTTCAGTCGGATTGACTTTCAATTTGTGTATTACTCTTTCAAATAAACTTGTATTTTTATACAACTATACAGCTATCTCGGTTTTATATCGATCTTACTTAATTCCAGGTTGTTATGTTGTTTGGTGTATTGCTGTCAGATTTAAAAATCAAATTAATCCAGTTAAAAATATTAGAATGCAGATCGGACTAAATTCAAAACGTCATCTTTAAATTTGTTGTTGTTTATAACTTTTTTTAAATCATCTTTGATTTTCTTCAATCTATAAATTAATACCAAACAACCTGGAATTCTGTAAGATCAAAGTATAATGAAAATTAAAATGCAAGTTGATTTGAAAAAGTTTAGAAATAATAAAATCATTTTTTTGTTTACCTATTAATTAAGTTTCACAGCAATGAGTCAAACCGCCAAATAACCTGAAATCTAGTAGGATCTATATTTAGTTTAGGTACAAGGGCTGATTCAGACCAGTCATGACTAAACTTGAAGGTCAAGGGTAGTCGAGACTGGTCGAGACTGTGTTAAGTCTGGTCGAAACAGGTCGAGACTGTTGAACATTGGTTGAAACAATTTCAGACTACACCAAGATCGAGTAATGAACCAGACTTATTAAGTAAAGTTGAGACCCAAGTCGAGTTCAGTTAAGTAAAGTAAGTACTATCGAGATAATGTCGAGCCTAGTCGAGTAAAATCTGTGCTCGAATTTAAAGGGTCGAGCGCAAAATGTGGTCTTTTTATACTCTGGGCAGTTTGTAGTGATATTGTGATATCGGCTTTATATCTATTTTGATCTGATTTAATTATAATCCCAGTACTTTTGATAACTATTGATAAATTTAACATTGCCATTAAAGTGCGAGGTTTGGCATGCCACAAAACCAGGTTCAACCCACAATTTTTTCCTTTAAAAATGTCCTGTACCAAGTCAGGAATATGGCCATTGTTATATTATAGTTCGTTTCTGTGTGTATTACAGTTTAACGTTGCGTCGTTTGTTTTCTCTTATTTTTGAGTGTAAATTGACATTGCGATAAGACGTGTCACGGTACTTGTCTATCCCAAATTCATGTATTTGGTTTTGATGTTATATTTGTTATTTTCGTGGGATTTTGTCTGATGCTTGGTCCGTTTCTGTCTGTGTTAGTTACATTGTAGTGTTGTGTCGTTGTTCTCCTCTTATATTTACGCGTTTCCGTCAGTTTTAGTTTGTTACCCCGATTTTGTTTTTTGTCCATGGATTTATGAGTTTAAACAGCGGTATACTACTGTTGCCTTTATTTAGGTTTTATAAATTAGTTAAGCAAAAGTTTGTGTAAATGCTTGTTGTACAATAGTTTGCTGCTGGCTAGATACTAATTTCAATCATGCTTAATATTTGAAAATTAAACAATCATATGCATTGTGTACGTAAATGTTGCGTAATTGAGAAAATTATCAAACGTGTCAGTATCCAATAAAAGATGAACATACCAGTCGATGTACACATGTCTATCAAAGAAAATGATAGAAGCACTCTGATCATCTTTCTAAAGCTGTAACTCCACTTCTTCTAGCACTATTTGAACATCAGTCTTTTTAAGTATACTTCCCTCCTTTCAAATAATATGTTTAGTCAATATACAGACTGTCGTTTGTTTTTATGACCTTTCTTTATATCAGATACAGACAAATGTCTGTGTATTATGTTTGTTTCATTGCTTTTTGCAATACAATACGGTATCTCAAATGAACTAGAATATAACAAATTCCAATACAAGAATACTCTCTGAACAATATACGATGATTGCTGCAACAGTATGTTTTCCTCTTATATTTGATGTGTTTCCTTCAATTTGAATTTTGTAAAACGGATTATTTTTCTCTTAATCGATTCAGGACTATTGAACAACGGTATACTAATGTTTTCCTAATTGATTTGTCATAATGAAACATATTCTGATATTGTATAAATTATAAATTGCATGCATCCGAGGCGCTTTACTGGATTTGCCTTCATCACAATGCCTAACACGATAATTTGAAAGCAAATAAATTCATCATAGATACCAGAATCAAAAGTTTATATATACGCCAGACGCGCGTTTCGTCTAAAAAAGACTCATCGGTGACGCTCGAATAAAACAAATGTTTATTCTTCTGAAATCCCTTCGATCAGTTTAACGTTAGTGATATCTATAAGAATTAAATTGAGAAATTTGAAAATCATGGAGATTTGTACTCAGTTAACCAGTCTAACCGCTAATGATTCAGCAACATATTTTTATATATTAACAGTAGTATCAAGAGACCCTTCTAGAACGTATTTGTAGTCTTTGATGACTGTCAAAAGTAACCGTCATCAAATCCCTTTCTGTTCTGCTTTAGACCAGAAAATTATACTGATTGGACAAACATGCGGTACTGATATACTTTAGAACATGTGCAGTGTTCATGAAAGTTTATTTATCTCTTCAGACATAAATTGTCATTATTTGTGAAGGTCAATAATGCATGTTTTCAAATGTTTTTTTGTTGTTTAATTGTTTAAATGAGAAGTGTTTCACTTATACGTAGGTATATTTTGATGTAGAAAGAATGATGCCTTTTCGATACAAATCTATGACGGTTCGCTTTTTCGATTTCATTTACAAGGTAACTAGAAACCAATTAGTATAAAGCATAACTATAACATAATATGTTTCGACTGTGTGGAAGACCATCCCTTGACCCATAATAGTTTAATAGTTTACTTTAATTGTGACATGGATGGAGAATTGTCTCATTGGCACTCATATTACATCTTTCAATATCTACGATCCGTATATAGTTTCATTTGCAAAGCGTTTGTCCTGATGAAGGTAGATGATCGAAATTAAGGAAATATGCATCTGAAATTAGCTTAGATTATTTTCAATTGATTAAACACATCATCCTTTGCTCATGTTGAAGTGTGTATGTGAATGACTGTTGTACCTTTTGTGTGTAACATATCTTATGAAACTTTGAACGAGGATTTCGGTCAGATTTTCATAAAAGTGGGCTAAATTAAATAACATTATAGAAAAAGATAGACCCTCGTTTGACACAAATCGATCGTAGGTTAAACTTTATATGTATGTTTATGTTTTACCGTAAACTGTTGTTTTATTGACATACGCGTGAAACTATTTTGTTATCCATACGTAGCAAAACTAAAGACTTTAAAGATGCATATAAGTATTTTGTATTTTTGTTTGATTCAACAGGTTAATACAAAATTTGACATCATCATCGACATGTTAAATTGTGTATGTTTTATCGCGTTTTGATGAACAGTCAGGATTTTTAACGGTTTCTGTCCACTAAAGTACTAAGGTGCAATTTGTATATCAAGGATTATAACTCACATAAGAAGTGGACTGAGTTTTTTTGGTGATGTTGATTTTTATGTAAATCTCATTTATTGCTTATGTTTGTCATATGTTGTTTCTATCTGTCGACTCAACCTTTTGCATGAAATAAACAAATAAACATGGTAAAGATCGATTTCAAAGACAACACGTTTTATAGATAAATGAATGACTATTTAAGTAATTTAAACTATATGTACATTATATTCTACAGATAATGTTTTTGCATTTAGAAAAAGTTCCGGTATCTACTATAATTCCTGCAAAAAAGGATAAAAACTGTCCTTCGTGGTAAAAACAAAACCCCTGACATGAGTTTTTAAACATTTGTTGAAGATTTCATTCTTTAAACTTATTTGTAGATCATGTGCTAATGATCATGTCTGCTGCTCATAATGTCAATCTATCTACTTATATATTCAAGTTACTGAGAAAAACACTAACTTGAAGCCGGACGACGAAACACTGAAATGAGATCATCGTAACGTTGAGTCTGAAATATGCCAACCCATTTTACTATTTATTCAAATTTCAAGATATCTCACATATAATATCTTATTTTATTTCATGTTTATAACATATTAAATATCTCATAAAGATTTTAAGATATCTTATGTACTTAATAAGATATCTTATATACTTTATAAGATATCTTATATACTTTATAAGATATCTTATATACTTTATAAGATATCTTATATACTTTATAAGATATCTTATATACTTTATAAGATATCTTATATACTTTATAAGATATCTTCTAATGTTTATAAGATATTTTCTCATGAATGTTTAAAAGATATCTTCTAAAGTTTATAATGTCTTATAAAGTATATGAAATACCTTATACATATTTTTTATATAAGATATTTTATAAAGTTTATAAAATCTCTTATATAGTTTATAAGAACTCTCATATAGTTTAAAAGATGTCTCATATTGTTAATAAGATATCCGAAATAGTTTATAAGATATCTTATAAAGGAAATTATATAAGATATCTTATAAATTAAGTGAGAGATCTTGTTTAATCTGTTTTTTATAAGATATCTTATACATATTATATTATATATATATAAGATATTTCATATGCTTTATAAGATATCTTATTAAAGTATTTTATATAATATATCTCATATACTTTCTAAGATATATCATATAGTTTATAAGATGTCTTATAAAATTTCTAAGATATATCATATAGTTTATAAGATATTTTATGAATAAAATTATATGAGCTATCTTATAATCTATATAAGATATCTCGTAAACTTTATAAGATATCTTAGAAACTATATAAGGTATCTGAAAACTATATAAGATAACTGATATTCTTTATAATATATATTTGAAACTATATAAGATATCTTAAAAAGTGCATGAGACATCTTGCAGTTCGAATAAATAGCAAAATGGCTTGCCATGTGCTAGGAAACAATAATTGATAAAAAATACAATTCTAAGATCATTGAAAAATTATTGGCCCAGTTTTGATTCAACTCTTGGAGATATTCTTGTGATAAAATAAGGAGAAACGGTATGAACAATAACAAGACATCGTTCCAAAAATTTAAATGAAGCTGCTGTATAGGTCATGGTACAGTTGTGTTTACAATTTATGAAGAGTTTTCCTCACTAGATAAAGAACAGTAATCTATATATTAAACCTTTCTGATTTTATACTTACTGCCAATATAAAAGTTGACATAGCATTCATTTACTGAAATTGGCTGTCCATCTTTAAATACTCTTTACATTATCACGTTCGAAACAAAATTACTTTGTTACAAAATGATACAGTAGAATAATAAATGTAATGGTAACCCGGATTTTTTTCTCAATCGATTTATGAATTTCGAACAGCGGTATACTACTGTTGTTTTTATTTGTTCATTCTAAATTTTTCATTACACAATTCAGTAGATAAGAAACGGGTATGGTGGAATCAATAATTTATCAAAACATTAACATTAACAGCGGGATTATAGTCTAAATCGATTATTTATCTGCTAGGAAAATGATATAATGCATCTAATTCAATTTTGTGAAGATACGTTTTTTGTTTGCTTATAAATATTCATAACAGGCATAGATATGTACAGGAATAAAAGGCGTCATTTATTCTATCAAACATTAATGCCAAAGGATTATCTTGCGTTCTTAGTAATGTTTATGTTTTAAAACTTTAATGTTACAGTAATTACCGGTGTAAAATAAGAAACGTTTAGTCATGAAATCGCAGAGTAGTCACATTTTGTGAAGTAATGGTAAAAGACCAATCCTCAAAATATCATTAATTCAACCAAGAGGCAAAACAGGAGAACGTTTCAGATATAGATTTATTAGAATACTACAAAAACAATTTAATCACAGGCATATGCTGCAAGAGATATCAAAACGACATTTTTGTCTATTTGCATACAGAGCTACCATTACACAATATGGCGTTTATCTCATGAGATAGCAAATGTAGAAGTGGCCTTTACCTTATTACATGCATTTATATATATTATGTATTATCATTAAATACAACATATATATTGTATTTAAATATTGAGAATGAACGGTCACTTCTATTTTAGACAAAAACCGTTTAAAAATTTGCAAAAATGTTCAAATTGTTAATTAAGAAATAATTGATGCCAGCTATACTTTATTGTAGTTTTAACATGGGTAGGCATTATATTCGTGATTATTTTTGCCAGAGCGATATCGAGGGCTAAAATAACACGAATATAATGCCTACCCATGTTAAAACTAAAATAAAGTATAGCTGGCATCAATTATTTCGATTCTGATTAGTACAATTACGGTAATTTCTATGTTCGCTGTGTATAAGGTGTACAGTATTTGTGTAGGCTCTTCCATCAACCTCCCTGTCGATTTTTATCCAACTAGTTTAAACCAGTTTAATTACGCAAAGTTGTATAATTGAAACAGAAATTAACAAATTTATTAACTTAAACATGTTAAACAATATTTGTGTCACAATATAACAGAAAAGTTATAATTTAACGTCTTTTTCTTTGAGGTCAATTTTTGACACACACATTTTCAAGTCAGTTGTCAATGGCGGTGGACGCACAAGGAGAATCGAGTAGGTTCTTTATTTACTAATTTAATTGTAAATGTTCCGCCGGTTAGTGTAGCTTTGGTAAATATGTTCATATCTGATAGAGGATTCCTTGATAAAGTTGTGCTGACATTCGAGACTTGGCAGGAGGGGCCCTTTGACAGAGATTCATTTATGCTTGCGGTAGTCCATATAATTACGACGTCTGGCAAGTGGCAATGCTATTTTAATTTTTTTTCTGGGACGCCTTCCTACAACGGCGTCCCAGAAAGAAAAAAATAGCCTTGTCAGACGTCATAATTATTTGGACTATACTTGCGGTAGTTACACCCTGTAAAGTTGATGAAAGGGCACGCCTTTGTGCATCCAGAGACATGTATGTATACATATGTCACTGGTGCATCTGACGATTTCAAATGCTGTATTACATGATGAATAAAATTAATACTGAGTGACAATCTTGTTGCATTTGTAAAATGAATTGGAAACCTTGGTGGTATATTGGTAATTACGCCTATTTTTTTTTATAGGAGAATGGGGTTCGATTCCCTGCTAGGGTCAATCCATTTTATCATAAATATGAAACAATTTGGTCATTTCAGTACAACCATGACAACAGTTATAATTAACCTATACTTTATTTTCTATTTTATCGTATTGTTGCAATGAAATTATTATATACATGCCTTTTAACAGGATAGATGAAACGTGTTTTTCAGAGGGAGGTGTTTTGAAGTTAGAACAGCCAACATGAACGTTGCGGTATCTAGGTCAAATATGTCAATTTCGAATTGTAACACATTGTTGTCATTGTAAAAGTATTAGAAACAAAATGTGTATCATATTTTAGTGTTTGAAAGTGTACCAAGTTAATGAAATACATTAAATGCGTATACCAATTTGATAAAATTCATTTTTCTGCCGTAGTCCATATACGCATGTGTAAACTAATTTTATTGGATAATAAAGTATGGTTTCTTTACAAAGCTAAAGAAGCACGTCATATTAGAATCAGTACTTTTGCATAACACAATGACGATAGTACCTGATGCATGTTCATTGTATTATTAAAAACAGCCCTTATTCATATAACAAAAGTATGTCTCTTTTCAATAAATAACTTAAAGTTGCGTTTTTAAAAGAATTCTGACATGATCAGAATTCAACTTTCAAAGACAAAACCAAACCATCTTGTACCGTTCTTAAATCTCACTCTAAGATGTACTAATTATGCCTATTGCCCATTTCCACATTCAGAGTATAGATGTAAGGAGATGCAATACGAGTGCCAACGAGAAAAGTTTCCTTCTAAGTAACAATCATTAAGTCCTTTATAGGTCAAAGTACGGTCTCCAACATGCAGCTTTAGCTCACAGAACAGCAAGCTATATAAGGGCCGGTATTAGGACCCACAAATGACTTGTGTAAAACCATTCAAACAGGTAACCAACGGTCTAATCTATACAAAAAATGAGAAACAAGAAACACTTATGAATGACATCACCAAACGACAACTACTGAACATCATTGTCCCTGCGTCGTCCGAAGACACTTCTATAAATGATATTGAAAGTTCAAAATCAATAAAAAATTATAAGTATTTAAATGAAGATAAATTTTTTTTCACAAAGATGTTCATTTCTACAAACTAGAAAATATTTAGCAGACCAAGTGGCTTTTTAGAAAAGATCCTGGTAAACTTATTGACCCTCTAAATAAACGTATTCTAAAAGGTTACTAATTCAATACTGTAATTAGATCAATGAATATTGTATTAATTGGTATTAATATTGATTTTGGCATCAGTAAATTAAAAGTTAATTGAATATTATTATAAACTTGTAGACATTCCTGTATCTCTATTGCACAGGGTCATATTTTTTTCTCTCGTACCGTTATGACGTCTTTACACTAAATCGATTAGATGTGTCCGGATTAATAATTTAGTCTTAGATCTTTTTTGATTCATTGTAAGTAGCTTTGAACTAGCTGTCAGTACTTAGTGTCTTTGTATTGTTGGGATATACAAGTACACGCCCACGTTCACTCTTTGTTTTTGTTAGATGTATTTCTATTTGTATCTGATGAGTAAAGTCTTTTTCAACTTATTTTTTATAGTTATATATCTATTACGTTGTACTGTAACACTAACCTCAAAGGTCAGGTGGAGGGTTGGGATCCGCTAACATGTTTAAGCCCCGACACATTCTGTATATATGTGCCTGTCTCAAGGCAGGAGCCTGTAATGCAGTAGTTTGCGTTTGTTGATGTTTCACGTATTTGTTTTTCGTTCATTTTTTGTACATAAATTAGGCCGTTAGTTTTCTCGTTTGAATTGATTTACATTTGGAAATTTGGGGCTATTTCTGGATAATTTTGCATATTAGTTAAGACCGTACGGCGATTTATAGTTGTTAATTTCTATGTCATTTTGGTCTCTTGTGGAGAGTTATGTCTTTGGCAATCATAACACATCTCCTTTTATATTTATTCTATCTTGAAGAAGAGCAGAATTAATAAATTATCTAATGAAGGTCAACTAGATATCTTTGATAAGTTAAGGTCGTTTTACCTTTTATTATCATATGGGTCAGAGACTTGCTCGTAAAATATTACAAACTCATTTTCTATTTGAAGCAATTTACTCCAGATTCTAACATTTATGCTGAACTATGCAAATTCCCAATATTTCTTTATGCAAAAGTTCCTATGGTGATTTTTTTGGGCAGAATTATATCATACAACAAATGGAAGTTTTTAACGACCTTGACTCTTCCACAGTCGGTAAATTATATCATAAAGAGTTATCACAAAGATATCATCATATGGATCGCTTTTTTGTTATTTCAAAAATGCAAATGTTAAAATTAAAAATAGTAACGCCTTAACATGTAAGTTTTGCTAATAGTAAAAGGCAATTAACCATGACTAAAGATACATGGTTAAAAAATCTTCATGGAAATGAGATGTGCCAGTGCAAAACAACAACTGCATTCTAAATACCAGAAGCAGTTCCCTTTATTCAAACCTAAACACAAACTAATACATGTAAACTTAGCAACATTTTAAAGTGAATAAACCATAACTGAGGGGTCGGGGTCAACTAATCTCCACGGACATTAAATGTGCTACTGTCAATGCTAATACAACTGCATACCAAATATGATTGACCTATCACTAGTGGTTCTCTGTAAACCGACCTAATCACAAACTAATTCATGAAAACTATATGCAAAAGTTTCAAAGTCAATAGACCATGACTGAGGAGGCGGGCAAACAAATCTCTTTTGAAATGAGATATGCCAATGCTTATTCAACTGCATACAAATTATCATTAACTAACCACTAGTGGTTCTCCATAAACAGACCTAGTCACAAACTAAAACATGAAAACTAAGCAAAAATATTAAATCAACAGACCAGGATCATGACTGAGCAGGGCCAAATTATCTCCTTAAAAATTAAGTATGCAAATGCTTATACAACTGCATACCAATTATTATTACCTTACCCCTAGTGGTTCCTCATATAAACTCACCTCGTCACAAACTAATACATGAAAAATAAGCAGAAATTCAAAGTCAATAGACATGATAGACCATAATTGAAGGGGCGTTGCCAAATAATCTCCATGGTAATGAGATGTTTTAATAATAAATCTTCTGCATACCAAATATCTTTGAACTACCACTAGTGGTTCATCATAAACTAAACCTTATCAAAAACTGATACATTACTGACACTGCTGAAACAGCATACCTATGTCTTGCTTTTTGACACTGCCAAGCAAGACAAAAACGGTATATATATAAACTATTGTTTTGAAAGTCAATTTTTGATTTACATATATAATCTGATGCTCCACAGGGCGCATCTTTATACGACCGCAGAGGGTGAATCCTGAACGGTTGGGTCAAGTATGGACACAACATTCAAGCTGGATACAGCTCTGAATTTTGATTGTGATTAAATAGTTGACATAACATAGGTTTCTGACTCAGAATGAATTTGGTCTAATGAACTAAAAAATATATTTTTTTTTGCTTTTGAGCAATTCACTATGCTGTTGAATATTAATCTTCTCAAAAAAAAAATATTTGAAGAAATTTTCTTTTTAATATCTGAAATGAGAAAAATTGACCCCCCCCCCCCCCAAACCACCAATTTTTTTCACCTCCCCCTTTCCCTTATTCCAAAAATGATCTCAATTCAACAATCACTACTCGTTCAAATACATCATAAAATATTAAAATATAAAATGTCATACAGTCATGATTAAAACATTTAAAATTAATATATTCATTACTAGTAACTTTTAAAATAAATGTGGAATGTGTCCAGAGGAACACAGATGATGCCCCTGCTAGCATATAATGCTATAAAGGGACATAATTCAAGAACTATAAAAGTGAAGCTGACAAAAATTTAACTTAAACTGAGTTTAGAGGTAATAAGCATTATACATGTTATATACACATTTCATTAAATTTATTTAAGACAAACTTCAGTTAAGAGAACAGAAACTTAAAAATTCTTCAATTTTTCAACTTGTAAAGAGGCATAACCCTAGAATGGTAATCAAAGTGCTTGAAATCACTGAATGGTAAAGATTGCTTTAAAGGGAAAATTCACGATTTTTTACTTATGGTTTAAATATGTTCATTATGACATAATATATATATTCACAAAGTTTTATCGCTATATGTGCAGTAATAAAGGAGAAATTCAATAATTAATGAAAAAATATCAACTACTTCCTGTAGGTCGTGACGTTTTCTCCTGATTTTTGCATGCCGGGATTTAAAATACAATCATTAAAAGTCTTGGTTTTTAATCATATTTTAACGTAATCGTAAGCGCGCCGATGACTTATGCTTTATCTAATAACCATCCGATAATAAGAAGATAAAACGCACAGACGTTCAATTGTACTCATTCGTGAGATAAATTATCTATGTTAAACGTATATATTCGAATTATTTTTGTAGACAACACAAAAAGTTATAAATTTATTTTTAATAAATGCATTTTCGGACTGATAAGGTGAACAAATTAAAGTAAAATAATCTGTAAAGACAATATGTTGGTGTACTATTATTGACCTTTTACTATCTCTGCTATGACTAGGTTTATACGATGTGTGTATTCACGGTTCTGTGGCAATACTAGTAGATGGCTTGTTGAAAGGTAAATTGTTATTTGCACTTCGGTATTTAACCACGCCTCTAGGGCACACCTTGCCAGGTGTGCCTGTCTATTCGGATCAGTGGGAGCATTTAATACACACATTAAAAGTACATATTCAAGTTGGTGACAAATAAAAATTGGTCGCCGTGGAATTATTTAATTATATTTGGTGCTATTATTTATTTGAATTCAAATAAGTTAATTTACTAAGAAATACACAATTTTCGGTTAAAGACGGGAAACTTAATTCATATGTCAGAATGAAATGATATACAAGTCTTGTCCTTGATTTATGTCTCATAAAAAAGGGGGACTTAGAAATTAGAAATAGCTTCACTAAATCATTTTTATTTGTCTTTATTAGGCGAAAAAATGTACGAGAACACTTACATTTAGACTTTTGAAAGCCATGTATTAATTAATATATGAAACTATCTGAAGATAACTCTACCGAAGCGGAATATAATATGTACGAATAAAGAAAAAATACTTTTGTATTGGAATGGAATCGAAAAATTACGAATAGATATTCTTTTCAAGTGTGAAAAACGTCAACCAAATTTATTCATAATCGGGAACGTCCTTATTAAAATCTGAGACTACTATAATAATCGTCGTCTCCCAACGTATATATATACTTAAATAACTATTTGACCAACGATGTTTAAAATTAAAAGACAACGAATTTAATGTTATCTTTCCCTATTTTTGAATGTTTTTATAAGTCTGTTCAACTTGCAAGAATACCCCTAAAGCGGACAAATATCCGACAAGCAGTTTATTCTTTAAATTGCTGTCATTGAATATCAAGAAAGAAAATAAATCCCGAAATTGATACTCAATAGTATTACGAATAGATATTCTTTTCAAGTGTGAAAAACGTCAACCAAATTTATTCATAATCGGGAACGTCCTTATTAAAATCTGAGACTACTATAATAATCGTCGTCTCCCAACGTATATATATACTTAAATAACTATTTGACCAACGATGTTTAAAATTAAAAGACAACGAATTTAATGTTATCTTTCCCTATTTTTGAATGTTTTTATAAGTCTGTTCAACTTGCAAGAATACCCCTAAAGCGGACAAATATCCGACAAGCAGTTTATTCTTTAAATTGCTGTCATTGAATATCAAGAAAGAAAATAAATCCCGAAATTGATACTCAATAGTTTTCCTAGAAAATATTCACATCCCTTGGGGATTATTGGTGTACGTCCAGTTGCATATATTTTACATGAATGTTGGAACAATTGTGATGATGACGAATTTCGTTCTTATTCGAGAACAATCTAATTGATATATAAATCTGTGAGTTTACTATGTTCTTAACTTCGATGAACCAAAGCAAGTTATAAATTGACCTGTATTTAAATCAAATTGTTTCTTTTTTTTCTTCTTCTTCTTTTGGTATACAATAGTCTATCGAATTCGTTGATTACATACTGTTGGCATACGTGGACTAGTCTATTTACAAAACTTTTACCACAATTTACACAAAATGTATGTTTCTTTCTTATGTTCAATGTATACATGTATACATATTTTAAATTGCGCTACTGACTATAGTTCCGTAACTTTCTACCCAGGCGTATGTATACACGAATCGTCGACAAGTGCGCACATTTTTTTAAATCAATAATTCTGGTATGTTCCAATCTGTCCTAAACTATTGACAACGAGTATATATTACATTTTCCCAAATTAACCCTTGGAAAAATATGTAAATAGATTTGTATTTCTTCAATTTTTTTTTTTTGTATTATTTTTTTTTTTGTAAATAATATTCTTTACACCAGAAATGTTATTTATAAACAAGCGTATGAGTTCAGTAATGACTAGTATATTATATCACTTTCGGACACGCAAGACAAAAATGTATATTATACATGCACCTGATAGTTCAAAATGGAAAGTTATAAGTAACGGTCGTGTACACTGATCAATACCTACAGAAGTGAAACGATGCATGAACTTGCAAGCCCGCCGGACAGGAAATCGATTGAATACCTGGACGTGTCACCTTACACCCCTTCCAATACCTTTGGGAGTAATACCTTTAGCCATGCTGGTGATCAGATGAGGGAAGATCCGAATTTATTTAAATACAGTTTATTACTTGAAAGAATTATGAACGAATTAGATTTTCGAAAACAATTTCCACGGAACACTTATTTATGATTTGAACTTTGACTTTTTAACTAATTACAATATTATCAGTTTAAAATTAACAGACTATATGGTTATTTAAAAATAAGACCATTTTCCGTATCAAGTTAGTCAGTCAGATAAAACAACCGTACGATTGACAAGATATCGACACGCAATTACGACTACATCGTTTACTGTAGTTTTGTTCCTTTGTGGTTTATAGACATATCGGGATTTTTCATCGGAGAAGGTGACAAGATGGCGGAGAGCAGAGAACTGATACTCAAAATTTAAAATCGATGGTGATCTCTTATTTAGCGGAATAAAACTTTAATATCTATAAATTTGAGCATTTTTATACAGAATGGACATAATATCAATTTTTGATTTTTTTGCGAAGTTTCCCTTTAATTTATCAGCTGGTAGTAAAGTGAATATTGCATTATATATTGTATATAGCATCGATTTAAATCTATTCAACTACTATTCTTGACAAAGAAAGATAACTCAAATTTGCAAAGAAGATTTCATAAAGCATTGGTTTTAGGTGATTCAACAACCAATCTGGACAAAGAAAGATAACTCCAATTTATTCTCTTGAAACTACAATAATGCTGGTTTTTTGCCCCTTTTTTGCACTTTATTCCTAGACTGTTTGCCCCATAACCCTTAAAATATATTCCAACCTTCTAATTATGGTATTAAACATTGTGGTACAATTTCAGAACAATTGAAATACATTACACAACTTATTGTCCTGACATTAGCTAATACTTGCTTTTGGCCTCTTTGGGCCCCTAATTCCTAACCCATAGGGACCATAACCCCCAAAAATCAATCCCATGCTTCCTTTTGTGGTTATAAACATTGTGTTAAAATTTTATTGATTTCTATTTACTTATACTACAGTCATAATCCGGAAACCATCCCTCTTCGGACGCTCACGACAACGACGACGTGATACCAATATACCTGACCGCAAAAATTGCGGTCATATAAAAATAACTGAAAAATGTGTTCGTTGGACACAGATGATGCACCGCTTGCATATAATGTTATAAAAGGACATAACTCAAGAACTTTACATGTGCCACTACCCAAATTTTTTACTTGATCTGAGTTTTTTTTTAAATTAGCATAGTGTATAGTTTTCATAACATTCAGTTCATACATGAAATAAGAGAACCGAAACGAAAAATCAAGCAATTTTTCCATTTGTAAAGGGCATAACTTTAAAACAGTAAAATTAATTTACATCACCAAAATTCAAACTCGATTTGGTTTCGTGGTAACAAGCATTGTATATATAAGTTTCATAACATTTGATTGAGGCAAACTAAAGTCAGAGAATGAAAACAAAAAATTCCAGCATTTTTTCCATTTGTAAAGGGGCATAGCTCAAGAAGAGCAAAATGGACGCCACCAAAGTTCAAACTTGATCAGTGTATTAAAGTAATGAGCTTTGTGTTACAGTTTCAAAACATTTGGTTGAGATAAGTAAAATTAGAAAATAAAAACCAATTTTGGGACCATCCAAATACATGAAATAATACGTACAAATTGACAAGAGTAAAACTAAATGCCCTATCCGTTACGGCATAATGCTTTAGATAATTGTGGAATACATGTCTAATAATTAGAAACAAATAAGTTTGCCTATTTGGATATCAAAAAGTGTAGAACAAAATTCACAGATAGCTACACTTACATGTACATTACTTATAGAATGTAGATACATGCAGCTTACCTAAACATTTTGCTGAATGACTTTAGCTTTGTCACAGAATTTTTAAGCCATATTTCATGTATATAACATGTATAAGGCACATATTATCGGAAATTTGAGAATTATCTCAACATATTGGTGTATAATCATGATAATTTCATGAATTTATTCTTTCTATACTACAAATTCACATGTGGATGTCACCAATTACCAATTGAGATAGGGAGATGGAAAGCCTTGTAATGCTTGTCAGACTCACGAAATGACAGATTTTGTAACTTTGCAGCTCAAGTGATGTAGGTGATGAATATCATTACATCATGGATTGTAAATCTTTGGATGTAGAGATTTTTTTTTACCAGAATATTGCTTTAAAAATCCAAATACATACAAATTGAATGGTTTATTTAATATGCATGCCCAGTCATGATGGTATGTAAACAATACTATCAAATAAGAAAAATTATGAAAGTTTATAAAAATAAAAAAGGTGAAAATAAGCCCTCCAGCATGTCCAGGTAAAGTTACATTTGTTAACCCATGTACAAGTTTATACATATATAATTGTAGATATATACATTTTTCTCTATAGAACTATGACCATGATGACATGTACATGTAGTTTTGTGTGAATAAAATTCATTCATTTACAAATGTTTACAAAAATTGTAATTATATCACGTTTATCATGTTTATATCACATCACTATTCTCAGTTGAAGATCATCTTGTGTTTTATACTACATATTAATACTCTATTCATCAGGTCTTTAAGACTATGCGCTTCTGATGTGATTGTTTAGTGAAACAGCTGAATGAACTGTATCTCCACATTTACCATTATAAATCTAAATTCTCATGTGATTGTTTAGTGAAACAGCTGAATGAACTGTATCTCCACATTTACCATTATAAATCTAAAATGATGTGTTTGTATTCTCCTATGATCCTATCATGTCTTTAATAATCTATAACAGCAAAATATTTTGTCTCATTTTTTCATCAGTTTGCGTTTTTTGAATGCTTTTAAATTGGTCATGTCGAATGATTGATTTATTGCAAACACCACAATTATGTATACGGTTTTATGCCAACATGTTGACTTTTCATATGTGACTGTGGGTTTGTGTTTGTATTAAATCCTTTGTGACACACAATACATTTATATAAGCTTGTTGAACCAGATTGTGTATCTAAATCACCAAATAATTTATTGCTACAATCATGGAGTTGGTCACCAGTATGTATTTTTCATGTGCCCATACAGTTTCACATTAATGGTAAAACATTTCCCATAAGCGTCTCATATATGTATGATTCCTCGTCTCTGTGTGTTTGCATGTGATTTTGAACATTTTGTTTACTGGCAAAGCTTTTCTTGCATACATTACACTCAAACATTTGTTTTTCATTTGTATGTGTTTTTGAGTGTCTTTTTAAGGTCCCACTTTCAGTGAATTTTTTTCCACATAAATTGCATTCATATGGTTTTTCACCAGTATGTCTTCTCATATGCGTCTTCAATGTATGCTTTTGTGTAACTTTTATTCCACATATACTGCATGTGTAAGGCTTTTCATGATTAGACACAATAGTAGAATGGGTTCTCAAATGCACCGTCAAGTTTGCATTGCGGCTGAATTTTTTTCCACATAAATTACAGGCATAAGGTTTTTCACCTGTATGTGTAGTCACGTGTGAACTGAGGTGCTCTTTACGCCGGAATGATTTTTCACATAGATCACATTTGAACGGTTTTGCATCAGAATGAGTTTCCCGGTGTAACTTTAGGTCCCAAGCTGTTGTATATCTGTTCCGACAAATCTCGCAATAAAAGTTTCTTTCGCCAGTATGTGTTTTCCTATGTCTATTCAATACACCTTTTCTATTAAAACCTTTACCACAAATTTCACATTCATATGATGTGTCGCCTGTATGAATTTTCATGTGTATTGACAAGTCATCACTCCATACAAATGATTTCTCACAAATATCACATTTGTGACGAGGATCTGTATGCTTCAACATATGTTTGAACAATTTGTTTTGCCAAAAATAACCTTGACCACAAATTTCACATTTGAAAGGTTTTTCGCCTGCATGTACATTTCTTTCATGTGTTCGTAAATTATTACGACGACGGAACATTTTACTGCAAAATTGACAAGGAAAAGGCTTTTCATCAGAATGAGTTGTCATGTGACCCAATAAAACACTTTTGTAAGGAAACCCTCTACCACAGACATTGCATTTAAATGCCTTTTCACCGTTGTGCATTTTCATATGAGTCTTCAAGTTATCAGTCTGAGTAAATGTTTTGCCGCAAGTTTCACATTTATATGGTCTGTCCTCAGTGTATTTTTGAAAGATTGTCTTAGAAAAATCGTTTTCTGATAATAACTCATTACATGTATTGGATTGAATAGGACCTTCTTCTGAATCCTCTTTTAAAGCCTCATCATTTTCAAAAATATAAGTATAGCATGGTTTATTATTATCCATATCAGTATGATCAGTTTCGTCATGTTTGTATGGCTCTACATTCCTGTCAATATCAAAACTGTAAGGCATTCCATCCATAGCTAGCTTGATTTCATCCACAACTGGTACAGGTATTTCCATCTTTTTCTAATTGTTGATTAAGGACTCTTTTAAACAACATACAAGATGTGTTTTTAGTCTTTTAGACCTAAAAATAAAAAAAAAAAGTAATATTGTTAATTTTGATTTTTTTTTTATTGTTAATCAATATTACCAATGATTCTTATAATTGTGACCAGCCACGACATATCCAGGCTTATGGAGGTAGAACGTCATTGTGAGAAAAATGCCGTTAACTATATGTGACTAGCCATTTCCAGGCTTAGGAGGGTACATTGTCTAAAATTTGATTTTTGTATATTTATCTAGAATATTCCGAAACAAAACTCTTTGTCATGTTATTATGACAAATTTGATGTAATAGCAATGAAACGAGTCATTTCGAATACCGGTATGAAAATGAGACTGTTCTATGACGACTTTTATTAATTGAAGGCACTAATTTATAAAACACAAAATTATTGTATTTATTGGCTTTTAGTGATGTTCAATAGCGTATTTGAATAAAATTTCAAAGACTTAAATTTTCTACAATGCAAACAATTCTTAGCTCTATTTTAGAACATGTAATTTAAACTTGTTGAAATGTAGTATAGTATGCGACGCGTAACAGTTTATAGGTGGGTGTTCTCATATATTAATTTGATACGGTGCATTTATTATGGATATATTTCAGACTTCATTTATGAAAGGAAATCTACAGAGCAGAAATTTGGTTTTTTTTTTGGTATCAATTTAAAATGTAGATTCAAATATTTTTCACTTCAAACGATAAAGTAAAACTTCTTCAAAACTTATATATGATGTATAGTTCGGCGTCCGCAAAATAGAAACCAAAAAAGGGATTCATCTCTTCTTAACAAATACGTATTTCATTGAATCTCGATATTTATCATGTTTATAATTTTTTTAACAATGACGTTCTACCTCCATAAGCCTGCAAATGTCATGGCGGGTCACATATATGACATGCTTTATTCGCCTTTTGAATAAACATGATAAACCCATGCTCTAAATCCAATAAAAATTAGTTTGCACATTTGTATATTGACTAAGAACTCAAGAATTATGAATTTTATCAAATTAGAATGCACGACTATCACTCGGGCAAAAATAATCACGAAATCAACGTTTACAAAATGTCTATCAATACTATTTAGTCCAGTGTATCCATGCACAGTACCTTTAACACTTGGCTTCAATTTGGTAATCTGGACCAGCATATGCATGATAGTTTAATTATTTTAATTTAAGCAAACAGTTATATGAGTTATCTGTCTTTCCCATAAACATACTAAGTGTTTTTTATGTCCCACCTATGATAGTAAACACGGTAAATGGGCATTTTGTTTTCTAGTCTGTGCATCCGTTTGTTTGTCCGTTCCTTCATTTGTTTCTCCGTCTGTCCATCTTGAGGTTAAAGTTTGGTCAAGGTAGTTTTTGATGAAATTGAAGTCCAATCAACTAGAAACTTAGTATACATGTTCCCTATAATATGATCTTTCCAAACTAAGTTAGAGTTTACATTTGGTCCTGCCTTTTTTTTTACTTGTTTATCCTGACTTTTTTTACACAAATTGTCATCCTGCCTTTTTTTTTTTACCAGGTTGCTCATCCTGCCTTTTTTTTAATCAAAACTCCTGTCCTGCCTATTTTTTTCAAATTTCATCCTAGCCCCCCCCATAAAAATCAAATGGTAGCTCCCTAAATTGCTTGATATAAATTAGGCGGCTAGTTTTCTCAGTTGAATATTGACAATGACATATTTTTTATGTCAGAGCATTATAGCCAACTATCAGTATGGGCTTTTCTCATATTTGAATTAAGGTCATGCATGCGCCCAGTTACCTAATAATTACTAACATCGTGTGCACCTCACTTGAGCTTTGATGGATAAAGTCTCATTTGACATTGGCAATCATAGCACATTTTTTTATCTTAAAAAATACTTATGAGAGTAATCATATGGTAATAGAACTATTCTAAAAATAAAACTTAAATTTTCTGAATCAGATATTAATAATTCTAGAAAAATGGAATATTGCACAATGAATAATAAAGTTTGTTTATTTTCCAGATAAAAATATTAAACATACTTCCTGTCTCTTCAGGGTGGGCCTAACCATCTGCCACTACAAATCAAGACCTTCAGGTGTACACGGTTTACCTAAAAGGAAAATAAATATTCTGAAAACTAAAACCAATGTGATCATCATGATCATGGTGATAAAAAGTATGATTCAAAATTAAATTTAAATTGTAATTGAGTTTGATTGAATTTATACCTTTATAACCTGATAACATTTAAACTTTAATAGTATTGGTTTTATTCTTATAGAAAAGAGGTCGATTATTGTATTTTATTCATGTTCTTTCCGTTTTATGAATTAAGAGTTATATCCTTTTGTACAACGTATTGGAATGATTGTCTATGAATTTCTGTTTTTGTTATTTGTTTTGTGTGGTTTCAGGGTTATGTATTTATAAATTTAAACAACTCTTAAATGATTGAAAAAGAAAATAATGTCAGCCATGTAGTTGTATAGAAAAATAAAGAACTCTTTTGTCAACACTTTCTTTTATATATAATGTATATATGATACATGTACATGTATGTTCTGTCCATTCTTTTTCTTTTCTTCAAATGAAAAAGTTATGTTTGCAGCATCTTTCTGTCTGTCTTTATTTTTTTGTGTATTAAAGATGTAGAATAGATGTGAATGTATGCATTTGACATGACTCTGTACTTATGCTTCCCCTCATTGTGTTGTTTGCATTATCTTTCATATTTGCTTTGACAGTGTGCCTTTTTATGTTTATTTGATATTACAGTAACATATATTACGTGGAGCTGTACTTGCACATCTGGCTATTGTGTTATTGTTCTATTAAAAAAAATTGTATCCTGGTCTTTCATATTTGCTAATGCTTTGCCTATATGCTCATTTGTGTTTCTTTTATACATATTGACAATGTATGTTTTTTTTAAGGAGAAATACAAAATTAACCTATCATCATGGCTATGGACAGCAAGAAGAAAATGTAAACTTCCAATTTACTAATCTAATCTGACGTTGTCTTGCATTATAGGGAGACAAATCCTAAAACTTACAAATTTAGACCTCTATGAGTCAAAAGCAGATTCAGACTTATTTATGTCTGAGCTCTGACTGTTTACATTCTGACGTTAAATGCGAGATTCTATGTTAGAGCCATGTTGATCTGGCCATTCGGTTCAAGGGGTACAAGTTGTACAAGTAATGTTTATTTATAAACTTGAACCAGGTGCTCCGCAGGGCGCAGCTTTATACGACGGCAGAGGTCGAACCCTGAACAGTTGGGGCAATCATGGACAAAAAATTCAAGCGTATCGATACAGCTCTGAATTTGGATTGTGATCAAATTTTTGACATTACATGGTTTTTTTTTTACACAAAACAAATGTCAAGATTTTACAAATCAATTAAAGATTTCTTCTTCAAACTTTTTAAATCTAAAATTAAATAGTTGACACAGCATAGGTTTCTGACACAGAATGAATGTGGTCTAATGAACTTTTTTTTTTTTGCCTTTGAGCAATTCACTATGCTGTTGAATATTAATCCTCTCAAAAAAATGTTTGAAGAAATTTTCTTTTTATTTATGAAATCTGAAATGAGAAAAATTTAAATCCCCCCCCCTTTTTTTCACATCCCTGTTTCCCTTTTTCCAAAACTGATATCAATTCAAATTTCTAATGGAGTTTGCAACAATAACTACTCTTTTAAATACATCATAAAATATTAAAATGTAAAATAAAGAGCTTGTTATCACTGAATGGTAAAGATTGGTTGGTAGTAAAAGTGAATATACATTGTTTATTGTATAAAACAATAAAAAAAACTTCATCCGCAACATTTTATATTGGCAAATTTCCAATGAAGTTATTTACATAAAGTTATTGGCAAATAAAAATAGAAAATGACATCATAGTCATGTCTGGCAAATGTCCAACATACATTATCTAAGAACATTTTAGATAAGATAAGGAAAAAAAGCTTCATCAGCAACATTTTATATTGGCAAATTTCCAATGTAGTTATTTACATAAAGTTATTGGCAAATAAAAATAGAAAATGACATCATAGTCATGTCTGGCAAATTTCTAACATATATTATCAACTACTATTCTATACAAAGAAAGATAACTCCAATTGAAAATTAATTGCTATTACACAATATTGTGCAATTAGATATTTCTTGCTATTGTGCAATACTGTGCAATTGAAAAAATCAAAGTACATATTTAGATAAAGCATATCAAATAAGCCCAAGAATTTAATTTTTGTTAAAATCAAACTTAGTTTAATTTTGGACCCTTTGGACCTTAATGTAGACCAATTTGAAAACTGGACCAAAAATTAAGAATCTACATACACAGTTAGATTTGGCATATCAAAGAACCCATTTATTCAATTTTTGATGAAATCAAACAAAGTTTAATTTTGGACCCCCATTTGGACCAACTTGAAAACTAGGCCAATAATTAAAAATCTAAGTACATTTTTAAATTCAGCATATCAAAGAACCCCAAGGATTCAGTTTTTGTTAAAATCAAACTAAGTTTAATTTTGGACCCTGTGGACCTTAATGTAGACCAATTTGAAAAAGGGACCAAAAATTAAGAATCTACATACATAGTTAGATTCGGCATATCAAAGAACCCCAATTATTCAATTTTGATGAAATCAAACAAAGTTTAATTTTGGACCCTTTGGGCCCCTTAATCTGTTGGGACCAAAGCTCCCAAAATCAATACCAGACCCTTCCTTTTATGGTCATAAACCTTGTGTTTAAATTTCATAGATTTCTATTTACTTATACAAACGTTATGGTGCGAAAACCAAGAAAAATGCTTATTTGGGTCCCTTTTTGGCCCCTAATTCCTAAACTGTTGGGACCTAAACTCCCAAAATCAATACCAACCTTCCTTTTGTAGTCATTAACATTGTGTTTAAATTTCATTGATTTCTATTTACTTAAACTAAAGTTATTGTGCGAAAACCAAGAATAATGCTTATCTGGGCCCTATTTTGGCCCCTAATTCCTAAACTGTTGAAACCAAAACTCCCAAAATCAATCCCAACCGTTCTTTTGTGGTCATAAACCTTGTGTCAAAATTTCATAGATTTCTATTAACTTAAACTAAAGTTATAGTGCGAAAACCAAGAAAATGCTTATTTGGGCCCTTTTTGGCCCCTAATTCCTAAAATGTTGGGACCAAAACTCCCAAAATCAATACCAACCTTCCTTTTGTGGTCATAAACCTTGTGTTAAAATTTCATAGATTTCCATTCACTTTTACTAAAGTTAGAGTGCGAAAACTAAAAGTATTCGGACGACGACGACGACGACGCCGACGCCAACGTGATAGCAATATACGACGAAAAATTTTTCAAATTTTGCGGTCGTATAAAAAGTAATATTAATATACTTTTATAAGAACATGTATAGGATAAAGCCCCCAAGGAGCTATTTAACCCGCCACATTATCTATGTATGTGCCTGTCCCAAGTCAGGAGCCTGTAATTCAGTGGTTGTAGTTCGTTTATGTGTTACATATTTGTTTTTCGTTCATTTTTAGCTCACCTGGCCCGAAGGGCCAAGTGAGCTTTTCTCATCACTTGGCATCCGTCGTCCGTCGTCGTCCGTCGTCGTCCGTCGTCGTTAACTTTTACAAAAATCTTCTCCTCTGAAACTACTGGGCCAAATCAAACCAAACTTGGCCACAATCATCATTGGGGTATCTAGTTTAAAAAATGTGTGGCGTGACCCGGTCAACCAACCAAGATGGCCGCCACGGCTAAAAATAGAACATAGGGGTAAAATGCAGTTTTTGGCTTATAACTCAAAAACCAAAGCATTTAGAGCAAATCTGACATGGGGTAAAAATGTTTATCAGGTCAAGATCTATCTGCCCTGAAATTTTCAGATGAATCGGTCAATCGGTTGTTGGGTTGCTGCCCCTGAATTGGTAATTTTGAAGAAATTTTGCTGTTTTTGGTTATTATCTTGAATATTATTATAGTTAGAGATAAACTGTAAACAGCAATAATGTTTAGCAAAGTAAGATCTACAAATAAGTCAACATGACCAAAATGGTCAGTTGACCCGTTTAGGAGTTATTGCCCTTTATAGTCAATTTTTAACCATTTTTCGTTAATTAAAGTAATCTTTTACAAAAATCTTCTCCTCTGAAACTACTTGGCCAAATTAATCCAAACTTGGCCACAATCATCTTTGGGGTATCTAGTTTAAACTAGAGGCTCTAAAGAGCCTGTGTCGCTCACCTTGGTCTATGTGAATATAAAACAATAGACACAGATGGATTCATGACAAAATTGTGTTTTGGTGATGGTGATGTGTTTTGTAGATCTTACTTTACTAATCATCCTTAATGCTGCTTACAATAATCTCTATCTATAACAGTACTTTCTGTGGAAAATGTTATTGAAAATCTTCAAATTTTAAGAAAATTGTTAAAAATTGACTATGAAGGGCAATAACTCCTTAAGGGGTCAATTGACTATTTTGGTCATAGTGACTTATTTTTAGTTCTTACTTTGCTGTACATTATTGCTGTTTACAGTTTATCTCTATCTATAATAATATTCAAGATAACAAAAAAAACAGCAAAATTTCCTAAAAATTACCAATTCAGGGCAGCAACCTAACAACCAATTATCCGATTCATCTGAAAATTTCAGGGCAGATAGATCTTCACCTGATGAACAATTTTACTCTTGTCAGATTTGCTCTAAATGCTTTGGTTTTTGAGTTATAAGCCAAAAACTGCATTTTACCCCTATGTTCTATTTTTAGCCACGGCGGCCATCTTGGTTGGTTGGCCGGGTCACCGGACACATTTTTTAAACTAGATACCCCAATGATGATTATGGCCAAGTTTGGTTAAATTTGGCCCAGTAGTTTTAGAGAAGAAGATTTTTCTAAAAGATTACTAAGATTTACGAAAAATGGTTAAAAATTGATTATAAAGGGCAATAACTCCTAAAGTGGTCAACTGACCATTTTGGTCATGTTGACTTATTTGTAGATCTTACTTTGCTGAACATTATTGCTGTTTACAGTTTATCTCTATCTATAATAATATTCAAGATAATAACCAAAAACAGCAAAATTTCCTCAAAATTACCAATTCAGGGGCAGCAACCCAACAACCGATTGACCGATTCATCTGAAAATTTCAGGGCAGATAGATCTTGACCTAATAAACATTTTTATCCCTGTCAGATTTCCTCAAAATGCTTTGGTTTTTGAGTTATAAGCCAAAAACTGCATTTTACCCCTATGTTCTATTTTTAGCCATGGCGGCCATCTTGGTTGGTTGGCCGGGTCACGCCACACATTTTTTAAACTAGATATCCCAATGATGATTGTGGCCAAGTTTGGATTAATTTGTCCCAGTAGTTTCAGAGGAGAAGATTTTTGTAAAAGATAACTAAGATTTACGAAAAATGGTTAAAAATGGACTAAAAAGGGCAATAACTCTTAAAGGGGTCAACTGACCATTTCGGTCACGTTGACTTATTTGTAAATCTTACTTTGCTGAACATTATTGCTGTTTACAGTTTATCTCTATCTATAATAATATTCAAGATAATAACCAAAAACAGCAAAATTTCCTTAAAATTATCAATTCAGGGGCAGCAACCCAACAACGGGTTGTCCGATTCATCTGAAAATTTCAGGGCAGTTAGATCTTGACCTGATAAACAATTTTACCCCATGTCAGATTTCCTCTAAATGCTTTGGTTTTTGAGTTATAAGCCAAAAACTGCATTTTACCCCCATGTTCTATTTTTAGCCATGGCGGCCATCTTGGTTGGTTGGCCGGGTCACGCCACACATTTTTTAAACTAGATACCCCAATGATGATTGTGGCCAAGTTTGATTTAATTTTGCCTAGTAGTTTCAGAGGAGAAGATTTTTGTAAAAGTTAACGACGACGGACGACGACGACGGACGACGACGGACGACGGACGACGGACGACGGACGACGGACGACGGACGCAAAGTGATGGGAAAAGCTCACTTGGCCCTTCGGGCCAGGTGAGCTAAAAATGTGTGGCGTGACCTGGTCAACCAACCAAGATGGCCGCCACGGCTAAAAATAGAACAAAGGGGTAAAATGCAGTTTTTGGCTTATAACTCAAAAACCAAAGCATTTTGAGGAAATCTGACATGGGATAAAAATGTTTATCAGGTCAAGATCTATCTGCCCTAAAATTTTCAGATGAATCGGTCAATCGGTTGTTGGTTTGCTGCCCCTGAATTGGTAATTTTGAGGAAATTTTGCTGTTTTTGGTTATTATCTTGAATATTATTATAGATAGAGATAAACTGTAAACAGCAATAATGTTCAGCAAAGTAAGATCTACAAATAAGTCAACATGACCAAAATGGTCAGTTGACCCGTTTAGGAGTTATTGCCCTTTATAGTCAATTTTTAACCATTTTTCATAAATTAAAGTAATCTTTTACAAAAATCTTCTCCTCTGAAACTACTTGTCCAAATTAATCCAAACTTGGCCACAATCATCTTTGGGGTATCTAGTTTAAAAAATGTGTGGCGTGACCTGGTCAACCAACCAAGATGGCCGCCACCGCTAAAAATAGAACATAGGGGTAAAATGCAGTTTTTGGCTTATAACTCAAAAACCAAAGCATTTTGAGGAAATCTGACAGGGGATAAAAATGTTTATCAGGTCAAGAACTATCTGCCCTGAAATTTTCAGATGAATCGGTCAATCGGTTGTTGGGTTGCTGCCCCTGAATTGGTAATTTTGAAGAAATTTTGCTGTTTTTGGTTATTATCTTGAATATTATTATAGTTAGAGATAAACTGTAAACAGCAATAATGTTCAGCAAAGTAAGCTCTACAAATTATAAGTCAACATGACCTAAATGGTCAATTGACCCTTAAGGAGTTATTGCCCTTTATAGTCAATTTTTAACAATTTTCATTAATTTGGTAAATTTATGTAAATTTTTACCAAATATAGTTCTCTGTTACTAATGGGCAAAGTTCATGATAGATATAATTGTAAGAAGCAAAATCGTTCAGTAAAGTAAGAACTTCAAACACATCACCATCACCAAAATACAATTTTGTCATGAATCCATTTGTGTCCTTTGTTTAATATGCACATAGACCAAGGTGAGCGACACAGGCTCTTTAGAGCCTCTAGTTTTATATTAATAAGGCAGTTAGTTTTCTCGTTTAAATTGCTTACATTGTCTTATCGGGGCCTTTTATAGCTGACTATGCGGTATGGGCTTTGCTCATTGTTGAAGGCCATACAGTGACCTATAGTTGTTAATCATGTTAATGTCTGTGTCATTTTGGTCTCTTGTGGACAGTTGTCTCATTGGCAATTATACCACATCTTCTTTTTTTATATTTTTCAAGGCCTTGTGCAAATACTAAAATTTTTTGCACAATCAGTTTCTTTGTTGAATTAATGAGATGAAACATTGAACTATAATAAAAATTACCAGCTTACCTGGGAAAAATCATTAAAGGCATGTTTTTACATCTCACATGTCTTTAAACTTAAGATTTTTTGGGGGATTGTAAAAATAAATCACTTATTATACAAGTGAATTTTTGGGAAATTTAAGGGGAGATTTTGCAAACATTATAATTAACTTGTATAAGTATATTTTTACTTCTTCAATAAAGATTACTTGTACATGTATATAGTACCCCTGACTCAGTGACTGGCCTGAATGTGCTTTGTCTACATGCCTTTTTTTCTCATCACTTGGCGGCCGGCGTCCGGCGTCGTCGTCCGTCGTTAACTTTTACAAAAATCTTCTCCTCTGAAACTACTGGGCCAAATTTACCCAAACTTGGCCACAATCATCATTGGGGTATCTAGTTTAAAAAATGTGTGGCGTGACCTGGTCAACCAACCAAGATGGCCGCCACCGCTAAAAATAGAACATAGGGGTAAAATGCAGTTTTTGGCTTATAACTCAAAAACCAAAGCATTTTGAGGAAATCTGACAGGGGATAAAAATGTTTATCAGGTCAAGAACTATCTGCCCTGAAATTTTCAGATGAATCGGTCAATCGGTTGTTGGGTTGCTGCCCCTGAATTGGTAATTTTGAAGAAATTTTGCTGTTTTTGGTTATTATCTTGAATATTATTATAGTTAGAGATAAACTGTAAACAGCAATAATGTTCAGCAAAGTAAGCTCTACAAATTATAAGTCAACATGACCTAAATGGTCAATTGACCCCTTAAGGAGTTATTGCCCTTTATAGTCAATTTTTAACAATTTTCATTAATTTGGTAAATTTATGTAAATTTTTACCAAATATAGTTCTCTGTTACTAATGGGCAAAGTTCATGATAGATATAATTGTAAGAAGCAAAATCGTTCAGTAAAGTAAGAACTTCAAACACATCACCATCACCAAAATACAATTTTGTCATGAATCCATTTGTGTCCTTTGTTTAATATGCACATAGACCAAGGTGAGCGACACAGGCTCTTTAGAGCCTCTAGTTTTATATTAATAAGGCAGTTAGTTTTCTCGTTTAAATTGCTTACATTGTCTTATCGGGGCCTTTTATAGCTGACTATGCGGTATGGGCTTTGCTCATTGTTGAAGGCCATACAGTGACCTATAGTTGTTAATCATGTTAATGTCTGTGTCATTTTGGTCTCTTGTGGACAGTTGTCTCATTGGCAATTATACCACATCTTCTTTTTTTATATTTTTCAAGGCCTTGTGCAAATACTAAAATTTTTTGCACAATCAGTTTCTTTGTTGAATTAATGAGATGAAACATTGAACTATAATAAAAATTACCAGCTTACCTGGGAAAAATCATTAAAGGCATGTTTTTACATCTCACATGTCTTTAAACTTAAGATTTTTTGGGGGATTGTAAAAATAAATCACTTATTATACAAGTGAATTTTTGGGAAATTTAAGGGGAGATTTTGCAAACATTATAATTAACTTGTATAAGTATATTTTTACTTCTTCAATAAAGATTACTTGTACATGTATATAGTACCCCTGACTCAGTGACTGGCCTGAATGTGCTTTGTCTACATGCCTTTTTTTCTCATCACTTGGCGGCCGGCGTCCGGCGTCGTCGTCCGTCGTTAACTTTTACAAAAATCTTCTCCTCTGAAACTACTGGGCCAAATTTTACCCAAACTTGGCCACAATCATCATTGGGGTATCTAGTTTAAAAAATGTGTCCGGTGACCCGGCCAACTAACCAAGATGGCCGCCATGGCTAAAAATAGAACATAGGGGTAAAATGCAGTTTTTGGCTTATAACTCAAAAACCAAAGCATTTAGAGCAAATCAGACATGGGGTAATATTGTTCATCAGGTCAAGATCTATCTGCCCTGAAATTTTCAGATGAATCGGACATTTCGTTGTTGGTTTGCTGCCCTGAAATGGTAATTTTGAGGAAATTTTGCTGTTTTTGGTTATTATCTTGAAATATTATTATAGATAGAGATAATCTGTAAACAGAAATAATGTTCAGCAAAGTAAGATCTACAAATAAGTCAACATGACCAAAATGGTCAGTTGACCACTTTAGGAGTTATTGCCCTTTATAGTCAATTTTTAACCATTTTTCATAAATCTTAGTAATCTTTTAGAAAAATCTTCTCCTCTGAAACTACTGGGCCAAATTTAACCAAACTTGGCCATAACCGTCATTGGGTATCTATTTTAAAAAATGTGTCCGGTGACCCGCCCAACAAACCAAGATGGCCGCCATGGCTAAAAATAGAACATAGGGGTAAAATGCAGTTTTTGGCTTATAACTCAAAAACCAAAGCATATAGAGCAAATCTGACAGGAAGTAAAATTGTTGATCAGGTCACGATCTATCTGCCCTGGAATTTTCAGATGAATCGGATAATTGGTTGTTAGGTTGCTGCCCCTGAATTGGTAATTTTGAGGAAATTTTGCTGTTTTTTTGTTATTATCTTGAATATTATTATAGATAGAGATAAACTGTAAACAGCAATAATGTACAGCAAAGTAAGAACTAAAAATAAGTCAGTATTACCAAAATAGTCAATTGACCCCCTAAGGAGTTATTGCCCTTCATAGTAAATTTTTAACAATTTTCTTAAAATTTGAAGATTTTCAATAACATTTTCCACAGAAAGTACTGTTATAGATAGAGATAATTGTAAGCAGCAAGAATGTTTAGTAAAGTAAGATCTACAAACACATCTCCATCACCAAAACACAATTTTGTCATGAATCCATCTGTGTCCATTGTTTAAAATTTACATAGACCAAGGTGAGCGACACAGGTTCTTTAGAGCCTCTAGTTATGTTTCTTTGTTACATGTATATAATATGATGTGGCTCTGTACTTATACATCAAGTTGTTGTGTTCCTGGCATCCCAGAAAAAAATTAAAATAGCCTTGCCAGACATCATGTAATTATTGTGTTATTTTATACTATGGTAAATTTGTGTATTCTTGTCTATAGTTTTTGCTAATATCATGAATATGCTTGGTCTATAAGCCATTTTGTGCTTCTTTGTTACTATAGTTCACAAGAAGAACCAGAATATTCTAATTTGTACCAAGAGATATATAAAATATTGCTATATGGGCATGCCATAGTTATTTGTTTAACAAACAATAAAAGAAAATATTTGTTAAAGATTACATTATTCTAACATAAAATGAAATATATAAAATGAAAAAGTGAATAATTACCTGCTAGTTTAGCTCTTCAGTTGTTTTACTTTTCTTGTAGCTTGTACACGTATCAGTCAGTTGATGTAAATTTCATTTGTAACATACGCTTCTTTGGTAAAATAACAAAGGGAGATAATTCAAATTATATTACTATGGTACGCACAATTGACAAAAAGAATCAGCATGGTAGTCTAAATGATAAACTCATCATACGTGAACGTCTAATTATAAAAGATTATTTCTTCTGTGCGTCTACCATTAATATCTTTACATTTTTTGTTCAGGTAGTTAACTAAGTAAAAGCTTTCATAGCGAAATGAACTATTTTTTTGAAGACTCACCAAAATGTATGTTGTATGATATGGATATATGTACATGTATTTGATCCCAACATGTTACAATATTATTTAGATCAATACACATGCTGTAAATTATATTTATAAATCATTTATTTGTAAATATCGCATATCTGCTCACTGTTTGAATATAGAAGAGGGTCTGGATGGGGAAGGGGGGGGGGGGGGTATGTTATTCTGTAAACATTTAATTTTCACCCCTTTTTTCTCTAATCTTTAAAAAAATAACCCCTTTTTTCTCTAATCTTTATTTTTTTGCCCATTATTCTCTAATCTTCATTTGAAGGGCATTATTCTTTAATCATTTAAACCCAAGTAATTGCTGTCTGATGAATATTATTTTTTTTTTCATTTTAGTATGTGAAAAGTATACATGGTATAATGAACTTCGAAAGAAATTTACCAAACCATATTATTGGAGAAAACCTTCGAATTTTAAACTCATACAACTGCTATCTGTTCATAATGTAAAGGAGCTTAAAACAATTTAGGGAAGTTTTTATTTCTGGCCGAGAAGGCACGTAATTAATTAATTTCATCATTATACATTAATGCTTAATATGGGTTATGTTTTATCATACTCTGCTGTACTGTTATATGGGTATACTTATACTTATATGATTATTTGACTAAATGTTTAAATGTAAATATATTTCACTATGCAATTGCATATTAGTTAATTGGCATGGAAGCGGAGCATGGAATATGGAAAGGCACTAGCTGGCTATACGGTTACATATGACACATATGGAAATGTAATGTTCAATAATAAAAAAAAATATAGGAGATTTATTGCAGAATTATATAGTTGGGAAAGGACTGAACAAGTAAATTACGAAAATCAATGTAACAATAATATTTGACGGTGTCTACGTTTACCATGGTTACATTGCCGCGTTATTTATACATTATATATAGGTTTATGACCCCTTCTGTGGCCTGTGAAGTATGAACTTTTCAAACTGCAATGGTATCAAAACAGCAAAGATAATGAGAAATAAAGATGGTCCTTTTTGTACATATACCAAGGGGAAATTTCGTGCAAAGCATAATTATTTATAGTTTCATTGCATTTAATAAAAAAAGGGAATTTGGTGAAAATAAAATCAAGAATTTGGTAGAAAATCCACAGACTTTAATACAGAGACTTTTGTTATAAAATTTGAAACATAGTTTACTCACTTAATTGTTTTCTACAATGATATTTTTTTTTTATAAATACTGTTTTAAAAACTTGAATACTAAGAATGTTCTAGCTCTTGGCACAGACGGTTTAAAACAGACTTTATTATTTGATTTTTTACTTAGTCATCAATGCTCTTCACACACAATCTATATTCAGATTGTCTACGATAACCTAAGGATCATTCAAAAAAGTTTGATTAAAATTGGTTCACATGGTTCAGTAGTTTCAGTTAGAAGATCTTACACTGAACCAATCGATAAGTAATTTGAGTCGAATACTGTTGGGCAAACTACTTAAAGTCATAATAAACGAGTGACCGGTGAAAAATAATGTTATTCTAATTCTTGAACCAATGCATACAAACATCTTTAACTTAGTCTCCTGTGCACGATTTTGTCAATTTTTTTGCCTAAATTTCGTATAATCGTCAATTTTTTTTTCAATCGGTCACTGTTGATGTGAAAATATGGCAGGTAATTAAAGTTCGTGTTTTGAAGCCGAAGTTTAACGATTGTCACCTGTTTGTCAACAATAAACAAAAAAGGTATTGGATATTGAGCACGTGTTTAACATATATATGCAATCAGATAATAGTTTATTTTAAGGACATCCATGCGTATTGCGATCACCGGATTTTTACGAGATGGGTCACATGCACTAAGGTCACTTTGCATACGTAAAATATGTCGGGAAATTGCTTCCTTCCAATCAAAATAAAGTAAACATATTCTAAATATGAACACATTAAATATGGCGTGGTTTTGGTTGCAAAAAATCGATATTTTTCATTTAAATACAATATTTTATATTTAATTGGTATATTTCTTCATTTAAATACAATATTTTTTTTCATTCATGATAACACGTGGTCCAACAATAAAGTGCACAGGTGAATTAAATAAAAAAAAAATATATAAAATTCGTGTTTTCATGATCATAGCTAAAAAATGTAATTATAAGTACTGAATGCTTCTTTTTGTAACTTTATAGGGTTGTAAAAGCGTTGACCGTGTGCACATTTTTAGAATGAAGCGCTTCCGCGCTTCATACAAAATGTACTTCGGTCAACGCTTTTACACCCCAATAAATTTACAAAAAGAAGCATTCAATTCTTAAGTAGTTGTTATTAGCTTTGAGCAAATTTCCAATGATTGCAAATACTCTTATGTCGGTGCTTTGTGTCTATTGTCTTAAATTAGTTTTTTTTGTGTGTGTCTCGTTCCGATCTTTTGAGTTAATCTAATTGCAACTGATTGTACAGGTTGTTATTTTACTGTACTGTTATACCACTGTCCCATATTCGGGATGGATTGAGTGCTCACAAACATGTTGTTGTACTGTTACACCGCTGTCCCAGATAAGAGGGAGGATTTGGAATCCCGCTAAAATGTTTAACCCCGCCACATTCTGTATGTATGTGCTTTTCCCAAGTCAGAAGCCTGTAATTCAGTGGTTGTCGTTTGTTGCTTTGTTATACATATTTGTGTTCGTTCATTTTTTTGTACATTAATTCGGCCGTTAGTTTTCTCGATTGAATTGTTTTACATTTGTGATTTCGGGGCCTTTAATAGCTGACTATGCGATGTATGCTTAGCTTATTGTCGAAGGCCGTACGGTGACTTATAGCTGTTGATTTCTGTGACATTTGGTCTCTTGTGGAGAGTTGTCTTATTTGCAATCATACCACATCTTCTTTTCTATATCAACCCTGCCATATTCTTTTTTTACCTGTCCAAGGTCAGGAGCCTGTACAGTCAGAGCTCTGACATAAACATGATAAACAAGTCAGAATAAAATGACTTCCATAGGTCAGATATAATTTGATATAAGTGTTATCTCCCTTCTTGGCTATAGTTGTGTGTGCTGTAATAGTCTACCATATTACATGATTAAATTTCTTGAAACTTTGTATCTCATGTTAGATTACTATTTTTGTTTTGTTCAGTTTGTTCAGAATATTTTTCTTGGTTATGAAATTGCACCTTTTTTTTTATTGTATTACTAAGTGATTCGTAAAATAACATTGTTTAATAGTTGTTTGTCATTTTCACAATTCATCGGAATTCTTGTTACCCTATTTCATGAATTTTCTTGAAACTTTTGTAGTTTCCAGCTAAGAATTAAGTTATGAAATTAACTTAAATATTTTTTAAATTCAATTAATTGTACAATTGGAATCTTCAAACAGTTTATATTTACTAATACAATATTTAAAATGATATGTAACTAAACAAATCTCTTATATCCTATATTTAGTTTAAAATAATTGTTTTAAACTAAAATTTCAATAAAATTTTTAATATTTATTAATATGTTATTAAAATATTCATTTCAAACATATTTTTTTGATAAAAAGTAATAAAAACGTTTTAATTTTCTTTATTTCATAAAAATTTATAATAGTTTTAACCCTACAATCTACTATTTTTCCTTATGAAAAAGTGATATAATGTTGCAATTCTATAAAGTTCATTAATTATTTTTAACAGTTAAATACTTATAAAAAAAACCTATTGTTATTAGTACATAAACATCTATTGTAATATTTTGTTGGCATTCACGGAATAGGTAACATATAAAATGTTGGCATTCTAGGAAGACACCCTAAGCTTGTAACACCTGTTGCAAATGTTAATTACCTGGGGTCATAAACTTAAGAAATAATTCATGGAAGCCATATATTTGTTGGAAACTTACACATGGTCCAAGCCATGTGTAAATTTACAACAAATCTATGGCTTCCATGAATTATTTCGATTCTAATAGGACAAATAAGTTCATTCAAATACTGCAGCGAGGATGGGTATGCCGTGTGTGTGGCTGTTCTTTTTTACCCATTGTTAGATAAAGCTCAAATATTCTCAGATATCTTTAGCTTGCATTGATATTTTGTTAATAACCGCTAGAAAAAAATATGTTTAATTCTCAAACCCAATATTTGCGATTTTTAATTTACATGTTTTCTCGTAAGCTCTCGTCAAAACCAAAATTGACATTTCGTAACGAAGGAGTTGCCATGTTGACTCGCTGAAATTAGTTGATATGCGAATAATGCAATAGAATAGAAAATAAAACAAAACCTACCTCAGAATTCCATTTTAATACAGTTATATTATACGAACTTCGATGGTTACAAAAAAAATAATATTGTTTTTTTATACTGCAACTTAAATTAGTATATATATTGATAGCTTTTAAAATCGTAACGTATAAATATCAAGCTTTTTTTCATCCATCATGAACACCTGTTTGTTAGAAAGTGTTCCATGATGAAATTGACATTGCACAAAATACAGCTGTGTTACTATAATTAGGAAATAAACACAACTAGTTGCAGTATATTAATTCTTTTTATTGTGCATCCGAATAAGAATAAAAGTTCTTTTGTCTTTTGTTTTGTTAAAATTTCTAATAAAATGTAAGCATGGATGTCCTTAAAATAAACTATTATCTGATTGTACATGTTAAACACGTGCTCAATATCCATGCTTTTTTGTTGTTTGTTGACAAACAGGCGACAATCGTTAAACTTCTGCTTCAAAACACGAACTTTAATTACCTGCCATATTTTCACAACAACAATGACCGATTGAAAAAAAAAAAATTGACAATTATACGAAATTTATGCGAAAAAATGATAAAATCGTGCACAGAAGAATGAGGCCGTGTTCTCACCAAACGCTGTGTACAGCTAGTAAACATGTTTACATTTGGTTTAATGTAATGTACACTAGTTTCACATTGAATTTGTTCACATCTATAAACCTCGTTTAGTTACCTGAACATAAGACTTGTTCACACTTGTAAACTATATGTCATTTAAATGTTCATTACGTAGAACCGCATTCAAATATTTTCGGACAGTTAGGGAAAGACCATTTGACTTAAAAAAAAAAAATGGGGGGATGGATTTTTCCACAATTTGATTAAAACAAAATCGGGTCATACAGATAATTAGAATAAACAAATATTCCGAATCTTAAGTTTCCCCATACATTATAGTGTTAAATATTGAATTGGTACCATCGAAAAAAACCTAAATATAAACTTTCGCGCGAGAAAAAATTCTGACTCAGAACCCCCCTCCCCCTTTTTTTGAAGTAAAGTGGTTGCTCCTTTAAGAAAGTCAATATGGATGATTTGCAGTATTTTAAAGATGTCTCGATTACGCATTAAAAACGTAGGCTGCATCAGCGTGCTTACAGACGAAGAAACAAAAAAATGCGATGTTAAGGATCACTACATTTCTATCTTTTCTGCTTGTTTCAAATGGTATTTTTTCTCCAAGGATTATTTTGCAAAAGGAGGGGGTTATGTTTTTTTTTTCAATTTTTAGCTGTTCTGTCGGATGAAGCACTTCTTTATGTCAGTTTTTAGATTGGTGCCTCATTGTTTATTTTTGTGAACTGTCAAGGGAGACTCTTTGATTTTCTGTTTCACAAAAAAAAGATCGTAGGTTGGGATACATTACACATTTATTGCAGTTATTATACTGAGTCCATGGTGTAGTGGATACATATGAACCAAAACCCAATTTTAGTCTATCATAGTCATAATCATTGATGTTTTTGTACTGCTCTTTTGCTGAACACATTTCTTAAATACGTTTTGCCACTTTTTATGACTATGTCTGTATGTTTAATTCTTTATCCAGTATAGCATATCTTCATAAATAATATGTCATATCCTCCTTAGATATAAACATGATAAACAAAAAGACAGAACAAAATACATTGTTTCCGGTGTCCTGACAACAAAATAGGTAGAGAAAAGACAGAACAAAAATTCATCGCTTCCGGTGTCCTGACACAACAAAATAGGTAGAGAAAAGACAGAACAAAACATCATCGTTTCCGGTGTCCTGACACAACAAAATAGGTAGAGAAAAGACAGAACAAAACATCATCGTTTCCGGTGTCCTGACACAACAAGATAGTAGAGAAAAGACAGAACAACAATTCATCGTTTCCGGTGTCCTGACACAACAAGATAGGTAGAGAAAAGATAGAACAACAATTCATCGTTTCCGGTGTCCTGACACAACAAGATAGGTAGAGAAAAGACAGAACAACAATTCATCGTTTCCGGTGTCCTGACACAACAAGATAGGTAGAGAAAAGACAGAACAACAATTCATCGTTTCCGGTGTCCTGACACAACAAGATAGGTAGAGAAAAGACTCTTTTTTAATATTTTAGTCTTCACTGTGTTATCAAGATTAAGTAGGTTAATTAATGGAAGATATGGATACAGGAAACTATGTTAATCATTATACTAGCAACGGTTGTATTAAACATTATATTTAAAACAGAAGATGTGGTATAATTGCCAATGAGACAACTCTCCACAAGAGACCTATAAACAATTTATAACACAGTCAAAGAACTCATAAAGTCTATGTTGCGTTTGTATAATACAGTTACGGGGAATTTAAAAAATAATCTCATGATCGTCACGCCAAAGAAAGAAAAACAAACGCAGCGCACTATGTTATAAATTATTTATTATATCAAAAAAAGCTACTTGAACAGTAACTGATAAAAACAAAGAAATTATATAAACTATATTAAAGAGCCCGCCAAAATGACGTCAGTAGAACAAAACAGACACGAAAAAAATATTGGTCCGAGAAAACAGTTATGACGTAGTGAATTTATGTATAACAGAAAAACAGAAAACAACAAAAATATTTTAACAAAATTTAGAACCTTCTCGATCCAAAAAATATAATGACAGTGTAGTGTATTAATTTTGGGACACATCATAATTTATGACTTTTTCAAACTTGACCAGATCACTAATTTATGCATATCTTTGAAAGTCGAATCCGATGTAGCATACAGGATGGCAGGGGCGGATCCAGCCATTAAAAAAAGGGGGATCCCAACCCAGGACAAGAAAAAAGGGGATATTCCCCATTCAAATGCATTGATCGTCCAAAAGGGGGGGGGGGCGTGGGGTTCAAACCCTCGGAACCCTCCCCCTGGATCCGCCACTGGATGGCTATTATGTTACGTACTTAAATTAATTCATTCTAGGCTTTCAATACGGGGCGCCGAATGGGACTCTTGTGGTTTTGTACTCAAAATTCAATTTTGTACGGACAAAAGTGACTTTTGTTCAACAAAAATGAGTTCAGTTTAACAAAATTTGTATCATACTACAAATTTAAAATTTTGTCATACAAAATTATCTATCAGCGGACAAAAGTCACTTTTGTCATGACAAAATTCATTTTTGTTACACAGACTTGACTTTTGTTACCTAATTTGAAAATTGGGCGACAAAAGTCAATTTTGTATTGAAATTAGTTTAGTTTGGTTTCTGTGAACTCATTTGCATACAAAATCGACTTTTGTTACACAAAATTGACTTTTGTTACACAAAATTGACTTTTGTTACACAAAATTGACTTTTGTTACACAAAATTGACTTTTGTTACACAAAATTGACTTTTGTTACACAAAATTGACTTTTGTTACACAAAATTGTCTTTTGTGAGACAAAATTGACAAAATTGACTTTTGTCTCAACAAAATTGACAAAATTGACTTTTGTGAGACAAAATTGACCAATGTGATCAACAAAATTGACCAATGTGATCAACAAAATTGACAAAATTGACTTTTGTGAGACTCAACAAAATTGACAAAATTGAATTTTGTCTCAACAAAATTGCAAATTGACTTTTGTCTCAACAAAATTGATAAAATTAAATTTTGTCTCACAAAAGTCAATTTTGTCTCACAAAAGTCAATTTTGTCTCACAAAAGTCAATTTTGTCTCCAAAAGTCAATTTTGTCTCACCAAAGTCAATTTTGTCTCATAAAAGTCAATTTTGTTGTTACAAAATTGAATTTTGTCGTCACAAAAATGAATTTTGTGGTCACAAAAATGACTTTTGTCTCAACAAAATTGACAAAATTGACTTTTGTCTCAACAAAATTGACAAAATTGACTTTTGTTTCAACAAAATTGACAAAATTGACTTTTGTCTCAACAAAATTAACAAAATTGACTTTTGTCTCAACAAAATTGACAAAATTGATTTTTGTCTTAACAAAATTGACAAAATTGACTTTCGTCTCAACAAAATTAACAAAATTGTCTTTTGTCTCAACAAAATTCACAAAATTGAATTTTGTCTCACAAAAGTCAATTTTGTCTCACAAAAGTCAATTTTGTCTCACAAAAGTCAATTTTGTCTCACAAAGTCAATTTTGTCTCACAAAAGTTAATTTTGTCTCACAAAATTGAATCTTACCTCACACAATTGACTTTTGTGATTTAATTTCCATATCAGGTAACAAAGTCATTTGTATGCAATATGTTATATTTGCATACCTTTTAGACAAATTGACTTTGTCATGAAAATATGAATTTTGTCTACAAAAGAATTTTGTCTACAAAAATGAATTTTGTCTACAAAAATGATTTTGTCTACAAAATGAATTTGTCTACAAATGAATTTTGTCTACACAAATGCATGATTTTGTACACAAATTGAAGTTCTCACAAAAAGTTGTAGCAATGTTTTGTAAGACAACATGATTTATGACAGAATTGATTTTGTCAACCACAGAGTCCATTCGCCGTATTCAAATGTAGAATGGATTTTGTTCCATTCATTCCATGCATTTGTAAATATGTCATGATTGTACTATATATTAAAAATAATACATAAAAAGATTTTTAAAAGCAGCATTGTATACCTTTGCATTCTGATAATATTGTTTCTGTATACTGAATATGATCACTACAATCTTATAAGAGATGAAAACTTATATATCAAAAGAAAATCCACTCCAGCTACGCTAAATTCTCTGCCAATTTCTATAGACTTTTCCGTATAGAATTATCACTTAAATTTTTTTTAGTTAAAACCTTTTTTAATCATTAAAGCTTTGTTGCTGTATTTCTAAGTCGGTGATTATACAATACATAATTAAAATGATAATAACTATGATTTACACACTTACATGCCGTTTGATTTTGTTTTCTTATATAAACTTTTGATGCATATCATTTTTCATGATTTCCTGTAGAACAAGATACAATCAATTTTATAAAGAATCATTAGACGTATAAGCACTTTTATATATTACTTCTACAAAAACTATTCAAATACCGATTTTGTTTTGCTAAAGTTTTGCCGAGGAAAAAACCCAAAAGGCCATACAATTATGAAAGTCACATTCTTGCACTGAATTAAAAAATTATGAAATAGATACAATATTTGATAGATAAAACACCATTAAACGTAATTACCTTAGCAACTTTCTATGAAATTTGTCTAGCGATTTACAGAATAGCTGTATCAAATATCACTCTGTACATAATTGCTAGATATGTTTCACAAACATAGAGTGTATTAATTTTGGGACACATCATAATTTATGACTTTTTCAAACTTGACCAGATCACTAATTTATGCATATCTTTGAAAGTCGAATCCGATGTAGCATACAGGATGGCAGGGGCGGATCCAGCCATTAAAAAAAAGGGGGGTCCCAACCCAGGACAAGAAAAAAGGGGATATTCCCCATTCAAATGCATTGATCGTCCAAAAGGGGGGGCGTGGGGTTCAAACCCTCGGAACCCTCCCTGGATCCGCCACTGGATGGCTATTATGTTACGTACTTAAATTAATTCATTCTAGGCTTTCAAATGGTAGAATATGGATTTTGTTCCCATCTCCATTTCCATGCATTTTGTAGAATATCGTCAATGATTCGTACTATATATTAAAAATCAAATACATAAAAAGAGTTTTTAAAAGCAGCATTGTATATGCCTTTGCATTCTGATATATATTGTCTTCTGTAATACTTGAATAGCTGATCACCTACAAATCTATATAAGAGAATGAAAACTGTATATATCAAAAAGAAAATCCACTCCAAGCTACGCTAAATCTCTCTGCCAATTTCTATAGACTTTTCCGTATAGAATTATCCTTATTTTTTTTTAGTTAAAACCTTTTTTAATCATTAAAACTTGTTGCTGTATTTCTAAGTCGGTGATTATACAATACAATATAAATGATATAACTATGATTTACACACTTACATGCCGTTTGATTTTGTTTTCTATATGACTTTTGATGCATATCACTTTTTCATGATTTCCTGTAAACACAGCATACAATCAATTTAAAGAAATAGTGTTAGCTTTTCTGATATTTACTTCTACAAACTATTCAAATACCGATTTTGTTTTGCTAAGGTTTTGCCGAGGAAAAAACCAAAAAGGCCATATAATTATGAAAGTCACATTCTTGCACTGAATTAAAAAATTAAGAAATAGATACAATATTTGATAGATAAAACACCATTAAACGTAATTACCTTAGTAACTTTCTATGAAATGTGTCTAGCGATTTACAGAATAGCTGTATCAAATATCACTCTGTACATAATTGCTAAATATGTTTCACAAAGTTTAATGCAAATGCTAGCTATATATAGCAATACATGATTGAAACCTATAGCCAGACAGTCTATGTGTTAGGAGTACATTTATTTTATTACATTGGGTAATTTGTTCAATTTTTTGGAGTCAAGAGTACAAAAAGGTATTCCACTGAACTTTTGTATGGATAAAAAACTTGAAAATGGATAAAGAGATCAAAATTTCTTGCAAAGATCAGAATGGCCGATCTCTTGTGTACAACATCGGTCATCATTAGACCACACTTAGCGGAAAATTGTAATGTAAACAACAACAGATGGTGTTTTCTACTTATATAATGCCAACGTTGGCCCAAATACTTATAACCAACCTGAGATACTGATATGGATTTACAACAGCGGACAAACGTTTGGCCAATGTTGTTCAGCCAATGGACTGCCAATATGCCAACGTTGGCCCCCTGTTAGTCTGTTGACTGCTCATGTAGTATGGGTAGCAGATCATTTATTGAAATCAACTTGTTGAAAAAAATATTGAATACTGAAAATTCATCATGTTTAGTTTTTCATCAGATTTTTTTTTATCAAGTTGTATTGAACATTATCATCATACTTGACTTTTATACTAATGGATGCCATGTATATATGTTTGCATTTTTGGTTTGCGATTTTCTATGATAAGCGCCTGAGGGAAGACTAGTTGTATTATTAAAGCTAACTGCGTAACTCTCTTACAATAAAGTTTTGTTGTTGTTTTTTATTAATCCTACAATATTTGTTTGTAGCATTATGCCTTGTTAAAACTTATAAGTTAGAATGTAATCTAGATAATTAATGTTTAATAAAACAATACCAACATCAATGACGCTTGTTTTCTTTTCTACCAATTTTGAACAGAATCATCGTTTCTTCACCAAATTGAATCAGATAAATTGTATCATTTTTTAAGCAGATATTCTTGTTAGAATATAATCCCGATGTTAATGTTAATGTTTTGATAAGATATTGATTCCATCTTATTTGCTTCTTATCTTCTTAAGTTTTGTGATGAATAAATATTTTAAAGAAACATCATATTACCACAGTGTATCATTTTGCAACCAAATATGTTTTTTTTTACGAACGTGATATCGATAATGTTAAGATAACATCGAGAATTGAAATGGGGAATGTGCCAAAGAGACAGTAACCCGTCCACAGACAGATAATAAAGTATTTGTTTTGTATACGTAAGATGAAACGAAAAGATGCAAGAAAACTGTATGCATCTTTGAAATCTGTATTACATATGTATAAATATAGATGTCAGGAACACGTCATAGAAATCAAAGGCCAAACACAAACATACACTTAACTGCACACTGTCGTGTGTTTCTAGGACTGATTTTGACGTCTTTACACTAAATCCATTGGTTGTTGGATGTTAATTGATTGGTTATGTAGTCTTAGATGCATTATTTATTTTTTAGTTGTTATTAGAAATGAATTAGCTGTCAGTAACTGCGAGTAACCTTAGATCTGTACTTAGGATATGTCCTCCTTGATTTTTTGTTAGATATATCAATCTGATGAGTTGAGCCTTTTTCAACTGGTTTTTATAAAGTTTGTCTTATATTGTACCTGTTCTCAGGTAAGGGGAGAGTCGACGCCTTCAAATTAGTTTCACCCCACCACATTCTGTATGTGCCTGTCCTAAGTGTGGAACCTGCTATTTGGTGGTTGTCGTTTGTTGCTGTGTAACCTTTTGTATTTTGTTCATTATTTTGTACAAAGGCCGTTAGTTTTTCTCGTATGAATTGTTTAACATTTGTATGTTCGGGACTTTTTATGGCTGACTATGCGGTGTTGACTGTTCTCATTGTTGAAGGCCGTTATTATACGATGATCTAGATCTAGAGTTGTTAATTTCTGTGTCATTTGGTCTGTTGTGAAAACTCATTTCATTGGCTATCATACCACATCTTCTTTTTATATATAGAGTTTAACCTATAATCGATCTTTTTAAACGAAATATTTATGAGATTCTAGTTATTGGGCCTTTATGTCTTAAAATAGTTATCAAAGTTACCAGACTACCAGGATTATAATTTAGTACACCAGGCGCGCGTTTCGTCTACAAAAGACTCATCAGTGACGCTCACGTTTTACAATGAACAATAAACTACTTAGTAATTCTTTGTAATTATCTCAAAAGAAAGACGACAGATACAAAAGGGACTTTCAAACTATTAAGTCTGATAAAAACATATAACGCCATTGCTAAAAAGAAAACAAGACCAACAGATAATCAATAGTACACTAAACACAACTTAGAAAATTAAATACTGAGTAAGACGAACCCCCAAAAAACTGGGGGTAATCTCGGGTACTCCGGAAGGATAACCTGATCTCGCTCGAGATTTTGCACTAGTCGTGTTGCTCATGTTAGTCATAACCATAAACAAGTATTAATTCGGTAGGTCTCGTTCGTGAAAAGGGGACCGGAATGTAGTAACCACGTGCACATTAGGAACATATGCAATGCATATCAATATAGCTGAATCTTATCAATAATGGGTAGATGTTTCTAATATCCGTACTCTGTCATTTATTTTACCATATCGTATTCTACATTGAAATAAAATAATCCTTTCAATAAATACAAAAAATTGAATTGGAAACATTTTCAATCTTTTCAATTACAACAAATCGATTATTATATATATTTTTTGTGCGAAGTGATCCTATATTGGAATTTGCCATTTTCTGGGTTATCGGAGACATCGCATGGTATTTAAAAACAGCTATCGAGATAATACTCAGTCAGATTTTTGTCTATTTTTTATGAAAGGACATAAAACCAAGATAACTAGAATGTACATTGAATATCTATGAAGTATAATTGAAACGAGGGAAGCTACCTTGTGATGTTCAAATAGTGCAATAAGAAGTGGATTTACAGCATAGAACGATGATCAAAGTGCTGCTAACGTTTTCCTTGATTGAAATCTGTACATTAATTGGTATGTTCTCTATTCATTTCGGGGGGATACTGACAAAACTCCATTATGTTCTCCTAGTAAACGCTATTCGTCCGTATACAATATTTAATTTCTACTTAAACCAAACAAGATTTTTTTCAAATACTAGCAAGATTTTAATTAATATGATACAAGCAGCTATCTATTGTTCACAAACATTTACACAAATAGACTTTTGCTTTAGTTGTACTGTAAAGTCTTGTGTCATTCTGCTTCAATGTTGAACAAACGATGATGTGCACATTTCTTTCTGGATAACAGTCCTTTTTGAGGTTCATATCGCGTTTAAACTATGTCGATTTCTTTCAAAAATCAGAGACAACCAATTAGATTGAAACAAATAAACTTTAAAAGGGCATTAGCTACGAGATAGGACAACACTTACAATAATTTTTTTTAACTGTTAATGAAAGTGAAATAGAAAGAAAAACAAATTTTTTAGAAGCCAGTTTAGTTATATTTTGTCTTAAAAAACCCATAAAAAAACCCAACATTGATGATGATTCATTCTCTTCAAGATGAATATTTCGACCTCATATCATGCATAGCATAAATAAAGGCAACAGTAGTATACTGCTGTTCAAAAGTCATCAATCGATTCAGAGATAACAAACTGATGGAAACACATCAACGATTAGAGGAAAACAACGACACAACAGAACAATAAAAAAACAAACGACAATGCAACATACATAGAAACGAACTGTAAGATAACAAATACTTTATTCCTGACGTGGCAAAATATTTCTTAAATAAACTGACCAATAAATTAGGAATGAAAACAATTGGAAAAAAGCCTTTTGTAAAGGGATAAAATGACAATTTAAATAGAATAGAAATGTAAAATTATTCACTTGAAAAAGTTCTAAAATTATTGTTTTATATTTTCATGAATTAAGTGCTGCCTAAGGAATTTGTTATCACCGACCCCGAAGAAAAATCATTGAAGAGAGAAGGAATTTTTAACCCTAATATTAACTATCTACAGTTTAGTGCCAAAGCTTTACGTGATGCACATTTATCTTTTGACATAAATATATACTATGTAATAATTGGAGGATGGGGAAATTCAAAAACATCACTTCATTTGAGAGGTATAAGCGAACCAGTGGATGCATACTATGGACCAATATTAGAACCTGATACTTACAAATCGTTTTGGATGTCATGGAACAGAACTCATATGTATGTAGGCCAAGGAAATACTTCTGGGCACAATATTTTACTGCTTGGGATTTCGGAATGTTTGCCAGCCGCTGTTGATATCAGATTACGCACACAATTTGAAGAAATTGTACATTGGTTAATCAACGATGCTGATACAGGTATATTTACAATAAATACGATTGCCATGTTGTGATACAAATAAGGAACTAAATATAATTTGATTACGCCTGAAGTGAACAAGTATAAGTTTGCGTCATACAATACTTTCGAAAAACCAACATATTTAACTTTAAATCAATGAAAAGTAAAATCACAAGTATACTGAACTTCGACATGTTCGAAGAAAATTGAAAACGGAAAGTCCCTTATCAAATGACAAAGGTCAAACACATAAAACGAGTGGAAAACAACTGTCTTATTGTTCTCAACCTTGCTTGAACATTGATATCTTTGCTCGATTAATGACGCAGCAGTGAGAATTACACTACATATGCTAATTTTGTTCTTATCTGGATTATTCAGTGGTTCTAAAACATAAAATACTGAACTGCCTTTAAAAAAACAAGGAAAAGCACAAAAAACAGGATGCAAATTATAAAAATGATTATATCTCACTGAAAAACTTTTTGAAAAACCTCTTTTAAATGTTTATAAGGGTGAAATAAAAAAAAACCGAGAAAATGAATGTAATGGTCAAAATGAGTTACATTTATTAATTTATTCAAGTGTGAAATTGAGAATGTACATTTGAATCTGGATCCAATTACTAATAACAAATTTATTAAAACATATCTATTGCTAAAAGAAACTTATTTAACTAATGGGAATTTAATTAAAATAACTAATGTTCGTTTTGTATCTATCAAACAGTATCGCAGACCAATAAAACAATATTTTATCGAATCATATTAAAAGTACATCTGTGCTGGACATGATTTTGATTCATCAAACTATGTTTCAGATGACTGGTTACTTCATACAGACCTCAACTGTGACAGCACATCAACAACAACAAGTGGATCAGTAGAAGATGCTACTTATGAACCGACTATATCGCCTTCTGCACAAAAGACTTCAAATATATATACAGATACTGATTCGACAGAGCAAGATCTACATACATCTACGAAATCGTCATCTTCAACACCGAACCCAGCTTGTGAATGCCCATGTTCTAAATTAGGAAACAATAATGCAACGGAGTTTGCAATAGAAGAACAGGAAATGCATATCAGAAAAATATTAGAGGAATTAGAAAATGCAATCAAGATCAATCCTTAGACCACGAGCAAGTATCTTGCAACCAAAATATCAGCACCTGATAATCGGTTTTCATCTAAAGTCATAGGATGGGTCGGTGTATTTGTTATATGTTTTTTTATAGGTATTGTTGTTTCGTTTGATGCCATTCGTTTCTGCCAGTTCATGTTCTGACGTTCAGATAATTCAGATTAATAAAAATATAAAACTAGAAGACATCGTCGAAAAATTCTAGGAAATTTTAATTGCGTTATCGGTTAATTATCGATTGGTGTTTAGTGAGATATTTGTCTTTGCTACCAAGAATTGCAAACATTTACTAGGTACTATACGTTATCTCTGTACACCTTCTAAATCTATAAATTGTGACTTGGATGGAGAGTTGTCTCCTGCTGTTGAATGTAAATGTAGCTATAACTAGTTAGAAAAATGAATGTATGTAGTGTTTTACAAAATAATTCGCACATTTCACTCCACAGACTCAACTTGGTTATCTTAATTTTTTTTATATAAGATAGCATCATGATCAATCAAAGTGAAAACAAGTTAGATAATATTTCAATTATGTTCATATTTCAAGAACAATTTCAATCAAAATAGTTTTAATTTACAAAGTATACCAAAGTAATCTGAAGTTATCTACATTTAATCATGATAACTACTGTTTTAACATTAATTTTGTAGTCGGTAAGTGTTTGTATGGTAACTGATTGTATGTAATAGTATTCTAATATTTAATCGATCACAGTCGATTACAATTACTGATTACGATAATTTTATGCATGGAAGATGTAGGGATATTAAATTTAGACTTAGTTTGCAGTTTTTTTGTGAAAATCCCTAATTGTTTTGTACATAACACAATACATGATAATATGAATGTGATACATGTTTTAATAAACCTCGGTAAAATGGTTTGGCAATGGTTGTAAATTAGCATCATAAGTGCAGGTACGATGAAGTTTCATTCAACAAAAAAATATGAATATAACGGCCCCCAATTCGTTAATTCTCGATATATATATAATGAAATAAACAACTTTAAACTAGTATCTGTAATAAACCTGACTATTTCAACTTTCAAATCGACAATTCCCCATATTCAGCAGAACTTACCCTCTGTTCAAATGTTTAGCGTTAACTCTTAACACTTTAACACGACGCTCGTGTTCACACTAATCGGATAATATGTTAAAGCGTGTTCTCATTACACAAACACAGATTCAACAGAAATCGTCACTGTTTTAGTTTAAAAGCGATACTAAATGAATGTGTCTCGTCTAAATAGCAGCCACTTTTTCGCAGTCTTAGATCTCTATAAGACGGAAAAGTAGTCAAATCAGTATTAGCATCGATTATGTCTAATTCCAGATTTTGGCATTTTGACTAATTTTGAATTCGCAAGGCAGTTGCTGCATGCATTTCACCAGATGCTCCCTTGACAATACATCCGATCTCGCTACTTTTTTATCAGCTTAAATTCCGTGGTTGATAACATTTATCGATTTATGAGATAATAAAAAAAATTTAAAACAACACGTTTAGTATTTTTTTTGCGTCCGAAGCGCTTTTCTGGAATTACCTTCATCAGGAACGCTCAAAGCCAAACATTTGAAATTCGAAGATGTATAAGTACCGAAACCGTTGAAGAGCTACAATGTATATGTCAAAAATACCTAAAATAAATAGCCAAATTCATCTAAAGCCAACTTTGCCTGAGGGAGTTGGAACCTTAATGTGAATAATTTCAAAATTTATAAACGGACAATTTTAGTAAAATTGTTAAATCATGCCAGTTCCGAAATACTGACTACTGAGCTGATGATACCATCGGGGACTGATATTCCACCAGCAGAGGTATCGACCAAGTGATTTAAAAAATTGAAAACAACACGTTTAATAATTTCTTGCGTCCGAAGCGCTTTTTTTGGATTTATCTTCATCAGGAACGCTCAAAGCCAAACATTTGAAATCCGAAGATGTTAACGTTTAAGTACCGAAACCGTTGAAGAGCTAATATGTCAAAAATACCTAAAATAAATAGCCAAATTCATCTTAAGCCAACTTTGCCTGAGGGAGTTGAAACCTTTGTTTCTTCATAATTTCAAAATTTAACAACGGACAATATTAGTAAAGTTAATTAAATCATGTCAGTACCGAAGTACTGACTACTGAGCTGATAATACCCTCGGGGACTGATAGTCCACCAGCCGAGGTATCGACCCAGTAATGTAAAAAATTGAAAACAACACGTTTAGTAATTTCTTGCGTCCGAAGCGCTTTTCTGGATTTACCTCCATCTGGAAATTGGCATACTAGTGTTGCCTTAAGGTGATGCATAACACTACAGGGAGATAACTCTGTAAAAATCAGCTGAAAGTTTTAATTACGTTATATTGTTCATACAATTCTAATCTTCTAAATAATCAAAGATGGTGTTAGTAAAAATGTTATTTGCCCAACGAAAATTTGCGATATAGGGTATGGTTCAGGTTCTAAGAAAACATTTTTTTTGTCATTATGGTCTAAGTAAACATTTTGTCAAAATTTTATGAAAATTGAATGAGCCAAATTAATTTAAGTGAAGGTGTTTGGTACAACCTTAATATACTAAAGGAAAAATCATTGAAAGGTTAAACTGTAGCTATTGGTTAACACAAACAATATGAACAAAATTCGAGCAAGTGATAATTACTTGCATCTTAAAAGGTTACTCTCATGAAGAGTCAGTTCCCTAGAATTTAATCGGATTTGGAAATACTGTAAATCACTTGAAAACGTGGGGCTTTCGTTTGGCTGTGCAGGATATTCGAATTCGCAGTCACTATGGCCAGGCCTTGAAGTCATAAAACTTTCGAGTCAGTTTTTTGTACTCATACTTCAAAACCAACCAATCATAATGCTGAATTTCATGTTTCGATCATGATTTTTGTGCTCCAAGCACTGAGCAAAGTTTAATGACTTCAACCCCTGAACTGGAACTTTAAATTTGGTGCCTCTTGTAGGAGAGTTTCACGTTCTATTTATGTCAGAACACTTGTCTAATTGAAAATGATTCAATACTTAAAATCTAGATAAAGCATTTGTCAAGAGCACTTAGTTTTGTAAATGCAGGTCATTATGATATGTTTTTTTTACATTTTTTTAAAGACCTGACATTTGAATAAAAACGAATAGAGTAGAACACATGACAGCATATCCTATTTACTGATGAGTTTAGATTAGCTCTCCGTTTCAGTATAAAAGAGTGTAGCCCTAGACAGAAACTGCTCCAACAGATCTAGAGGTATAAGGAGGACAATGTAAATTAAAAAATGACACTTTGTAAATGATACGGACTCCACCAATAATTTATTGATCTATACGATGTGTCTTTGTCTCAACTTACCCCCCTTTTTTTTTTACTTTTTAGACATTTTTATTATGTCTTAGATTGTGGTTTAAAATCTATGTTATGACTGTGAACGAGACCTATTCCCAATATGATTGTTTTCCCTAGTGTGAATTTGCATTACTTTACTAAGTAGATGTCTCGGTATTTATACATCCATCATTCATGCATTTAGTTATGTTGTTTCTATTGTGGATTTGGTTGGATATTGTGTTATGTCTTCTCATTTGTGGTTTGGAATCTGTATTTTCGCTACATTTCTAAATATGTCTTATTTGTCAGTATAGAGATGTTATTTCCATTTTTCACTGTGCATCAGACGAGAGTTGTTTGAAACTATGAAAGGATGAAGATCAATCGACTCCATTTATTCAAATTTGTACAAAAAACAATTATCTCATATGCCCTAATGTTAACTTTACTTGGCCTACTAAGCGTTTAATAAATTATTAATTTTAAATTTGTTAAAACAACCACCATTTAACACATGTTTGATACATATTTTAATTGATTTTACGTCTTCTTTTCTTTCACGTATATCGATCAAAAGATTTGAACAAGATTTCTTTTTTGTAGCATGTAACATTTGTTCTTTCATTTTTTAAATTGACTAATATGTTGAAAGTATTTTTGTTTTAATATATGATTGAGGGGTACTTTCGTTCAATGCGTTTTTAAATTGAAAACCACGCTTTTGTCTTTATAGCGTTTTTCGATAATGAAAAGACGCGTGCCGTTTAAACGAAAACAGGATTTTTTACAATTATAAAAACACATGGAAAACAAATAATATTCTTTCGTGCGTCTTTCCCTTCAACGATCCCTCTTAAACTTGAACTTCCTTGTGCGCTGCTGTTGCATTAGTTAAACAAAAACCACTGGTTGACGTTGAATGAACAACTTTGTTGGAATCCAACACAACTGGTATAAAGTTACCAAGCCATCTCTCATTATTCTAAGACGGTAGATGGGATATAGACAGACGGATAGTTATTTCTTAATCTTGTAAGTTAAACTTTATTTCCTTTAAAAGCCATTTGTTTCGACGTGTTCGTCCACCACGTTCATGTATCACTTTAAAGTGTATGGTTGATCATTTTCAAATTCTGACTACATACATTTACGAAAGCTTTTAAATTTTATTTCGAACATTTTTAATAAACATTTATGTCGCATTACGGCTTTGATCTAGGTTTTGAAATATATTTGATAGTATTTGATAGTATTTTTCAAGCAGGGCACGTCGTTTAGCTGATTATTTTTCTTTCTTTCTTTTTTAAAATTAATTGTGAATATAAATTTCTTATCTGAAATTAATCAAATAACACTCTAAAATAAAATTTACTGTATTCCACTAGTTTTTTTGGGTAAAATCCAATGCTATTCCGAATTATCAAGTTAAGTTAATTAGGTTCAATAATTCTATAAAGTAAAACAACTCTATCAATTTAGTTTTGATTATGCTATAAACTATGAGAGCCATAAACAGGAACAAAGGACAGCTTTTTATCATTTTGCATTTTTCATGAATATTGATATTTTTTTAACAATGGGTAACTTTTAAAAAACATTTCAAAGCTTTAATAATGACTGTAATTCAATTTTTTTTTACTATACTATATTGTAACTGCGAAAGAAGGGCATTTGTATATCACTGCTAAATTGTACATGTTTTCAATTTATAGAAAATGGCAATACTATAAATGATTAAACGCAAAGATTTTCTAATTTCAATAGTTTTAATACCATTTGTATTTGTTTTAACAACACATATTATTTTAGTCTTTGGTATGGCCGTCTTGAACGACATGAAACATTTTCCTCTGGACGTTAGGCAAGCAAGACTGAATTCATCGTTTATAAAGCTACCGGAGTGTCTTCTTTAAATGCTATAGTTAACGGAGACATGATTTTTTTTATGTATGTCTGCACAATTGTTAACTGAGGATATACCTTTTTGTCTTTCATGCATTTAATAAGCCCGACGGTAAACATTTTGGTTCCGTTGCAGTGCAGGATGTAAAATTATGCAGACTATGAATAGGGACGTTTAAATATACTGCATTGCATCAACTTAACTAGGGGTACGACGTGGCATGACGTATGAAAAAAACCGCCGCCTATCACATGTATCATTATTTTAAAGGTTAGGAAGGAAAAATGTTTCGGATGCATATAGTTAATTAATTGCTTATTCCTTTTACCAATATCATATAGTCCACACATTGCAACCCTTTGACCCTGATCGAAGTGACTACAATAACATATCAATAGTGATCATTTGTGAAATAGTTCCTAATGAATCAGAAACTAGCAACATCCCTTACCAATGTGGAGGAGATACCATGGGAGCAATTACATTTAAACAATTATCACCTTCTTCAAGAAAAGATAGTATTTGTTATTTCAGTAATCTAAATTTACCGAAAACATGTAATCCCAATACATGTCTTCTTCGTAATAAGTATGTTTTACAAAAGTAAAAAAACCGACCCAAAACCAAAAAGACACTAGTGGACGATATTGTCGTCCTCCTTCGTATCACCTCAGTTAGTGATTAATTTTTGTGACGGCATTGTAAGTTGTGCTTCAAATGTGTTTTGATTCTCCGTTGCATCGTGCGCATCAGTGTTACAAGTGTTCAGAAATTGAAAAAAAAATACGTGAATATTCATTATACATGTACCTTGAAATAAGTATTTTTTTATTTGCTTCAGGTATTCCGTATTGCACTCATAATGAAAGGTATCCTGATAGTAATCATCCTTACAGGTAATATTAATGTATTATATATAAATGACGACAGAAGTTCACCTTACTCTAGTTATATATATTTTTTTAATGACGAAATCAAAAACAAAAAAGTATTCTGATATCTGGTACGTATATCTGTATGCGGTTATTTTCTCTCTCAAAAATCGCAATAACTGAAAATGAACTTATATTATTACAATCCTTCAAAAATTTCAATGTTAATGTAGGCAAGGTTAAGACATCAGTCATACGGAAGTTAATATTAAATATCAAACAAGTTGCATTTTTAAATGATGAATTTTTAATATGAAGTATGAAATTTTCTACTCATAATAAAATTTTAATACGCAAGGTTATTATCAATGAACGTGTTAATATTTTTCAGCTATACTTCCTGACAAGGTAAATACAACTGTGTTGTCCAAAATGAGATTTGATTAAAATTTGAGAATATTATTTTTTTAATTTATCAAATATCAATCTGAAAATATCTTTTATTTTTTTGTAATTTTGTATATATTCTATCATTATTTCATAATTTAAATAATCTATAAATTAATGGTATGTAAGTTCTGATTGACAGAAAAAGGACGTATTTTGTTTTGATATAGGTAGCTGATATCATGGTAAAACTTGTTGTTTTGCTTAGGTTATCTAAGAAGACTAACATTGAAAATTCGATATTACGTTCTTCCTCATTAAACTTGAAGGTCCAGTAAAATGGTTGTCACAGATTTTGATAAACTTTTACATGCAACTTGTTTATGGTGAAGTTGAACTGAAATCACCGACTTCGTTTAATTTGTACACAGCAATCAATGTTGTCTTACAACATAGGTGAATAAGATACAATATAACGCCAAGACAAGCGTTTACTCTACACATTGGAGGACGATTAACGTCGATTTGATACGTTTGTCAATATCTATTAGGAACATATACTGGTGTACGAATCAAAAACCAAGTCGATGGCCCAATGGTATCATGATAGTCATAAAACGGAAATGTTTGTACAATGTATCAACAAAATATTATGTTTTATGTAATATCCTTTCAATAAAAATTGTAGCGTTGATAATTGACATACTAATACAATGTGGCATACAAGTTTTCATAAAGGTATTCACTGATTGCACCAAATGAATCATATTCAAAGTTAAGATTGAACCCATTGTTGGTAACAAAGATAATGTATCTACTTTCCTGATCATGGGAAATTCCTTGAGTGTAACAAAGAAATGCACTTCAGATTAAATAAGTATCTACCGTTATATAACATTGTATTTGATGTATACTTCCTGTAAACATTGAGTTTATTGTTAGCTCTGATAAAACTGTACATTTTAAAAGATAAATGGATAAAAACTATTATTGTAAGCTTTACATCATAAAATAAGCCTTTGCATTTTATAAGAAGTTGTGAAACTAAATGATATTTCTTCTGTCAGAAAAGTCATTATGTCATGTATCAAAACTTTTTTGAGGGAATAGATCTTGGAAAATGGAATAAATAATGCTTGTAAAATTTGAAATTAAAAAAAAATTGGTTTACCTTAACATTGAAATGAAAAAGCTGCTTTAACTTAATATCTGTAATAGTAATGGCCACAACATTTTGCTATCACTTCCATTAGTTTTTTTTTTATAGTTACGAAAATGAACTGTTTCGACAGCTTACTTTTGAATGATGGAGTATAAGCACATTTTAAGTAGAATAAATATTTTTTAATCAAGTAAAGTAATTTTTTATAATTCGTATTTGATTCTAAACATAAGATACATGGTACATCCTCGTTCCGTTTGTTTTTTTTAGATTGTCGTCGGTATAGCTGGAGGAGAGGATGCTGACATAGAAGATTTCCCATACGTGGCAAGGATTGAAGCACGTGACAGAAAAGGTGAACCCTGGGAAGATTGGTGTACTGCAGTAATCCTCTCTGAAACGTGGCTTTTAACTATAGCACGTTGTCTGGAAGATCCGTAAGTTTAAAATTGCCACTTAATTTAATATTTCACAATTCAGATATAAAAGCCTTACAGCATATATTAAAAAAAAAATAAAAAAATAAAAGAAGACGTATTTATAAAGTATATTATATAGATAGAAAATTACATATGGTGATAACTAGCGTCTAAGTAACAAACAATAAGATGAATAAAATCAGAACCTATGAGATGGATAGAAAAATGCATGAGAGAGGCGACACAAAAATACATTATTTATTTCATCTTTTACTTGCAGACAGGTTACAGCTCATAAACTCATAACAAGATACATAGCGTCTAAGTGATGAACTTGGATATATTTGAGTACTTTTGTAAATAAGTTATGCTGCATTTTGCTTACCTGGCCCAATGGGCATATGCTATGTTTTCTTCACTTTATAATGGTGTAAACAGCTGTAGGTACAAGGACATCAGGACTGAGCAGAAATGTTCAGTATATATATTTTTGTTAAATGCAACGAGATTGTATAGCATGAGGTCTATTCATTCAATTGTATCTAACTAATTGAAGTCGAAGTAGTACTATAAAAGTGATTTACTTTCAGACTTATTAACAGGCGGGTTCTCGCTGGCTTTTCGGACATTTCAGATCCTAATATACAAATAAGAACAATTAAACACCAGAAAAAGGTAAGAATCTGAAACCGTTGTTCTATGTCCTTATAAATATGTGTTCTTCATGACAAAAGAAAACATAAGCTAAAAATCATAAGAAACGAAAATACAAAGCAATCTGGTATATGCACATTTGTGTAAAAAAATTACTAGACCTTCAATGTTTATGTTTTTTTAGTTACAACAAAATAAAAAAAAAAAATCATTCTATATCCTTTCTATATTTCAAACCATTAAGTAAAATGGTTAAATCTACAAAAGGCAGAAAACAAACGCACGAGAATAAAAGATATACTAATATGTAAACTAACTATCATTAATAAAAAAGCATGTACCATGTCAGGAATATGACAGCTGTTATCCATTCGTTTGATGACTTTCCGTTTTGAATTTTCCTCGGAGTTCAGTATTTTTGTGATTGTACTTTTTTCGTTACGCACTTTTAAACAAAAGATCACACTTTCATCGGAACAAATTTGACGTTTTGACTTCTATTAAGTGTATATTTTTTGTCAGAACTTGAATCTATATCTATTTGATTTACATTTTACATTTTCTTAGCATTATTCATGTTATTAAAATGAACAAAGACGAATTCTATGCAAAATATAATTTTGACTGCAAACCTTGATATATATTTTTTAAGCCCCATTTATGGGCATTATGTTTTCTAGTCTGTGCGTACGTCCGTCCGTTCGTTCGTCATTTCGTCCGTGCGTTCGTTCGTCTGTCCCTCTTCAGGTAAAAGTTTTTGGTCGAGATCGTTTTTGATGAAGTTATTGTCCAATCAACTTGAAACTTAGTACACATGTTCCCTATAATATATTATCTTTCTAATGTTAATGCCAAATTAGAGATTTCCACCCAATTTCACGGTCCACTGAACATAGAAAATGATAGTGCGGATAGGGCATCCATGTACTTGGGACCTATTCTTGTTTGATTGTATAACCAAACTCTAAAAGTAGAGGGTATATTGAATTCAGCTTACATTTCGTCCAATAAAAAGTCGCGTCAGACTTTGCATAGGTTTTTGGAAAAAAAAAAAGTGGTCATTAGTTTTGCAGTGATTGTCGAATGGGGTTGGCTAAGCGCAATTATACGTGTAATATTGGTTTAGATTTACTACTTTATCATCATATATATTATAATGTTGTTTGTCACTGATTTATGTATCGGTCTAATTTTAGTATTCTTATGAGATATTTGAACGTGATCCCCGTCCATTAATTTAAATAAATCACAATTAAGTGATTAAAGATAAACTTTAAGTTAAATTGAAATTAATCTAGAATTTTAAATTGATTCTATAAGTCACTTATTGTGACTTGGATTGTGAGTTGTCTCACTAGCATTCATAACACATATTCTCATATCGTATTTAGGTGATTTTAAATATAAATAAACCGTTTGATCATTTTTTTTTTAATTTATTACTTTTTAACAATTTTAAAGGGCATTCAACGAGTGATATAATACTCTTTACTTTTAAAGTCATGAATAATGTTTAATTGTTTTTGGATTTTCCTCTAAGTTTAGTATTTTTATATTTCTAGCATCCACATTTTGATAGAAAATTCAAAGAAAAAAATGATGATGCATTATGGGAGAATGACATAGCTGTTATTGAACTTCATACTCCTCTCACGTTTGGACCGACAGTCACAAGTATACCTTATTCAACAAGCTCAGACTCTGTGGATCTAGACAACTGTCAAATAGCAGGATGGGGAGAAATTGACAGTAATGGTAAGATAAAAAAAAAAGACAAACGAGAAACACTTATGAACTACATCAATAAACGACAATCACTGAAACCAACATAAACTAAAACCAAACTAACACTATTAAAAGAACTCTATTTTTTAGAATATGATGAGCGCGGAGCATTTTGATACATTATTCGTCATCAGGAGGAACACTTAAACACATGCATACACAATAGCACAGAACGCCAGATAAGGCGAAAAGGAAGTCGATTAAAACTGATATAACAAAACACACTGATATATGAACCATCGGTACAAGAAACTGGGGCGTGGAGAGGGTTAAACCTTAATTTAAAATTAACTCAGCTTCCTTTTTTTTTTTAACATTTTTTAGTAAATGAATTGCATAACTTAAGTAGTTGTATGATAATCTATTCCACAGGAACAGAACCAGAGAACCTCAAATTTGCAGAGGACATTACAGTTCTGACCACAGAGGAATGTAGACAGCTTAATCCGGACACTCCATTTGTAGATACTCAGATATGCGTCATTGACGAAAATCGAAAAATACAACCCTGCTTTGTAAGTAATTGTATATCTTATGTTCTATAATATACTGGTAATTCTGGAAATTTTTATAGCAGCAATATATTAAGAGAAAATTAGACAAATTCAAGAAAATTTCATCGTCAGATGTTTAAATCTTATGTTCTATTATATATTAATAATTCTAGAAATTTTGATATCAGCAATTTTTTAACAGGACATTTGACATATAAAATAAAATGTAATCGTCAAAAGATTAAATTGTCCCAAAACCCGCAAAGGAGCTGCTAGCGGTTTTTTTTTTAAAAGCTTTCAAATTGTGACATTTAAATATCTATCATGTCTATCATGCCTATATAATAGTTACTTTCCACAAGCGTCTGTGGAAGAAGAGTGGAGATTGCAATATAGAAGGAAACTATTCATTTGCTATTGAATTACTGTTTCTTAAGATTGTAAGTACGCTTACATGCTTTGTTTTACGTCACAATATACGGATTTTATTAGCAAAGGTATACCTCTGGTGATACTAAAAGCGATCCACAAGAGTTGTGAAATATCTAATTATAGAATAAAACAGTTAATGTTGTAATATTCTATTTTATTGGTTTGTTGAACACTATACACTTATAATTATAAAAAATTAAGGTAAATAATCCTGTTTCATTGTTTTAATATATTCGTACTATATTTGGTCTTTTAAACATCTTTTTTTTATTTTTATTAAAGCGTCACTGATGAGTGTTTTGTAGACGAAACGCGCGTCTGGCTTTATATATATAAAAAAATATCCTGGTATCTATGTTGAGTTAATATTTTTTTTTTCAGGGTGACAATGGGGGACCTTTGGCATGTAAAACAACAGATGGCACTAGTACAACTGTTCTGAGTGGTATTTTTGCATGGCAGTATACCACCTGTAATGCAAACAGGTCAACAGTATATACCAATATTCCTCTTTACGCTGATTGGATTGAAAGGCAAACTGGCATAAAAGGATACACTTTGAATTAGAGAGATACACAAAAGACAACGCATATAATATATAATCTTTAATTAAAGATATTTTAGAGCATAACTCTTTTTTCTTTTTTATAAATAGCATTTTTATTTTCACACTTTTAAGCAAAGGTACACCACTCTAGTTTGAAAACTGTATTGAATACATAAACGAGGTTTACAAATAGTTTATGTCCATAAAACGTTCGATGAATTGTCTATTCCATGGTTTGTAAAAAAAAGTAAAATCACAAAAATACTGAACTCAGAGGAAAATCTAATCGGAAAGTCCATAATCACATGGCAAAATTAAAAGACAAAACACATCAAAAACGAATGGACAAGAACTGTCATGTATAAACAACAATCGAGTTACGTTCTTTGAGAATTGAATTTTCTGTTCCACGTTCTCTCTTCTATGATTAATAGATAATGGAGCAGAATTATAAGCAGGAACTATGATTTTGAAATTATATTGTGAACTGTTTTATGTCTGTAAGGAAGAATTCATGGAAGTACTAATGTTTGATTTGGTTATTTCCTGTGTATATGGCAAAGAAGTACAAGTTGACCAAAACATTTACGCGCATCTCTTACAAAAAAATTCTTGAATAGAACCTTCTAAGTGTAAACAGTGCTTGGTCTGTCACTGGCACCCGTTTTGTCAAAATACTAAACATTATAACAAATACACTAGAAAAGATTGACCCACTGCAGAAGTTTCATATCCATGAACAAATCAGGTCACCTCTCATATGCATATAACATAATATTCACGTGTCTTGCACGATCATGAGATCACCAAATCCTGTGGTAAGATAAATTTAACAAATTCAACTTGGTTATTAACAGCACGTGTTTCTGTTCGTCTTATACCACAATACCCGGTCGAGGACAAAAGTTGAAGGGTTGACTGGGAAAGGAGTAGGTTCAGTAAGACCCCTTTTTGGCCCCAAAATATAGCAGTTTTACAAAATTGTTAAAATGTAAACCTTTAGTTATTTATTGGACAGTAGAATGCTTCTGCTACATAAATATAGGCTGTTTTTGACAATACAATGCCCATATATCCGGTACTAGCACCATTAAGTCATGCTAAATTACTGAAATCCTCATAATTCTAGCATTTTAGTTAAATTTTAGACGGTTTTCGTGTAAAAAGAAAGTGGCCGCGTTCGTGTTCATCCTTAATATTGAAATGTAAGTTGTATTTTATGACAATACATAACATATATAAAGGTTGAGGATGAACACGGATGCGGCCACTTTCATTTTTACCAAAAACTATCAGAAAGTGACATTTTTCGGCATATTAGGTAGATTTTTCATATTTGAGCTTGAATCGGATCGTTTTTAATGACCAAATCTGTTAAAATCTTTCACATACACTAATTAATTCAAATAAAATAGACACTTAAGTGTTTAAAAAGTGGTCAAAATCTTTCGTCAGATGAACCTGAAATTTGAAGCCAAAATCGGTCCTTACCGGACCTACTCCTTTGATGATGGTAGTTCCGAGAATAATACCATGCAAAATATAACTCTTGATAGAGTGGACACCCATTATGGGTGGCATTTGGCTGTAAGGGGCGTATACATACACCAAGTCCAGCCATGATGAGTATTTTTGTACGGCGTTCCATGTATACAATTGAGTGTCAAGTGGTTTGTAGGTTGTCTGTTGCAAGATACAATACCCGCTATCCAACTCACCCTAAATTTCAACTACAATTGTACATCAGGCTTGCAAAATCGTTAAATATGCAGTTAATATATGGTCCGATTAGACAGTTATCGTCCTTTGATTTTCGTTGTCCACAAATATAGCCTAGTGTGGACTGTATGTTACTTGCCGATTTTTTTATGCCCCTTCCAAATTTATTTTTCATGTGTTATGCCTCAGATAGCAAGTAGGGGGATGAAATTACACTACTAGTATATAAAAACTTGGGTCACAAATTTAAAAGTCTAGATGCTATTTGGTCCAGCTACAAAAGGTGAAAATTTTGGATTTCTGAAGCTCCTTAACATAAAATTGTCCATATTTAAAGTTAGAGCCGATGAAGTTTTCTATAAATTTGATATAATTTGTCCCATAAGAAGTACAACACGCTTTACAAATATTATCAAGAAAGAGCAGGTGGGATTTCTTTTTAATTTTCATTTATTGCTTTAAGAAATGCACTACGAAATAACTGTGGTCTCGGACCATATCCTGTAAAGGGTTAAAAAGAATCGGATATCTAAATACAGTTATGATTTTTAATGTTCACAGCCTGTTTCTATCTTATTTAATTTATAGGCACAAAAAATAACTCATTTTATATATTAGGATTGAAACTTTGTTAGCGCGTTTGTAAGAAAAAAATCAATCAGTTGTATTAAAGTGAACAGAGAAACAAAAAGACTAAATAAAATACAAACACACGCTTAAAAAACACATAATTAACTCCAGCAAGAAATTGTAAAACAATTTCATCTACTATATAAAACACAACATAGCCAAATAAAGACTGAGCGATATTAAGGTGGTACCTAACACTACAGGGATATAACTCTGTAAAGTCAGCTAAACGTTTTAATTACGTTGTGTTGTAAAAGGAATATTAAGCTTCTCAATGATCAAAATTGTTGTTTGTCAAAGTGCTATATAATCAGTGTAATTTTTCTGACAAAACGGTTGGTTCAAAATTTTCAAAATTTGTATATACTTGTTAAAGGGTCAACGTTAATACTTTGTCAAAATTTTATGAAAATTAAACGAGCCAAATTAATTTTAGTGAAAGTGTTGGGTACCACCTTTGTAACACTAACACTAGATAATTTGACAAACAAACTTTTATTACATTATTTTACAATGTATGTGAGAGACAACGTGCGTATAGTGGCATCGGAGAAGTCGCTCCTCGTTAGAAAACGACACAGTTTATATATCTAAACATTCGGCTGACCTCAGCAACATGTGTTGCGCTATATTGTTTCCCAACACAAATCCTCGATGTAAGTTCATGTAAGTATAAGTCCATATGAACGAACATCAATCACTGGACGTGCGTTCTATTGGTTCTTAACACAAATCCTAGATGTAAGTATAAGTCTATATGAGTAGATATTAATTACTGGACGTATAATAAATTGCTGACTCAGATAATGGCGATCCAAGTAATTTTGTAACATTCCTCCAATGATAAGAAAAGAAAGTTTCTACACATAGAAATTTTCTTTAAAGTTCGATGTTAATACCAGTGTCCTCGTGGGATATATACATATATATATATATCTTAATAAAAAGTTTATATGGAAATAAAATGTTTATACAGAATGTTCCAAGGTAAGTCCAATATGACGTTGTCTGGTTCCTTCATAATAGAGTTTCTGTTATATATACTTAAACATATTTATTCCTTGTATAATGCTTCTTCACTTTCCCATTGCTATAGAGTTCCCACAGTAATAATATATAATCATTATCACAACAAAAATCCATGTTATATAATAGTATGTAGCTATACAAGTTATTGAGTGAATTATATTTCTAATTCAATGATACAAATTATTGCTCAGATTCCACTTCGTGAACCGTCTCGGGAATATTTTCGAGGGTTGGCATTCGGTTAATCCTCAGCAACCGATTTTCCAATGAAAGTTCTTCAGGTTCCTTGTTACATATATATGTATACTGAGGTGTTCGATTTGACAACGAAGTGTATCTTTTCCGTTTCGACTTCTGTCTCAGACCCTTTATAAATGATAGTGGCTTAGATTGTCCATCTTCAGTTGCGGTGACCACGCTCTGAGTTTCGTCTGTGAAACCCGCCACTTCTTCGTCAGGCTTTGTCAAATTCTGTCTTGCCCTAATGAAAGTTTTGGCTAACCAGTGTTTTAAATTTGTCCCAACCCCGTAGGCAATAATTAATATGGCCACAGTAAGGACAATATAGACCCATATTGGAAATGTAGACTCTCTCTTTTGCAAGTCCGGCATCTTATTATCCCCCTTAAGTTTTTGAACTAAGGAATCCATTGAAAGAGTTTCAATTCCTTTTAACGCTTTTAACAGCGGACGCGATTGATTTTCCGGAATACTATCGTATAAATGTTTCCACATTTTAACACATGTATTATTATAATTTTCCATAAACTTGGCAAATGGTTCATCAATATTTAGTTTAGATTCAAGTTGATAGTAGGGTGGTAAAGTAAGCTGATCGTTATTAGCTGAGCAACCGACTTCGAGAGTTAATAAATCGATAGGCGGTTTCATTATTTTTTCTACGGCCCGAATGTTAGGTCCACAGTTAATTGACATACGCAACGGCTTGGCTATGACAATTATCCACGTTCCCGAAGATAAGTATTCCGCCATTGGAAGTATTGCATTTATTTTAATGGTGTTATGACAATTATTTTCAATCAATTTTACATCATTCCTAAAAAGGGCAACTATACAAAACTTACTAAAATTTATTCGATAGACTGGACTTCTTATGTCACAAAAATTTCTTATCGGATGAATACACTTATTTAGTTCATCATTATTTAGAAGAATATATTCAGTTCTTTTAGCATTTAAACCTAACGCCTTAGATTCAAGATTAGAGTAAGCTAGCATGGACTTTGTACTGTTCACTTGCAGATTTAAGTTTATCGGGATAGGTAAATTAAATGGTTTAAAAATCTCAAAATTACTGTTATAATATATCAATGGTACCGACAAGACAACGAAGATACGATTATTATCCAACACGGTGTGACAGCTTAATATTTGATAGTAATCCCATAATTTCGTAATTGGATCACTCGGTAGCATTATGCCTGGTGGCAATTTTGAATTAATCCCAATTAACAGTTTTCTTAAATTTTTCGGAGAAATCACGCTTGGTGACAAATGTCCTAACGACAGCATATTCAGCTGCATTTGTAGGTGAGAAATATAAAATTGAGCCTGCGTTACAAGACGCGATAACCCTTCAGTAATCATTACATGTCTCTCAATTTGAAAAATTCTTTCTTTCACAGCTCTAGTGAAATTTCTAAAATCAACATATAATTCGTTAAACGCAATAAACAAGTCATTTATTGAATTTCTATTTTCCGCGATATCCGAACGAGATATATTTAGAATAGTTAAACTTTCTCGTAAAACATGTACCATCTTCTGTTGGTTCTTAGCCAACATATTCACATTACTGCGTATAGAATCCAAATCTTGATCGGATACGGTTCCGAAGAGAAAACCTAAAATTTTTCCTACTACCGGAATGATTGATCGTTTCGACTTTCTCAATAACGATCGGCATTCTTGAAACATGTCGGTAACTGTATTATGCGTAACATTTAATTTAACCAATTCTTGTCTGAGGTTGGTTAATGACTTGACCCAACGTTTAGGTGCATTTACACGTACCATTTGTGCTAGAGTTATTGCCGATTGAATATCACACGAAAGAACCCTTAAAAATGTCTGATATATGTCCAGATCGATAACAAAAGTGACGAGCCATTTTGAACGCGTCGTTGTAATTTCCCCTATTTTATCAAATATCACGTTATGTTGACCATAAACAACACTGGTTAAATACAAAACAATCAATAGTCGACAATTCATCTTTGTTACGTTTTATATCTACAAAACAAAATATCCTAATATTATTTATATACAATTTATAATCCCGTGCAATCAATATCAACACATATTGTGAAGCCTTACAACATGTTAGAAATTGACGCCAACAATTCTTTTACTTTAACATTTTTATCTTTACATATATTTGACGGCAACGTTCGCCTAACTTTTTTCGTTTTCAGATTTGTCTCGATAATCTCGTTGACAGACATTGATTCCTCTGAATCACTGTCATAATTTTCCTCTCTTTCTTTTTCTTTTAAGAGTTTACTTAACTCCATAAGAGGAATTGATTCTTCATCAGAACTATTCGTTCGTTCTTTTCGATATTTCTTTGCAAGAGTAGCAAGAGGTTTGTTAAAATCAGAATCCGAGTCAGTGTCAACCTCCATGTCCGAACTACTTACATAAAGAGATGCAACATACGCAGCTTTTCTTAACTGTTTACCCTTATTTTTAGGAATATCCCATTCATCGATTTTAGCTATTCCCAGATGTTCGGCATGTGCTTTTCGTACCACTCCAGTCAAATGATCCTTGATCATGAATGACACTGGCGAGGTTTAATCAACAATACGGAAATACGGTGTCCATCGATTATCTAATTTATTTTTCTTCAAATGATTTTTACAATAAACAGGATCCCCTATCTTAAAACCTTCATCTACACAGTTTTTATTTTTATATTTTAACTGTCGTTTTTGAGCTTGTTTCATGGACCTGTGTACCAGCACGAATGCTTTATGCTGTTGATTTAGCATTATTTGATGCAAGTCTTCGCCCATATATTTCCTATGAGGTTTCATTATATTATCAACGGGAAGAACGGCATCTCGAGTGTATAACAAATAGAACGGTGAAAATTTAGAAGACTCACTTATGTTAAACCTAATAGCGGCCAAAGCTTGACTTAAAAACAAATCCCACGTTGATGTGTCGTCTTTCATTAGTTTAGATAAAACATCATGAAGAGTACGATGGAATCTTTCAATTCGTCCGTTACTTTGCGGATGGTAAAATGAAGTAGTAATATGATTTATATTCAGCGTTTCGCATGTTTCCTTCATAATTTTATTTACATTTTCAGATCCGTTGTCACTTAAAATTTGTAATGGGACTGAATGTCTTGGAATTATTTCCTCAATAAGCAAATGTGCAATTGTTTCAGCTTTTTTTATCTTTTACTGCAAAAGCTTCAGGAAATCCCGAATACAGATCACTGAACACAATTATGTATTTGTTCCCCGACAATGTTTCTGGATAGGGTCCCGATAAATCTGATGCTATTTTAGCAAACGGAAAAGGGGGTATATCTACTTCTTGAACAGGAGGATTTACTTTTCTTAAATTTCTAGTTTGACATGTAACACACATGGTTACATAAGCATATATCTTCTTGTATAACCCTGGCCAATTATACCGTAGCTTTATACTGTCATACGTTTTATCAATACCTAAATGACCATAATTATCATGATATTGAACGACAATATCTTCCCTTAAATGTTCTGAGACATATAATCGGATTAGAGGATCAATATCAGGCTGTGACAGAAAATAAACAACATCTTCAATAATCATGAATTGACTTTGTGTAGAGCTACTCGCTGTACCTGTTTCAATCTCCCTCTTAACATGCTTAACCTTAACAATGTTCAAATCTTTTGCTTGTTCTAATTTCATATCTAAATCTTCATTTCGAAAAGTCTCCTTACTAGGTAAATCTGGTTGTTCTACAGTGCAAGAAGCAAAATTTCTTGTGTTTAATTTATTTGAATTAATTGTATTAATTTCATAGGTATTATCATTTATGTCGGGATCAACAGTTTCATTACTTATTCCTTTATCTTCATCACTCTGCGGAGTTCTTGACAAAAGAACTGCACAATAGTTTGTTTCTCCTGCTATGTACTCAATCTTGTTCCGAGATATCCCTAAAGACCACATTTGTAGCTTTTTGTTTTTCATCGGAGAATCTAATAAATATTTCAAAGGTTTATGATCCGTCTTGATGATAAAGTTTGCTCCGTGCAAATAAAAATCTAATTTCTGTAGTGCATAATGAATCGCAAACGCTTCTTTTTCAACAGTTGACCACCGAGTTTGAGTCTGGCTTAATTTATGCGATAGAAAGTAAATAGGTTTTTCAACTGTATTTTGTTCTTCAGTTATCTGTGTCAAGCACGCACAAACACATGTATCACTGCATCAGTGTACAAGACATAAGGCAAATTTAGGTTTGGATATGCAAGTAGAGGTACTACTGTTAAACGATCCTTTAAGTAATTAAAGCCTACGTCATAACCCTCTGACCAATGATATTTCGCATATTTTTTCGTTAAATTGACAAGAGGTTCCGCTATTTTAGAAAAATCGGAATGAATCTTCAGTAGTAACTACACATACCAATAAATCCTCTAACTTCTTTCACAGTTTTCGGTATCGGAATTGTTTGAATAGCTTTTACTTTATCTTGATCTGGTCTAACACCTTCACGCGTTATAACAAAACCCAAATACTTAGTTTCTTCTTTAATAAAACTACATTTTTTTAATTTTAACTTCAAATTATGTTGTCTCAACCTATCAAACACTGTCTGAATGTGACGTAAATGGTCTTCAAATGTTTCAGAAAAGATTAAAATATCATCCAAATAGGCGACCGAAAATTTGTCCAATCCTTGCATTGCAATAGATATGAGTTGGCTAAAAATACTAGCCGCGTTAACAAGTCCAAAAGGCATAACATTGAATTCAAAAAGACCCCTATGACAAGTGAATGCAGTCTTTTCCTTGTCACTTTCTTTCATGTTTATTTGCCAGTACCCACTTTTTAAGTCCAAGCTTGTAAAATACCTTGCTTTATCTAATTGTGTCAAAATATCGTCTATCAATGGTAACGGATAAGAGATAACTTTCGTTATACGGGTCAATAAACGAAAATCAATACAAAATCTTTTAGATCCATCTTTTTTATCAACAACAACCATTGGAAATGACCATAGTGATCTAGACCTTCTTATGATATTTGCGTCCAGCATTTCATCAATTGCTTTATCAACTATTGGCCTTTTATGTATAGGAGTTCTATATGGTTTTTATTTGATAGGGTGATGGTTTCCCGTGTCAATAAACATTTTAACGGTGTCAGTTCCCCCTAAATCTTTGTCAATATCAGCGAATATGTTCTCATTTGCGTTTACAAGAGATCGTACTACTTCTAGATAATCGTGAGGAACATCAATTTTCTGATTTGATATATCTATTGACCTAATTGTTTGGCCATCTTTTGTTACACATGAAACGTCATTGGTATTGATGTCACAGACTTTACCTACTACTCATCCCCTATTTAAACAAATAGTTTTATTGGTGTTGTTTAACATTAAAACAGGAATCTTGTTCACTTTATGTATTTTAGTAACTGAGTTACTTACTAATAATCCTGCTTCCGAATTTATATAGCCCGAATCCACGGCAGATACTTGTAACAATTCAGAGTTTAAAAAACATAGATATAGGAAGATGTGGTGTGAGTGCCAATGAGACAACTCTCCATACAAATAATTTAAAAAGTAAACCATTATAGGTTAAAGTACGGCCTTCAACACGGAGCCTTGGCTCACACCGAACAACAAGCTATAAAGGGCCCCAAAATTACTAGTGTAAAACCATTCAAACGGGAAAACCAACGGTCTAATCTATATAAACAAAACGAGAAACATGAATGTTTCTTGATCTTTCCTATACAAATGTTTACACTTTGAGGTTTAAACAGTGTCCTCTTAGCAAATCTGACTATCGAGGCAATATGGATGTCATTTTCAAGAGGCACGTAAACTTTTCCAATTCTTATACAGTTTAAGTCAAAATAGACACGTACACCTTGCTGTTGTAGAAAATCTCTTCCCAAAATTATATTTCTATTCATATCCAACACTACATGAAAAACATGATTTATTTTTGATCCCCCAATATCAAATGTGAAATTTGCGCTACCTTCTACTATTAAGAACTCACCGTTTACCGACTGAAGAGAGACTTTACTTTTAATTAATTTAGGTGGACTTTTCATAGCTTGATAAACTCTTTTATGTAGTAAAGAGCAACTTGCCCCGGAATCAATTAGAGCTCTATATTCATTTTTTTTCAATTTTAATTAAACATGAATTTGGAGAATTTGTTGAATTTATTTCAAATGCTTTATTTAAATTAATTGTTTTAGTTTTGTTACCATAATTTTTACTTTTATGTTTAAATATTTTATTTTTACTATTTCTCCCTTCATTGGCTTCGTTATGAAGAGAGCGTTTTAGTTTCCCTGTCGATTTCGTTGTGGACAATATCTTTGGAAGTGTCCCTTCCCGCGACAGAAGTAGCATTCCACCCCTGCCATACTTCGCTGTTGTACCAAATTAACTCGGTGTGTCTCGTATTTACGTGGAGGATTACTCCTACAATCTTTCGAAAAGTGATCTAGCTTACCGCATTTATGGCATCGTCTAGCCGAACGATAGTGGTCAACCTCCATAGGTTGATGACTCGCGCCTACTTGATCATCCCTATTTACACGAACGTTGGACCCTTTCGTTCTTAGTCCAAACCGCGTGATTAAATTTTGTTCTCTCATTGCCAAAGTAATTGCGGCCTCAAGAGTAGCTGAATTATCTCGCATGGTTTTCATTTTAAGTTTGTCGAGCAACAAACCATCCACAAAGAAACCGATTATTTGTCTTTCCACGGGTTCAACGTCCCGTGGCTGGCCGATAGACGCTTCTTCTACTAAAGCCATCAAGCGTTCGGCGAACACTTGAACCGTTTCGTTTGACTTGTGTTTAACTTGACGAAGCAGAGAGAACGCATGTTGTGGGTCGGTTACCTCGGAAAATCTTGCAGTTAGTTGAGTTTTACATTCGTCCCAAGTTGCCTGATCATTCGCGGTTAAGTATCTCTTAATATAATCACTCACAGCCCCTTTACTGGACTGATACGCAATTAGTTTAACGCGATCCGCGTTCCCTATCGCATGCGTTAAGACAGCATACTTTTCAACGGCCCTGATCCATTCTTGAAACTCTTTTGGATTCCCCCCAAAAGATTGAATAACTTGTGAAACACTTTGCGTGCCCACGGTATTTGATAAGTGCTCCACTTGAGCCGAGAGAGCCTGCTGGTTATGACCTTGATTCCCAATAGAATCTGACAATTGCCCCAAGGTGTGGGCCAAAGCCTGGAAAATGTCCCCTACTTGCTGGTCAGTCATTCTTTCACCAAAACAATTCAAAACATAGACACACCTTCAAAATTTGTGGCAGACCTCGTTGACGAATCCTGGTCACGCGGCACCAAAAATTACTAGTGTAACACTCACACTAGATAATTTGACAAACAAACTTTTATTACATTATTTTACAATGTATGTGAGAGACAACGTGCGTATAGTGGCATCGGAGAAGTCGCTCCTCGTTAGAAAACGACACAGTTTATATATCTAAACATTCGGCTGACCTCAGCAACATGTGTTGCGCTATATTGTTTCCCAACACAAATCCTCGATGTAAGTTCATGTAAGTATAAGTCCATATGAACGGAGATCAATCACTGGACGTGCGTTCTATTGGTTCTTAACACAAATCCTAGATGTAAGTATAAGTCTATATGAGTAGATATTAATTACTGGACGTATAATAAATTGCTGACTCAGATAATGGCGATCCAAGTAACTTTGTTACACCTTAAACAAACCTTGGGTGATCTCAGTTACTCCACAATGGTAAGCAAATACTGTTTCGTATGTGGCACCCGTCGTTTTGTTCATGTAAGTAAAAGGTAGTTGATTGTCTAATTCAGTGGGAACACACGCTAACAAAATACCCTAAAAAAACTCCAACAAGAAATTGTAAAACAATTTTATCCACAATACAAAACACAACATACTGTAGACAAATAAAGACTGAACAATATTAAAAAAAACCTTGGGTGATCTCAGTTACTCTGCAATGGTAAGCAAATACTGTTTCGTATGTGGCACCCGTAGTTTTGTTCATGTAAGTACAAGGTCGTTGATAGTCTAATTCAATGGGTCACATTCAATAAAAAAGAAGATCTGTTGTCATGTGTTTTGCTTATTTCTGGTGTTTGTAATTGTTCTCTACCACATGTGTACATATAAATTTTCACAAGTTTTGTAGTAAAACCATTAACACGTTTTACCGTATAAACATAAAACCTGTGAACACTAACACTATATTTAAATTTAAGTCATTAAAGAACACTTTTCTTTATTCTAAAATATAGATTATTCATGCAGAGAGCCGATAGTCCTTTTTGGTAATTTTATCTGTAAGTAGATCGCTACCATGGTAAACTTACAGTGCTAATCATGTTTTCCGGGTTTTTTTGGGGATTAAAGTGTTTGGACAATAAACTTTTTTTTTCTTTTTTTTTAATATAGTTTTACCAAAACGCAAAATAAAAAGTAAAAATTAGGTGAAAGTAGTTTACATATGTCAAAAGACACAAATTGTTATTTGAAGTCAGTTACTGTGACTCCAAGAGGAATAAGGATTTGGATGACGAGTTTGGCCATTTTACTTGTTAGTAGACTTAATTCAAAGTGAAATAACAAAAATACCGAATGGATAGTCCTGCATCAAATGTCAAAATCAGAAGCTCAAAGACATCAAACGAATGGAAAACAACTGTTATAATCCTGACTTGGTACAGGCATTTCTTTATGTAGAAAATGTTTTAAACTCAAGTTCTAAAGTTAACTAAACCTCTTACTTTTATGACAGTCGCATATAAGTAAATATTCACAACAATGTGTGAGCAGAACAATATACAATATATCTTTAAAAACAAATAACTATTTCAACAAATAAATACAATTAGACATAAAGACACCCTTTAGGCAAATAACGTTAATTAACATAAGCAAAGAGAACGACTGGGATACAAAAAAAAAAACTTTTAAATTTAAAACTTCCAAAAAAAAGTTAAATATCTGCTAACGTGTAAACCCTCATTGACGGAGTCAATATCAAAAATAGTTCTTATTCAACTGCACCAGACACGCATTTTGACTATTGATATCTATTGATATCTAGTAAGGCCAATTTGTCTCAAAATCTCAAACCTTATACTAATTTTTTAGGGGTGATAAAATGAAAATAGAAGCGACGGTATATCAAGATTTCGACCAGTATGCGACCTTGTTGATATAATTGTATATTGTCTTAATACTCATTTTTGCTTTATTACTACAACGTTGAGTGTAAATAAACTTATCATAGATACCAGAACTAAATTTTGTATATACGCCAGACGCGCGTTACGTCTATACAAAACTCATCAGTGACGCTCGAATCCAAAAATGATGAAAAATGAATTATTCGTTGGTTCTTTTGTTCTGCTTTTAATTCTTAAATGCAGTTTGTGTAATGTTTTCCAACAAGATAAACGAAAGACGAATTACCTTTAAGGTTTCATTTATTCAAATGTTTAAATAAAATGATTGTCTCAGATGCCTCGGTTGTCCAAATGTTAACTTTACTTTGGCATATTTCAATGAAAAACAAGAAAAAAAAATCAATTTGAAATTTTCATCGTGTTTGGCCTGCTGAGCGTTTAACAAATGTTAAATCAACCAACATTTAAAATTGTTTGTATGCATATTGAACGACAAATCTATGTGACGTATACAATTTTCTGACGTCAGACACACAATCAATGAATGTGTTTGTAGATAGATGTTTTTGTGTTCTGTTAAATTGCTCCTTTAAAAATTGTTATACAATGATGAATGATGTACCCATATTTTGACTATTTTATTTATTGTGTCTGTTTAGTTAATGCATCAATGTAAATATAACAGAATTTGATGAGACTGTCATCAAAGTGAGAGGGTTAGCGCTATAAAACCAGTTTAATCAACCATTTTCTACATTTGAAAATGCCTGTACCAAGTCAGGAATATGACAGTTCTTGTCCATTCGTTTTTGATGCGTTTTGTTATTTGATTTTGCCATGTTATTATGGACTTTCCGAATTGATTTTCCTATTAGTTCAGTATTTTTGTGATTTTATTTTTCGTACATATTTTAATTGATTTTACGTCTTTCAATCAAGTCATTTGAGCAAGAGTTCTTTTTTGTAGCATGTAACATCTGTTCTCTCATGTTTTTAGATTGACTAATACGTTGAAAGAAACTTTGTTTTAATAAATAATTAAGGGTAACTTTCGTTAAATGCGTTTTTAAATTGAAAACCACGCATTTGTCTTTCCAACATCCTTGTGTGCTGCTGTTGCATTTGTTTAACAAAAAACACAGGTCGACGTTGAATGAACAACTTTGTTGGAATCCAACACAACTGGTATAAAGTAATCAAGCCATCTCTCATTATTCTTAGACGGTAGATAGGATATAGACAGACGGATAGTTATTTCTTAATCTGGTAAGTTAAACTTTATTTTCTTTAAAAGCCATTTGTTTCAACTTGTTCGTCCACTACGTACATGTATCACTTTAATGAGCGTTCTTGATGAAGGTAAATCCAGAAAAGCGCTTCGGATGCAAGAAATTATTAAACGTGTTGTTTTCAATTTTTTAAAGTTTATGATGGATCATCTTCAAATTCTAACTACGCCAGACTCGCGTTTCGTCTATACAAAACTCATCAGTGACGCTCGAATCCAAAAAAGTTTAAAAGGCCAAATAAAGTACGAAGTTGAAGAACATTGAGGACCAAAGTTCCTAAAAGTTTTGTCAAATCCAGTTAAGGTAATCTATGTCTGAGGTAGAAAAGCCTTATTATTTCAAAAATTCTAAATTTTGTAAACAGCTAATTTATAAATATAACCATATCAATGATAGTTCATGTCAGCACACAAAGTCATCAGTGACGCTCTAATCCAAAAAAGTTAAAAAGGCCAAATAAAGAACGAAGTTGAAGAGCACTGGGGACCAAAATTCCTAAAATTTTTGCCAAATCCAGCTAAGGTGATCTATGCCTGAGGTAGAAAAACCTTAGTATTACAAAAATTCAAAATTTTGTAAAACATAATTTCTTTTTGCTGCCAAGAGAAGAGGATTTACCAAAAACCTTGGACGTCAAATGACAAAAAAAGCCCACACTTGCATTTCAAACATTCAAAATTTTGTAAACAGTTAATTTATAAATATAACCATATCAATGATAATTCGTGTCATTACATAAAGTGCTGACTACTGGGCTGGTGATACCCTCGGGGAAATAAATCTCCACCAGCTGTGGCATCGACCCAGTGGTTGTAAATTAACTCATCATAGATACCAGGACTAAATTTTATATAAACGCCAGACGCGCGTTTCGTCTAAACAAAACTCATCAGTGACGCTCGAATCCAGAAAAGTTAAAAAGGTCAAATAAAGTACGAAGTTGAAGAGCATTGAGGACCAAAATTCCTAAAAGTTCTGCCAAATCCAGCTAAGGTGATCTATGCCTGAGGTAGAAAAGCCTTAGTATTTCAAAAATTAAAAATTTTTTAAAACATAATTTCTTTTTTTCTGCCAAGAGAAGAAAAAGCCCTCACTTGCCTATAATTTAGCCAAATTCATTTACCCTTCCGGAGCACATGAGATCACCCTTAGTTTTTGTAGGGGTTCGTGTTGTTTATTCTTTAGTTTTCTATGTTGTGTCATGTGTACTATTGTTTGTCTGTTTGTCCTTTTCATTTTTAGCCATGGCGTTGTCAGTTTCTTTTTGATTGATGAGTCCCTCTGGTATCTTTCGTCCCTCTTTTAGATATGCTCGATTCAGCTGAAATAAAATGCAGTTGTTCAGTTGATACATATGCACTAAAGAATATTTTTCGGATTTGTTATAACATGACGGGTGCCACATGTAGAGCAGGATCTGCTTACCCTTCCGGAGTACCTGAGATCATCCTAGTTTTTGGTGGGGTTAGTGTTGCTTATTCTGTAGTTTTTCTATGTGTATTATTGTTTGTCTGTTTGTCTTTTTTATTTTTAGCCATGGCGTTGTCAGTTTATTTTCGATTTATGAGTTTGACTGTCCCTCTGGTATCTTTTGTCCCCATTTCAAACATATAGTACGCAGAAATATTCTAGTCAATACTTATTCATGTTTAGTTCTTCTCCTATAACTGTCACCCTGTTAACAGGACATGTACTTTTTCTCACGAAACTTAGGTGTGTATTATGATTTTTGAACACTTTTTGTGCACGATATTTTGATTTCTAGACGTATCATTTTGAATTTTTTTCTGGGTGTGAGTGATGGTAATTATTAGTAAATCACATACTCCCGTAGCCGTAAGTCTCTATTATCTTAATGTTTCTCTCTTCAAGTTGTACCGGAGAGCCGTGAGTGTATTCGACAAAGATGAAATACGTAGTTAACAGTAATTAAAAATGTTTCGAATGATAAATAATATTTCTATTGTAGTCATTTGTACTTCTCTGAACAGTTTCTTTATATTGATTTCCAAACTTTGAAGACACTTTTTCGATGTCATGTCGTTTTATGAAGTCACTGAAACGTGGTTTCTACTTCATGACATGTAACATGTGTTCTTATATTTCTTGTTTAACGGTAACTATTTTCTTAATTCAAGAGGTAGCTTAGGGTAACATTTGTTTCTAATTTACCTACAGTGTTGATGTGATTTATCCAGTTGCATAAGTGCACACAATTCAAGCAAGAACTCTTTTTAAAAACAGAAAAATCGTTCTTAATTTTTGAGAACAGAATTTGTGTTCTTGTGCACCTTTCCTTCATCGATCATTTTACAACATTAACTTCCTTGTCTTTCACAGTGTTGTCACGTGTTTTTGTTTTAAAAAAGGGTAGTATAAACAGTTTGTAAGACACATCAGGAATACATATATCAAACTGAACGTGTAGTTGAAATACAGGCAAAATACGCATACAGGAAAATCTTCTTTGCTTTATCTGGTAAGAAGTATTTTATTCTATTTAAATAAAATGTGAAATTTAATATTCAATTTGCAATTTTACGAACCTTCTAAATATATATTTTGTTTAACTTTTTATTATAATGCATGGATATTTAATTTTTAAAGAGTTTATAAATGACTGAGTTTCTCAATTTTAACAATAAATGCACTGTATAATAAAATTGAGAATGGAAATGGAAAATGTGTCAAAGAGACAACAACCCGACCATATAACAGGTAACAGCAGAAGGTCACTTATAGGTCTTCAATGCAGCGAGAAATTCCCGCACCCAGAGGCGTCCTTCGGCTAGCCCCTAAAATAATATATATGTATTTGTTCAGTGATAAATATGAATTACATAAGAAAACTAATTCTGTTTCGATAATTTTTTAGGTATTCCAAATAGATTTCAAAATGAGAAGTCTCCAGATAGCAATCTTCCTTACAGGTAATGATTTTGATTTGTTAAGAATATTCGCTCTTCTTGTTTTTGATTTTATTGCCAGATATCTGAATCCTTTGGTTTTATCCATGTAGTTACATTAAAAACGTCTACTTCTTTTTCCCATAATTGGATAACATATACTAGTAGTTTGAAATGTAATCTTTAAAATATTTATAAAATCCTTTATATATTTTTTCGTCGTTTTTGAATGAAAAAAACCTGTTCATTTTAAGCATATAAATTCTAGAAAGAAGTTTTGAAAAAATAATAAATTAATTTGCTATTTGTTCTTCATTTTATGCTCTGCTAGCGTTAGATTATTGTATCACAACCTTGTGAGACTAATTAAGAAAATAAATGCTGTCAGTATGTTTCATTGTGCAGCCCCCACTATAAAATGCGAATTTAACTGCTCACTTTCTTTTTTTTTTTTAAATATTGTGAATAGAAGCTATAACCCTGACCGTTTCAAATTGTAATTCTTTTATAGTAAAACGTTTTTGTTTCAGTTATATTGCCCGACATGGTAAATATAGTGTTGTCTTTCTATGATATACATGTAGTTACTTGTGCATGTGTAAAGATAACATACATCCGTAAAAAAGGGGAGTTTACAGTCACAGGCTTTGCTTCTGAATATTTGCCTATTTTGGCTAAAATATCCTAAATTTTTACCTATATCGGCTCAGTCACACAGTGTTATGAGGTCGTGTTTAAATGACAATGTTATAAACAAAGTATCCCACAATAAGTTGTTTTTACGGTGAATGTACGAGCTAAAATAACTTCGGGAATATAATTAGTAGGCAACCGAAATTTTAGCACGCAGGCGTATTGTTTCATTTGAAGAGCAAAACAAGGACGGAATACAACAAAACGGAACACTAGCAAAAACAAGACCCGAACGAAAACAAAACAAAGTTCGGACAACTAATATTTTTTTTTATTCGAGCGCACCAATGAGTCTTATATACACGAAATGCGTGTTTGGCGCAAATATAAAATTTCAATCCTGGTATCTATGATGAGTTTATTAGCAACATGAACATAACTTTTAATTAACAGTGACAGTGACAGGAGTGCGCCCATCGTGTTTGTTATGATAAGTGAAAAAGAAAAATAGTGACATACTTTGTTACAGTTTATCGATGATGTTAATATTTTTCTACCATCAACTATAAAATAATTAAGTTCTAGGAGTCATTCAAAAAATTAAAGGAAGGTAATTTATTTTGAATACTATTTTTAACAATACAGCATTTTTCCTTATTTTAAAAGATAGTCGTCGGTATAGTTGGTGGAAAAGATGCAAAGATAGAAGATTTTCCCTACGTTGCACAAATTCAACAACGCGAGAAACAAAAGGATCCATGGACAAATTTTTGTACAGCAGTAATACTGTCTGAAGATTGGATAATAACTTCTGCACTTTGTCTAATAGCACCGTATGTAATGCCATATTGATACCTTATTTTAAGACAAAAAATATGTTCAGATATAACATGTACTTAGATAACTTATATCAGCCTTATCACATACATTGTAAAAAGGCAAAATAATTTGCATCCACTCCAATTGTTTCATGTGCAAAAACTGTCATATCTACATCAGTTATTTTCTCATAAAATACTTCCATGCGCAATGCCTTGGGAGAAAAAAGGCATTAAGATATAATTGAGAATATGTAACAGAAAGTAAATAAGCATTACAAAAGGTATACATTTGCAACTCACAGTAAGCAGGAGGGCATAGATATTAAGCAAGATATAGATTAAAAATGTTGTAACTAATACAATAAATTAAATGAAATATGTGTTTATCAAATCTGCAAATAAATGTGAACTAGTAAATCTTCTGATATAAAGCCCAGTTGAGTAATATTGCATTTGACATGTCTTTCTCAATTTTATAAATAAATCAATGTTATTGTGTTTTCAGAATGATTAACAGGCGGGTTCTGGCTGGTTTTGTGGATATATCAGACCCAAACAAACAAATAAGAACAATCAAACACGTGAAGAGGGTAAGAATTTAAAATTTAACTCCGAACATATATGCAGGATACGCTTTCCCTTCTGAAGCACAAGATAAAACCTCAAGTTTTTGGTGTTGTTTGTGTTGCTCATTCTTTAGTTTTCTATGTTGGATGTTGTGTACTGTCGTTTGTCTCTTAATCTGTTTCTTTTGTTTTTGCTATTGCGTTGTCAATTTGTTTCCGACTTATAAGTTTAAAAGTTTCTTTTGGCCTCTTTCGCCTCTCTCTTATGCAAACGTTGGCTCTTTCAAATAGAAAAATATACGTTATATACACATTTTTATCCTTCTAGCATCCACATTTTGATAGAAAATTCAAGATCGACAAAGATGATGCCGTATTTGAGAATGATATTGCTGTTCTTGAACTAGATACTCCATTCACGTTTGGACCCACTTGTAATAAACTACCTTACTCAACAAGTAAAGATGTTGTTGATAAAAATAGATGTAGAATATCCGGATGGGGCAGGATTGACATTAATCGTGAGTTACTTTGAATCGTTCGATAAAATATTATTATATACTTATATATAGGAAACACTACATTACAATGTCGTCCAGTTTCTGATATTTTCACCATAGTTTAAATGTATATAACAACTTACACAATTTTAGTATACACACCTCCATCATAAACCGATAAATCTAAAAGTGTGTGTATTCACAGAACATTGATTATACTATAAGGTAGAGTTAACTCGAAATCCTGTGTTAACAGGAATATGGTCAATAAGTCACCATTATTCGCTTGCACTATCAAACTTTCATTTTTAACAAATACGTGAACTATTGTAATGACTTGGCCAAGCGAAATTCCTTGGAAAACATGTGTATTTTCGTGTCGAGCACCTGTTATCGCCTATGATTCGATTTTTGGGCATTTTAAAGTTTGACACCGGTTCTCACCTTTTTAATTCAATTCATTATGTTTTCAGTGTTCTATGTAATCCGTTTTCCAAGTGTAAAACCATTTTTTTGTTGTATAAACGAGATAACTTTTGTAGTAAACTTTCACTTTCACTTCAGTCGCCATTTCCGGCACAATGATTTTTGTGTATTGATTATGCAAATGAGGTGATCTGTGTGTAACCTCAGTGAACTTTATGTACCACTAGCGTAAAACAGTGTATGAATACTATAGCGGCTGTAGATTGATTATTCCAGAATTATTGTATTAAAACGATATTGTTTGTGATTGTAAATGATACTAAGATGATTTTTCTGTTCCGTAAACATGTTGTTTACGTTTTTATGTACTTAATTCTAGCAATCGGGGATTATTTTCGTTCTTGTCAGGCCCGTTCACAGTTCCCCGTTCGTTTCCCCGTTAAGAACCGTTCGTTACCCCGATAGCTTCGTCGGGTATATAAAGCTTGCCCCTGTTTGTCAGGGGCTCTTCCTACTTTGTCAGACCTACGGATATGTTGCCAGATTTTCGGTCAGTTGATAGCTGAAGTTTATCATATTTCTATCATGATTTTCATGTAGTTTAAGCAGTTTTACTGCAGTTTAGAACATTTTGGACGTTTTCTGTTCATTATAAGTCTTTGTATTCTAAGACTTAGATCAGAATCAAAAATGGATTTAATATAATTGTACACGTACATGTACATATAAATAGCTGGTCTATTTATTCAGGCTAGATTTTATTTGCTAACCTGTTTCTTTAAGGTAAAAGGATTAAAGTTACATGCCTTCCCCATTCCCACTCCCATTGTGTTAAGGACATTTTGTTAAGTATCCTGTTTGCTGAGTTTTGCAGCATTCAGAGAGAATATTTGTAAATCCTGAATATTTGTTAGGTTAGGAATTGTAAGAAGCTAGAATAATTAGATTTCTCTTAAATAATCTCAATCTCAGCGATTGAAGTTGTCTTCCTGTGCTTACTCCAGGAGGCTGAAGTCATAGTATTAAATATAACAAGTTAAGGTTATTTGTAATATATAATTTATTAGAAGATAGCATAGATATAATATATGTTAATGTTATAGCATATTTAATAGTTTATTGAACACTGTAGCAAATAATTTAGATAGAAACTGTGTAATATTGTTTACTGAACAATCTGTGAATTTACTGATAAAACATCTTTATGCTCACATTTATCTTACTTTTCCTTGCTGAAAACACATAATACGCCATTGTTGTCCAACTGGTCTCTGGTTGTTGTCCTTAGACTGTCTCATGAGAGAATAGATCTTCTTGTTAGACTGAGACAAGAGACTATTCGATTGTCAGATAGATAATATTCATTTGTGGAATAGTCTGATGGTACTGTCCTGGAAGTTTCCACTTCTTGAGTGTTAGTTTATATGCGATTCCAGGTTATAGAGGTGCAGCCTCTATTTTACAGTGTAATGCTGTTCTATAAACTACACGATAGAAAGTGCGTTTAGATACACAGACTATTACGTATTTGAATATTCTTTACCCCTATTGTTCTCGCTATTTGAGTTTCTTGTTAAATATAAAGTAAAGTTAATGTGTCAGAAGTATTTTAACCCTGTTGGTCTAGTAATATAAAGTACACCCGCGTTTAAACCATTCTCTGCTCTGTTTACGACTAGCTTATTCTAGTCTATTGAGGTTCCCTGTGTACCTGTAAACACAGGTGGTGGCAGCAAAGTAAAAGACACCCGTTTGGCCAGTTATTACATTGGTGGCAGCGGTGGGATACTCAACAGTTACCTGAGTATCCAGTGATACGAACCCATACCTAGAAATAGTAATACGAGTAAACAGAGATGGTGAAAACAAGACCAACCAGAGACCACAGTGGTGAAGCCATTATGATACCGAGATCACAACTGAATATAGTGAAGAATTTGAGTCCTCTGATGAATATGATGAGGCAGAAGCCACAGTTATAAAAAGACCCAATAAGTGCCAGAGTGTACCTGCACTCAGTACTAATACAAGAATGAAAAAGAGAGTTTACAGGAATTCAAGATCCCCATCAACTATTCACAGAGAATCAATGCCACCCTCTCCTACCTTGCATGGTGCACCTGATAGTCCAGACAAGGCTATACAGAACAACAATATGGGGCTTCTTGAAGGCATTACAACCGTCATGAGGAGTATGATGTCGGAAGTCGTACAGGTCATGAGAAACATGACTGAAACTATTATATCCAGTATACATAGTCCCCCTGACCCCCCTGTAAAGACACTGATGAGGAAGAGCCACAGAGGCAGGTCCTCTTTCCCATCAGCTATAAAGTCCCCAAGAAGAAGTAATCGAAACTGCCATATTAGCTCGTCTAGTGGTAGTTCTAGCGACAGTGACTCCGAGTCCAGCAGTGATGAAGATAGGAGCCCCAGGGTCTCCAAAAGTAAACAACAGAATAGTAACAGATTACCCATTTTTGCGGGAAAAGAAAAGTGGAAAGTTTGGTTTAACAGGTTTGAAGCTGTTGCCCACCTGTTCAGCTGGTCCAAGAAAGAAAAGTTGGCCGAATTATTACCTAGATTGCAGGGGACAGCCGGTGACTTTGTCTATGACCAGTTGTCTAGCAAAGTTACCCAATCCTACAGAAGACTGGTTAAAGAATTAGAAAATAGATTTGGAGAGATAGATACAACCAAAATTTATATTTCTAGGTTCTATGGTAGAAGGCAGCATAATGATGAGTCAGTACAGAATTTTGCTGCTGAATTGAAAATGCTTTATGACAAAGGTTACCCCCACAGAGACAAAAGGACCAGACAGGAAGACTTACTAAGGACTTTCCTTTTAGGGCTTCTAGATGAGAATGCCAGGATACATGTGGAACTGAACAAAGAGCCCAGCTCCATAGAAGAAGCCATGTATTTTACTATACACTACCAAGAAACTTGTCGCTACCCTAATGAAGACTTTAATTTCACCAAAGGTTTCAACCATGTTAACCGAAAGCCCATTCGTCAGATCCAGCAGCAAGATTCTGTACAGAGGCAATTTGATCCCAGACCTCAGAAAGACAAGAGATGTTATAACTGTGATCAAGTTGGTCATTTAGCCAGGCAATGTCCCCTGCCCAGGAAATTTAGGAATGCCCCATACCAAAATAGAAACTACAGACCAGTATCTTCTGACCAGAATTTACCTGCTCCTTTCCAGCCAAGGCCAAGAAATAATAATTTTGGACCTGATACCAGTTTGAATCTGAATGCCCCTGATTTTGTGAATGATCCAGACCCTTTAAACTGAAGACGGTCAATTCTATGTGCCGAGAGGAGACCCATGATGAACATAAAAATGGCCAGAATATTTATTTTGTTGATGTTAATGAATCAAGTGAGATTTCTTTGGTTAATGAAGGACTCAAGAAACCCCAAATTAAAATGTATAATGATCATAATGTATTGACGCATCAAGTTGAGAAATGTATGGCAGAGACCCAGCCTGAAATGGCCCATATTGAAGTATTGGACCATATCCCTAGTATTAAAGTTGAGAGATGTATGGCAGAGACCCAGCCTGAAATGGCCCATATTGAAGTATTGGACCATATCCCTAGCATTGAAATTGATAAATGTATGGCAAAGACCCAGCCTGAAATGGCCCATATTAAAGTATTGGACCATATCCGTAGTATTAAAGTTGAGAAATGTATGGCAGAGACCCAGCCTGAAATGGCCCATATAAAAGTATTGGACCATACCCCTAGTACCATATTACATGATTTTGTGGAGAATAAACAGTTTATTTTGGTGGATTTAGGGCCACCAATAGAGTTAGAAAGTACAGTTGAGATTGTTAATACAGCAGAACCAAGTATTGAGATCCAAGAGGAGATAATTTTGCCTCTAGACCTTGAAAATGATAATATATTTGAAATTTTTGAAGATTCTGAAATGCAGGGGTTATTTAGAACAGAAGAACCTATATTGAAACCAGTTTTTAAGATTGAAAAGAAGTCTAGACAGGATGGAATTTATATAGATGGAATGATAAATAATGTAACCACTATTTTTACTGTGGATACTGGAGCGGCCAGAACCGTTATATCTGAAGAGTTATATCTAAGAATACCTAAAGAAGTCAGGCCACCTTTGGTGCAGTCGCACTTGCTTTTTGGAGCTGATGGAAACCCACTCAGGGAGTTGGGAACAGCTGATTTTGGAGCGAGACTTGGAAATTTTAGTTTTAATATGGAGCTAGTGGTAGCGCATATTGCGGACAGCGTTTTGCTAGGATTAGATATCCTTGTAATGGGCAAAAAGGGTCCTGCTGAAATAAGGTTGGCTGATCAAATTTTATATTGGAATGAACAGTATATTCCATTTAAATTTGCTGGTGAATTAAGTAGAGTTAGAAAGGTTGTAGCAGCTGACAGTACAGTTGTACCAGGATACAGTGAGCTTATCTTGTCAGCATATATAGAGAAAACAGATTTAGACGGTTGGTTGTCTCATCAAGAATTTTTGATAGAACCTTCTGCTGATTTTATGGAGAAGTCATCCCTAATAATTACTACCTGTTTAGTTGATCTTGCTGGTCGTGTGATGAGTAAAATTACACTGGTAAACCCTTTTATGAAGGAGGTGACCATACATCGAAACACGCTTATTGGTACTGCACGTTTAATGGAATTTGAAGTTATACATTTGGTGAATGTCAAAGATAACTCTAAGTATGAAACTTCCACAAACTTGAGTGTTCGATGGTTATCTTCACTAGATCAGCATAAAGATACCATGTCTGTTGCTAAGATTCCAGCATTTAGTGAATCAGTAACTAGGGCAAGGCCTGAGCCTGAACCTCCTCCATTGCAGATTAGCCTTTTAGTTCTGCTGGCAGCTTTAACATGTTTAACATGACATCATATTTCCACATTTAATATCCTATTTACCACTATTCACCTCCGACATTGTCCGCTGTATCTTCCATTTACTACTAGATTTTGTGCTGCCGGCTCTTTCTGATGATGAGAACTTGATTTGATACTTCAATTACTTGGAGTTAGTTGGACAGTATCTCAACATAAACCTCATGCTGACCTATTTTTCCAGTCAATACCTATAGACGTCCCTGTTTCCCGCTGATGTAGAAGTTCGTCCCCAGGAGAACTGTATCCTTGTACAGAAAAGTGAAGCTCAGCATACGAAGACCCCTACAGAAGAAAACCAAAAGATAGATTATATTTTTGTTTTAATTGTATTGATTGTTATATATATTTTTATGTATTTTAAATTTCAATTACTGCAGTAATTTTTTTGGTACTGTAATACTGAGATTGTCCAGTATTAATAGTTGCCATTTTTAGTGCTAGTAAAAATCTAACACTAGTTAGTCTGTATTTTAAGTGTTTTGTAGGATTAGACATTATGAAAATGTGAATCTTCAGATGGGTAGATTTTTGAATTAATATTGATATTGTTATATGAATGTTGATAGCGACATTAATGTGTTGCTATATTTTTACAAGTTGTATCTTGTAATTTAATTGTGCTTTGCCAAAGTACTCTTCTAGAGATTAAATTATCTGTGTGTAAATGCTGTTGCTTACAAGTAACTTGTTTATTGTTAAATAATTCTAGTTAACCATGTCAACAATGGTCAAGGTTGAAGTTTTAAAGTTTAAAGTTTGTTATTGTTGAAATTATATTTTCTTTATAGTATAAGCATAATGATTCACGATAGTTTTGTGTTTTCGTGAGGACACTGAAAACTAAAGTGGGGAGCCAATGTAATGACTTGGCCAAGCGAAATTCCTTGGAAAACATGTGTATTTTCGTGTCGAGCACCTGTTATCGCCTATGATTCGATTTTTGGGCATTTTAAAGTTTGACACCGGTTCTCACCTTTTTAATTCAATTCATTATGTTTTCAGTGTTCTATGTAATCCGTTTTCCAAGTGTAAAACCATTTTTATTGTTGTATAAACGAGATAACTTTTGTAGTAAACTTTCACTTTCACTTCAGTCGCCATTTCCGGCACAATGATTTTTGTGTATTGATTATGCAAATGAGGTGATCTGTGTGTAACCTCAGTGAACTTTATGTACCACTAGCGTAAAACAGTGTATGAATACTATAGCGGCTGTAGATTGATTATTCCAGGATTATTGTATTAAAACGATATTTTTTGTGATTGTAAATGATACTAAGATGATTTTTCTGTTCCGTAAACATATTGTTTACGTTTTTATGTACTTAATTCTAGCAATCGGGATTATTTTCGTTCTTGTCAGGCCCGTTCACAGTTCCCCGTTCATTTCCCCGTTAAGAACCGTTCGTTACCCCGATAGCTTCGTCGGGTATATAAAGCTTGCCCCTGTTTGTCAGGGGCTCTTCCTACTTTGTCAGACCTACGGATATGTTGCCAGATTTTCGGTCAGTTGATAGCTGAAGTTTATCATATTTCTATCATGATTTTCATGTAGTTTAAGCAGTTTTACTGCAGTTTAGAACATTTTGGACGTTTTCTGTTCATTATAAGTCTTTGTATTCTAAGACTTAGATCAGAATCAAAAATGGATTTAATATAATTGTACACGTACATGTACATATAAATAGCTGGTCTATTTATTCAGGCTAGATTTTATTTGCTAACCTGTTTCTTTAAGGTAAAAGGATTAAAGTTACATGCCTTCCCCATTCCCACTCCCATTGTGTTAAGGACATTTTGTTAAGTATCCTGTTTGCTGAGTTTTCCAGCATTCAGAGAGAATATTTGTAAATCCTGAATATTTGTTAGGTTAGGAATTGTAAGAAGCTAGAATAATTAGATTTCTCTTAAATAATCTCAATCTCAGCGATTGAAGTTGTCTTCCTGTGCTTACTCCAGGAGGCTGAAGTCATAGTATTAAATATAACAAGTTAAGGTTATTTGTAATATATAATTTATTAGAAGATAGCATAGATATAATATATGTTAATGTTATAGCATATTTAATAGTTTATTGAACACTGTAGCAAATAATTTAGATAGAAACTGTGTAATATTGTTTACTGAACAATCTGTGAATTTACTGATAAAACATCTTTATGCTCACATTTATCTTACTTTTCCTTGCTGAAAACACATAATACGCCATTGTTGTCCAACTGGTCTCTGATTGTTGTCCTTAGACTGTCTCATGAGAGAATAGATCTTCTTGTTAGACTGAGACAAGAGACTATTCGATTGTCAGATAGATAATATTCATTTGTGGAATAGTCTGATGGTACTGTCCTGGAAGTTTCCACTTCTTGAGTGTTAGTTTATATGCGATTCCAGGTTATAGAGGTGCAGCCTCTATTTTACAGTGTAATGCTGTTCTATAAACTACACGATAGAAAGTGCGTTTAGATACACAGACTATTACGTATTTGAATATTCTTTACCCCTATTGTTCTCGCTATTTGAGTTTCTTGTTAAATATAAAGTAAAGTTAATGTGTCAGAAGTATTTTAACCCTGTTGGTCTAGTAATATAAAGTACACCCGCGTTTAAACCATTCTCTGCTCTGTTTTAGACTAGCTTATTCTAGTCTATTGAGGTTCCCTGTGTACCTGTAAACACAGGTGGTGGCAGCAAAGTAAAAGACACCCGTTTGGCCAGTTATTACACTATTACCTAAACCCTGTGTTGATATATATATAAATTTGATTCTTGTCTATTCGTTTTTGATGCGTTTTGTTATTTGATTTTGCCAGTTGATTATGGACTTTCGAAATTGATTTTCCTCTAAGTTCAGTATTTTTGTGATTTTACTTTTTTCTCAAACTATTTTAACTTTCAATTATCATATTCATGTTCTGTTTACCAATGAACCCGATTTATAACTCTTATATTCATGTATATAACAGTTCACTCCAAGGTATGCATATTTGATAAAAAAAACAAAAATAAAAACAAAAAAAAACAAACATAAAACAAAACTATAGCTGACCAAAACTAAAAAATTAATCTGACATGTATGGATGGATGGACACATAATGCCACCTCGCTGTCATGTACAAATATTAGGATTACAATGATGGGTTGATAATATTTTGTAACGTTTGTTTAAATGCTGTTTTAAAGTTTACTATGTTGTGTGTTATGTGTTGTGAACTGTTATTTGTATTTTCGTTTTTTTTTGTCACGGTAATAACACTTGATTATACAATAAAATGTATTCCACAGAAACGGCCGCAGAGATCCTGCAGTATACAGACATATCCGTTTTAACGCTTGATGAATGTGATCAACTAACAGAGGCCCCTTTGGTTAATTCTCAAATATGCGCTATTGACAAAAATCTGGAAAAACAAGCTTGTTATGTGAGTAGATAGACATTCAGAGATATGATTTTAATCTATACCATGTAAAGTATTAGGCATAATTATGCGACAGCGAAATTACTTCTATTGCATGCATACATATAACTCAAGACTTATAAAAAGTTTTTATGAAATAAACTGTACATGTGCTTTTTATTAGGTTTTTGATGGTAATGTTAATGTATAAAACTACTTTAAAGGATAAGTTGTTAAAGGGAATCCATGATAAAAAGTACGATTAGTTTGCAAGTCTAGTGGTTCAGTTTATTATGTTTTGTTTATTGGAAGAATTACGTATCTCTTAAATTGATATTTGAAGATTCGAAGAGTGACCAATACGGTCCAAAGTGAGCAAGAAAAACATTTTAGAACGACTGCAATTGATATGGATTACTCTTATAATTTATTCAGACACTCTTCGAATAATTAGATAAGGTATTCTTCATTTGTATTCAAATTGTATTTTGATACATTATACACTATTTTTCAGGGTGACGGTGGTGGACCTTTGACCTGTCTTGCAGGGAAAACTCGTGTTCTATGTGGTCTTTTCTCGTGGTTATATACATTTTGCGATGGAGACAATCCGTTCGCTTATACAAATGTTACTCATTACGCTTCCTGGATTAAGCGGGAAACTGGAATAGAAGGATTCCCGTGACGTTTACAGATGGACCAAAGCTGATAAGAAAATTCACTGAAATAAAACATAAAAATCGCAACGTTTTGTTTTGTGTTTCATATGAAGTTAATAATATATGCACTGGTATATACTAAGTACAATATCTTTTGAATACTAGAGTATTTCTGCCCCTATCAAATTTGGACATCTACATACATCTTATGGCGATAAAATGATGTTTGAACCATTTCTTTTTAATTTTTGATATATGCATCAAAAGTGCAAGACATTTTTTTCTAAACTCAACAATAAAAAATGAATTACACAAATGATGTAAAACTCATCGATATAGCTCGCTGATCTTCTTTACAATTTGAGTTTTTCTGTTCAGAATTTGATGAATTTTTTTTTTCAGGAACATTTCAGATTGTTTATTCCCTCATTGTTTCAAGCAGTTTCATAGCAAATGCAAAAGTCTTTAAAGAGTTATATATGTCAAACCACATCATCTATCAATAGCCTTTCCAATTTTACACTGGAAATTTTTCAAAATTACTCCCTATATAACATGTTTGAGTGAATTGTAAATTAAATTATAAAAGGAACCTGAACATGCTAATTGTCAAACAAAACAACATATCGCATACAATAAACATATGTGACCATTTGATGATACAAGGCTTAAAATGTAATCTAACAGTTTTTGGTGTAGCGTTATTTTTTTTAACATATACATGTTTTCGATAAAGTCATTGAGGTATATTTTCGATTTCTGTCAACAATCACAGCATGAGAAAAATGGATTTGTGTAACATTTGTTTCTATATTGAATTTTAAATGTAAATGTTGAAATATCCGCTGTTAAAGAGGTAAACCAGGGTTATGCAACATTCAATACTGTCTACATGTAAACATATAATGTGCCTAAAGCAACATTAAACAATATGTTCTACAAATTTAAAAATCATAACATAAATACAGTATAATTGTGTTCATTAACATACATATGTGTTCGATGAAATCATTGAGGCGTATTTGCTATTTTTGGCAACAATCGCATCATTAGCTATAGAGATTAATATAACATTTGTTTCTATTCTGACTCTAAAAGGTATACGTTAAAATAACCAGTGTTTAAGAGGTATACCATTGTTATGCAATTGTAAAAAGCAATTTTGATTTGATATGATGTAATGCTGAATGACCAAGCAAACTATGGACTGTAGAAGGTTTTGGAATGACTCTTAATCTTATCATCCATATCTCAATTAAATTAATAAGATTAAAAAAATTAAACCTTAAAAAAGTGATTAAATTATGCAGTTGTAAAGGCTAGTGTACAAAAGTTACTGTATTGTAATTAGTTCTCGAATACAAAAGACAACTGGAGCAGAAATCATCTGAACAATAATCCTAGTACAAATTCATGCTAACAATAGACATATGTGACCCGCCATGACATTTACAGGCTTATGGCGGTAGAACGTCATGGTAAGAAAAATTATAAACATGATAAATATCGAGATTCAATGAAATACGCATTTGTGAAGAAGAGATAAACACTTTCCTTGGCTTCTTTTTTGCGGACGCCGAACATAACATCATTGAAGAAGTTTTACTTTTTCTTTTGAAGTGAAACATATTTGAATCTACATTTTAAATTGATACAAAAAAAAATCAAAATTCTCTGCTCTATAGATTTTCTTTCATAAATGGAGTCTGAAATATATCGATAACAAATGCACCGTATCAAATGCATGTAATAGAACATCTACTTATAAACTGTTACGCGTCGCATACTATGTATAGAGACATGCATAATAAATCTAAATTAAAAGAAGGAATTCTTAAAGCTAACTTTGACAAATTTTAACTTCATTTTAACAAGTTTAAATTACATGTTCTAAAATAGAGCTACAAAAAAAAATGCTCTGCTCTATAGATTTTCTTTCATAAATGGGGTCTTAGATATATCCATAATAAATGCACCGTATAAAATGCATATATGAGAACACCAAGACTTATAAACTGTTACGCGTTGCATACTATGTTTATAGACATGCATGATAAATTTAAATTAACAGACAAATTCAAAAAAAGGAATTCGACGAGCTTACTTTGACAAATTTTAAACTAACTTCGTTTCAACAAGTTTAGATTACATGTTCTAAAATAGAGCTAAGAATTGTTTGTATTGTAGTAAATTTAATTCTTTGAAATTTTATTCCTTGAAATACGCTATTGAACATTACTAAGAGCCAATAAATACAATAATTTTGTATTTAATATATTAGTGCCTTCAATAAATGAAAGTCGTCATAGAACAGTCTAATTTTCATACCGGTATTCGAAATGACTTGTTTCATTGCTATTACAACAAATATGTCATAATAACATGACAGAGAGTTTTGTTTCGGAATATTATATAGATAAATATACAAAAAGCAAATTTTAGACAATGTACCCTCCTAAGCCTGGAAGTGGCTAGTCACATATAAATGTAGTAAACGGCGTTTTTTTCCAAAATGACGTTCTACTACCATAAGCCTGGATATGTCGTGGCTGGTCACATATAAGAACACATATAACTTTAAGATACGACCATCCGCTTAACACCGGTGATATTGAATATTCACGCTTTTCCTTATAAATTTGACTACATTGTACATGAATACACATCAACAGTTGTGAAAAACAACCGACTGTCATACTCCTCACTAGGTACAGGTATTTCCTATTTAAGGAAATGGTGTCTTAAGGTGGTACCTAACACTACAGGGAGATAACTCTGTGATATCAGCTAAACGTTTTAATTACGTTGCGTTGTGAAGGCAATATAAAGCTTCTCAATGATTAAAATAAGTGTTTGTCAAACTGCTATATAACCAGTGTAATTTTTCTGATAAAACGCTTGGTTCAATTTTTTAAAAATTTAAAAATTTTAGTTAAAGTGTCAAAGTAAGTAAATACTTTGACAAAATTTTATGAAAATTAAACGAGCCAAATTAATTTTAGTGAAAGTGTTGGGTACCACCTTAAACATAACACAAACATGATAACGTAGATCAAAATGAATAAAAAAAATAAGGATACAAAAGTCAACATTGTGTTATATTCCTAATCTTTATATAAATAATCAAATGTGTCAACAACGAAAACAAGGGCATATAGACAAGGCATATCAGCAAAAAATAGACAACAATAACAAAAAGACCACCGGACAACACACAACACATCAGCAGGGTGTTTACGCATCGGGCCACGTCAAAATAATATTACCAAAAATGAAATAAAAAGTTACGGTTAAAAATGTACAGAGACAAATAAAAGAATATGTCTATCACATGCTATGAAGATGATTAATAATGTCAGTACATAAAATCTATACTTCAAGACCATCATGCATTATTTGTGAAGTTGATACGGAAAATTCATCAACAACTATTTCCGATAAAATATCTCCTAAGGTGACGTTTTATAAAGTCTGAGTAGCAGATGGAAGCTTTTTAATACTGAATGAGCTGGGAAATGTATATCCAACATGAAGCTGAGTCTGTATTATTGCTACTAATTAGGTTGCTGGAAATTTATAACATCAAAATTTAAAATCATCTTGTTTGTCATAGACTATGGTACTGAAATGACTGCTCAGGTGAAATTCTAGATACAAAAATAAGGCAATTGGCACCTTTCTTAACAGTTTATTTTGATTTTTCTTGAGAGGCGGTTACTTTTATAAGTCGATATATTGGGCTTAGTACAACATGTACAAATGTAAGAACAAACCAATCATAAAAAATATTTTTTCTATAATTCCATACTTTTAAGTTAAAATTTATTATTTCATTGAACAATAATAGTGTCTACAATATTTTTGAATAAGTACTTAGTAAGTTAATATATACTATAATTATCTAGAAATAAACCCTTTTCATCGTGTTAATTGACTGTAGTTTAAAGTACCCTTAAATGACCAGTGTCAAACCAGGAGAGTGCTATGGATCAGAATATGGTTATCGTTCTGAAACAACTAATAACTCCCCAGTTATTGGTGCGGTTCGTCATGCTCAGTTTTGAGTATTATTAGAAAATGTGGTTGATTTGCATGTACCAATAATTTGCATGTAGTATCAACTACCACAATTTTCGAACTCTCTAGCAGTAAATGAATGTAAGAATGAATGAATGAATGAACTAGTGTATGCATAAATGTAAAAATAAATGTATATTCATAAAAATGTGTCAATGATAGTATATATTGTAAATGTCCAATATAGAATAGTACTAGGGTATAAGCTATTCTTTTTTTTAATAAATTGTTATTGAGAAAAATTGCTTTTCCCGAAAGTCTTCCCTTTCAAATATATGATTGATATTGCAATCTTTGTTTTCCGTTGTAAAATTGATTATACAAAATTAAAAAAAAAAAATACTCACTAGGAAGTACATGTACGTTTATAGTAAAGCAAGATATTTCATTGGATCGTCAATAGCCAATAGGAAACTTTATTAACTTCCTGTTTAGTTTTTCTACCAATTTTATCAACAACTTTTCCTTGAATTATTATTTTATATTTTTCAAAGTCAGTTGTTTGGAAAATAGCCAAACAAATATTACGTGTCAACAAATATATTAAAACTTTCTGTTACTTTAATTGATTTTCAAAGGAATATGTTTTCTTTGAGTCAATATAACCAAGAACAAAACGCAATAGTTACAATTTTTATCTGCTCATAGTAAAATAAAACTGTTTGTAATCACAGCAGTGCATATTTAACCCTATACCAGCCTTTAACTAAATGAAGATGTGAAACTAATACAATATTCGGTGTTCCGGTGTCCTATAGCCATTCTTCCCCATGCCAATTTTTCCAGGGGGAAAACTGGATCGATCCATTTTTCCCCCCGGAAAAATTGGCATGATCCAACTTTTCCCCCTCAGTGTTATGGGGGGAAAACCAGGATCAAACCAATGTTTTCCCCCTAATATCACGAGAAGCTAATGTTTCCCCTCAGAATTATAACGTCGCCGACGTCAGTTCCAAAATTTTATCCAAAAATGAAAAGAGCAACATTTTTTTGTAAATTATTTTACCGGTACGAAGTTATTGTATTAATATACATGTGTTATATATATATACATGTTAATATTTTATTGTTGTCTGTTTGGTATTAAATTCATAATTAACCAATATTAACTGTACTACATGCTCCTGACATCGGAATTGCACATAAAGAAGGTGGCGACTTTAAACAGTCCCCCGCTCAAAAAAAAAATAATCCAGCCTTGGGGAACACACCTTAAGAACAAAATGTAAAATATCAGTTGCCATTGGCTTCACCAAAAATGTTGGTATGGTGCACAATAATCACTTACCACCGGGATAAGAGTACTCTCAATCACTGAAAGTCAATACAAAACCAATTACAACTAAAACAATCATGTTCTCAAAGACTGGTTGTTGTTTGATAACGAAATGACTACTAACGATTTGCTTTGTATGAGACATTACTACATTTCATATAAAAAAGCATGCAGAGACAGCTAGATATTAACTGGAAAACCATGTTTATTTAGTATGGTGGTGAAATGACAGTTTTTCAACCCGAGATAGATAAGACTGTCTTATTTTTAAGCTCTACTGTCATACTAGCCTGGTGTCAGAAAAACTAAACCTGCAACGTCAATTGTTGTGGCAATACATATCCAAAATGTTTCTTGGCTTATGATAAATCCCAACGAAAACTTTTTGGCATTTGAAAGCATTAGGTTATAAGTAAGGATTATACACCTACAGTAAGTTTTCAGGTCAAAAGAATGCATGTAAATGTCAGCATAATGCAGATTTGGAATATCAGACAAAATAACACAACACAATTCAATTACAGACGGACTGATGAACATGTAGACAGACGATGAACACATTGACACAGTATAATATGTTAGACATATAAACCGACTGGTAGACATGAATAGACAGATTGGTGGGCACATACACAGACTGATATATTAGACAGAATTATAGATACGTAAAATGACTGGTAAACATGTAGACTATTGAACACGGACACAGACTGGTGGACATGTAGACAGACTAGTAGACACAAAGACGGACTAGTGAATATGAAGACCATTGAAAATACATACAGACAGTTGGACACATAGACAGACCGATGAAAATGTAGACGGATAAGATAAGATAATATAAGAAAATTTATTTTAAGTCGGGTTACATGAAATACTACAAAAATAAGCTCTGTAGAGCTTTTTGCCGACATTAATAACAATAACAACACATACAATATTAAGACATATAGGACATATACAGCACACACAATAGACAATATCGAGACAGCTATATTGCATAAGTATAAACAAAGTTCATATATATAAAAGCAAGCACAAGCAATTATAGCACTAAACTAGGTTATAAGCACATGCAAAGCAGACAAATAAATAAGCTAAACTAGTTCTAAAAGTAGCATAAAAAACATTAAAAAAATAATAAAATAAAAAGCTTTAAAATTTGCAAGAACCACATCTGCATGAGTTGCCTTTCCAGTTGTTGATCATACTTTTAAACTGGTACAATGTAGACGGTTTAGTGGACAAAGACAGACTTGTGGAAATATATCCAGACTGCTAGAATGTAGACAGACTATTATAAAAGACTGGTGGAAATAAAAGCAAACTAGTTGACACATAAACGACAGAATGATGAACATCTATAGACAGACTTGTGTTAATGTAAATTGACAAAAAATATTTGTCAGCGGAAAAAATATAATTTTGACTCTGTTGAAATATAATTTTCAGACTTGTATAAATATAACGAAATCCATTAGATTGGGGGAAAGATTGGCATGGGGGAAAAGTGACTATATGTATACGTTTTGTCAAATTTTTGCGGGGGAAGAATGGCAATGATCCAAAATTTCCCCGGTGGAAAAACTGGCATGGGGGAAGAATGGTTATATAACACCGGTGCCCAACCATCTAATAACCGCAAACAGTTCTGTAACTATGTAACATACCAACCAGCTATAAAAGTCGTTTGAAAAATAGTTGGTTCATTAAGTAAACTCAATACGAAAATAAAAAACATCGAACACAAAAAAAAAACCACACAAATAACTTAGCTTATCGTACCTGCAGTAAATAAAACATAGTCGAAAGACAAGAACTACAAATAAAACCGTCATGTTTCCAAGACAAAATATCAATTAGTATTCCACAGGATGTATTGTAAACTTCATGTATGTCATTAACAATCTCGCAAAAAATGAGATTGGACATGGCCAAAATATAGTCTAATTCATTGTATAGCAATACATATTTAGTTCAACCTTAGTATGTTAGTGTCGATGAAAACAATATTCAAACATTTTATCGATAAATTCATTGAGACGAATCGGCTATTTCTGTCGCAGCATGAGAAACATCGATTAATGTAACACTTGTTTCTATTTTTATCTACAATGTACTCTTTCTATAGAGGAACCAAGGGTTCTTTAATCGAAATGCTAATTATATTTAAAGTAGTTTAAAAATGAATAATAATTTTCAATATCTCATCGTTATCAATTCACCAAAAGCACACATGTAGCTATTTCATGTATTTGTGAACCCTAAACAGCTGGTTAATCTCAAGTTGTATAAAAGGTTACGTCATGTCCCCATCTTAACCCTATTAAGCGACCTTCCAAGTCTCTAGAACTTTTATATTAAGACATGATCCGGTAAACGACCTTTACTTTTCAGAATATAAAACACAACCTCACGTATCTTGTGGAGAAGGACGGTTTTTAACAAAGACTCGCACAAGGAAACGTTTTTCAACAATTTGGTAAGTTATTTTATATAAATAAACTCATCATAGATACCAGGACTAAATTTAGTATATACGCCATTAAGCTATTTGTAAAAATATATGAGATAATGTTGAATAAACAAGATTACAATAACATGATATAATAGTTTTAACAAAAAAGCCAATGTACATAATCGATTATAACTTTATTACTGTCATTATTTGATTAATTACTGTTGAGGTTTACAGCTAAAAGCAACACATTCTAAATTATTTTTATTTAATATTGGCTATTAAGTAAAAACTATTTGATTATTGGGTAAATTAAGACTTGTTAATATAAAAAATAAAACTTTTACAAAGGCTTTAATTTGTTTTTAAATTCACTTTTTTGTTTATTTGTTCGTAAACTATACACGGTTGTTCATTTAATGTGACAAAATCGGTTGGAATTAAAGTATAAAATTTGATGTCTATTTTTTACACGTGTACAGGAGTTCAATGTATAACTACAATCAAATTAAAGGCGGTGCTATATACAGGACTATAAACACACAGACGTATAAAATTCGTAAAACGTGTTTTAAAAATATAAAGAAAAATATATTAAACATTTATAAAAGTAGAATATCGAATGAACAGAAACATGATGGAGAGATTGGGTGTGTTGTAAGTGAAAGATAAATCTTGCTATGCATGTGCATTTGTTGCTAAATGAACATACGCTTACTAAGTTATGAGATGGAATAATTAGTTATCAAAGATACCTGGCTTATAATTTGATACGCCAGACGTGCGTTCCGTCTACATAAGATAATAAAATAAATCAAATATTTAGATCGGATGTTCAAAATCGGTACAAAATTCAGAGATACATTTAAACCACATTGTTTTTATGTTCTACACGAAGAAGAAAACAGTCAACATCATTACCGCAGTAAAAAATACAACTGTTCCAATATATATAATGGGAAAAGAATGTATTTAGATACAACTAATTTTTAGTTACATATACATGATATAGTTGTTAAATCTTATATCATTTTGTTTTTGAATGTTTATTATTTGATTTGATTTTGATGACATTTTTTTTATGAATACAAATATAAAAATATTAGAACTACACTGTCATGACACAATATCCGGTTTACAAAAAAAAAAACAAAAAAAAAAAAAACACTATTCGCAAGTAGTAAAGACATGTGTTTCTTTGTTGTTCTGCTTTTGCTCAAATTACATTGCTTCATTCAAATATAGTTCGTTGAACGTAAGACATGTAAGGTTAATATCAGTTAAATCGAATTTTTAATTGGTTATTTAATGTTGCTAATTTATTTGTATTTACTGAGATTTGAAGACCAAGTCTTGTCGGAATAATTAATGTCAGATCAAATTTGTTTTAGCTATCCCGATAGTAGAATGCACTGAAAATGTACACAATATTTAAACTGACTGTCATCGTTACAGATAAAGTTTAAGTTTCTTTCTTGGAAAGGGAATATCATACAATTTTTTCCAGTGCCTGGGGGAGATTTGAAGATTTGTTTACCCAAGAAAAATTATATTTCACGAAGGTATCGCCCAAGGAAAATATGACTGTTCGAGGATGAACAAATCTTCATATCTCCAATAGCCAAGGGAGTTGAATGTTTTATTCCACTGCCTATATATGTACTTATATGTAACTCTTGAGTATAAGATATTAATTTACATAACTGGGTTTTTATCCGTTTGTTTTTATAACTAAACAAAACATATACAATGATAATCACCACCGATTTAAAGTTATGTATTTATTCATTTCTGTTTGTTGTTAGATCTGAAATAATTCATAAAAAACAATATTACTATACTTAGTCTATCTATATCAAAACTTTTTTAAACATTAACCGCGGGTAACGTCGTACCAGGCAATCTCGACATTCAGAGGGGAATATGTTACTCAGAAGGGAATATGAAGTTTTGTTCGATGTCACTTGGGATAGTTTCACATGTTGATTTCGCTATTAAAATCAACATGGAGTTGAATAATATAATATGTAGGTTATGTTTTTATATTCAATTTGTTCAAAATATGAAAAAGAAACATGCAGTTCTGATCACTATTGATTTTTTTCAATATTGAAAGACAATTAAACATTAATTTGTGAAGTGTTAACAGTGGTAAAGAACAAATTGATTTTGATTATACATCTTCAATGTAAGATGTATTACTAATTCAAAACTTGATAAGCTAAACATGCTATACATTAAATATTTATAAACCAATGTCTCACCACAGTATTAATTTAATCAGCATTTCTTTTTTTCCAGCTTTTATGCCCGACAAGGTAAATTAATGAGGGATGTTTTTTCTCTGTGTTTATTCTGTGAAAAGAAGGGCTTGCTTTTGTGTCATGAAATATGTTTTTACTACTAAACAAAAAGTTTGTAAATGAAAGCTATTTAAAAAACGTAGTACTACATAAAATCAAAATGTTTAGATTTTTATTGTTTAGTTAATTTAGAATTCATAATATGATTCTTCCAGTTATTTTATTCTCGTTATAACACATTTCACTTCTTTGACGATATTGATAAGGCTTGTTATTGAATAATCCTATATCTTCAATTTAACAGAAAATAGAAGTGTTTAAATTTTCCTTATTATCTAATAAGTGGAAGATTAATTGTATATGTTGTTCTAAAACTTTGTGAGCACCCTTTACATTAAGGCTTCATCACTGTAAATGTAGTATATGTACCATCGTATGTTTGTTTAAAACCCTTTTAATTTTACACATTCTATTTAAAAAGTAATCAATGTTACACATCGTTTTATAGAATTTTTAAGTCAAGCGGCAATTTATTTTTTTAAAGAAATAATATGTTGTTTGTTTTATTATACAGACTACCCAGATAGTTGCTGGAAATAATGGAGCTATTGAGGACTTTCCCTTTATCGCAGAAATTCAACAACGTGCAAAACATCAGGAAGCCTGGAGACATTGGTGTGGAGCTGTTATTATCTCAGAAACTATGCTTATCACTTCAGCAGCCTGTCTTAGAGGACCGTATGTTATTTAAATAGTTTCATTGGTCATATTCTATTATTTCCATGTTATCTGTTTCACATATGATACCAGAATTTACTTGGGACCGCCAACTCTATTTATTTAATAGCATAAACATAATCATTTTTTCATTATATACCATTTTGTATCTTATGTTTTGGTCAAGCATTCTCCTCATCATACTAAGCTCAAGTATGCCCCAACTCAACTTATGTTGACAAAATTACTTCGCCATTGTTACAAAAGTACGTAGATTTTCCCCTTGTTTTTAAAAAAAACTAGAAGTAAAGCTTTCAAAATAGTTCTATTCAAGAACCAAATTGTGTTCTTTTTCGTGCTTTTTAATATTGAAGTTCAAGGCTATATTTGTTTGTTATTGGTACATTTACCTTTGTCTTCGTTGGAAGGGTGTTTGAATTCCCCTAAACTCTTTTATCCCCTCACATTTATATAAAAAAAAGAAAACCAATTAAAACTGTTTTACTTTTTATGATACTTCAAATACCATTTGCATTAACCTAATTATACATTGAACAAAATAAATTCAACATGATCAATTAGCCGAATGACTTTGAAAAATAACTCTAAACGCATGGAACTATAAATGATATTGTTTGCAATTGAACGAATTGTCAGCATAGTTTAGTCAATCTAGCATTTAAGAAGTTACCATATTGAACAGGTTTATCTGTTGTTATGACGCCGAATCTGTCTGTTCTTGTTATGTTATCATATAAATATTTTCAATTTCAATTCTAGTCTTGTTGGATTGCTTTGTCTTCAGTTTGAAGTTGTATATATTTTATCTAAATCATTAAACAGGGGATTTTGGAAGAAAACAAAATGAATTACTTGCATTGAAATTAAAATTCAGACTTCTCCAATTTACTAGCCACTATCTATTCAGAATTTAATTGATGTCTTCTAAATGTTGCGTTATTGAAGAACAATTAATTATAAAGCTATTCTGCCAAAAATGCAACTACAATTAACAGTATCGATCTCTTCAGAGAATACATATATTGTAAATTTTTTTTGGGGGGGTAGATAAAGGTCTTAATAGCTGCATACGATCAGGTCAAATTACTGAACTATTATAATTGAATTTTCAGAATGGTAAACAGGCGAGTTAGGTGTGGCTTCGAGAATTTTGCAGATCCAAATAAACAAATAAGAACTATTAAAAACTTCAAAATAGTAAGTATCTGTAATAGCTATTGTAATTCTTGTTCAAATTGAAGGGAACAATATGCATGTTCATTTATATAGAATTGGAATTTAATCAAAAGAAAACAATATTGATGAGACCCAACAAGTCCTCCAAGACTGACAAAACAGTTCCTCCGATAAAGGCTACAAAAAATCTTTGTAGTATAGATAAGACGATGATTTTCGTTTTTTTTCTTCAAATCTATGCCATGAAATCGAACCGACCCAGACAACAGGTTATTATTGAACTGCAAGTGGTTTTCTGCTTATCTACATTTCTGTGTATATTCATCATACAACCATTGTAGTCTTCAGAGGTTAATTTGATGGTGTTAGTCTGAAAACGCAAAAATTGCTTATACATTGTGATCAGTTAAATTTTACTTTATAAGCCGATGTAAGCATGAGAATCAAAGTCATATCAGGAAAAAACAATTGTCAGTTAATACCTCTTGAATTTAGTTGCTATAATTGTTAAAACTTGAAATAACTAAATTGTTTAATTGTTTTATATCTTAAAGGGTATTTTAAGTACCAATAATTGTATAACACATTATGACATTATTTTGAAAATATATTTGTCTGTTTGTTTCTTTGTTTTTCATAAGAAGATCTTGTATAATTGCCAATGAGACAACTCTCAATCAGAGGCCAAATTAAATAGAGGTTTACAACAACTGGTGACTGTACAAAATTTAAAATGTAGCTAAACCCATACTGGCATGACTGCATAATAAGTTAATAAAGACCCCGAAATGACATATGCGAAACAATTCAAACAAGAAAAACTTTGTTCTCAGCTCACTATTGACTGCTACTTAACCTGTTAGAATGAATGTCCTAAATATTAGCATCTGGTGTATGTAATATAATAAATATTATTATAAATATTATGATAAACAAGTTATTAAAAATAAAACTGGAAATCAACCTCCATTTCTTTTTACCGCCTAAATTCATGATGTTAGTTCAATTATATTTTAATTTGATGTAACTATCTTTTTTTTTCTTTTTAGTTGATTTTTTCATAATTCAACCTATTTATTATGATTTAGAGACTTATTGTTCATTATAACTTACCTTAAGAAATCAATTGCAAACACTTGATAGTATGACCAAACCTGTTCCTGTTATGTAAACATGAAAACTTGGGAACAAAGCTTACTCCATGCATGCATTGACGAAGGCAACTAACGGTAACTTCGTACATGCTGACATGGACTAACACACCAGACTAAGTCCATGCATGCATGGACGATGGCAACTCACGTGAACTTGGTACATGCTTGCATGGAATAACACAACAGACTGAGTCCATGATTGCATGGACGAAGGCAGCTTAATTGTAAACTCCATCCATGCTTGCATGGACACTCACCCATGCTTGCATAGACTAACACAACAAACTTAGGTCTTGCATGCATGAGCTAAACTAACTTTACATAGACATTGGAAATTATTCAATTGTTCAAGCAGACTTAGTCCATGCAAGCATGGACCAAGTTAACGTTAGTTGCATTCGTTCATGCATGCATGGAGTAAGCTTAGTTTCTACGTTTTCATGTTTACATAACATGAAAAGATTTAGTCATACTATCAAGTGTTTGCAATCTATTTCTTAAGGTAAGTCTTACAATGTTCAATTGATGTGCTACGTGAAACTATTTCTTTAATATATTAATGTATATTGCAGTTTCCACATTTTGATAGGAACGTCAAGGACGACAATGGCGTTCAATTTGACAATAACATAGGTGTTATTGAACTCCATACTCCTCTTAAATTTGGACCTAAATGTCAAAGTATCTCTTATACAACAATAAAAGGTAGTGATAGTTTTAAAAACTGTCAAATATCAGGATGGGGTTACATTGATGCTAACAGTAAGTGACATAATGTGAATAGTAAGGTTGTTTTTATTGGTTTAATAATGTTCGTTTATCTGTTTGACAATAACAAGCTTTTTAAAAGATCATCGCAAATAGATAGTTTATAAATAAAGAGTTTGGCGGGAAATGATTCTCTCTAGATGTTTATAAACTTAACATTGGGATCATTTTTTTTTTAATTATGAAAAATAACAAACATTTTATAAAATTTTATATATGGCTTTTAAAAAAATATGTAATATAATTATAAAAAGAAAAGTAGATCTTAGTTACACAAATATTTACTGGCAACACATGGATCACACCAGAGAATTCTGAGTATCTGACAAAAATCAAAACTAAAAGGAGCGAGCATTCTAAAGTATCTACGAGATACATACATATAAAAATCAATTGATATTCAAAACATATCAAATGAAAAGCAAATCAACAATGTCTGTTATTCCGCTGTCATAAACACATACGTTTAAAACAAATAAGGTAATAAAGTTGAAATACTTTTGATTAATACTTTAGTTTGTCTATGATGATATATATATACATATATATACATAGCACATCTGACTATAGGTTAGGTTATACATACTTCATAACTTAAATGTGATGTTCATGGTTTGTTGTCCGAAGATGTAGAAAACAATAAGTGTTTTGGTATAAAGATAGAATTCGCCATTGCCAAATATGGTTGCATCAGAATTTCAATGATCGATATGAACATATAATGAGTCATGATCATCAATTTGTAATTTCTGCTCGAGTTGTTGCTCCTTAATTCAACATGTTCTATATAACTATGTCCGATGTGATCACATTCCAACCACTGATGTACCTAATACTGTGAACCAACTAATTTTCGCGAGTGATTTATTTTCGAGACATTTGCGACTAGAAAAATAACGCAAATATAAATCGCCGCGAATATGTTAAACTTTGAAGTTTTCTTATTTATCGTCAGAAAGACAAATTAAAATCTCGAGATTAAATCGCTACGAAATGGGTTAAAGGCGAGTGACATTCAGACCTTAAAATGTGGCACCATTTTTATAAAAAAATCCAAAAATGTTACAGAAACCTTTTTTTTTTCTCGCAAAAATTACTTCTTTTATTTTTGAAAAGTATTTTTTTATATATTGACATGTTAAACGTATATAATATTTGCATTGTGACAACAGAAAATTAAGCTACATGTTAATTTTTCACACTTCAACACTGTTGGTCATTTTTAATTTGGAATTATTTCTCGATTTTAATTCAATTTTTTTCAAAAATTGCACCTTACGATTTTTTTTACGACCGACCAAAAAAGGAAGTACAGATATTATAATATTACATATAAAAAATTCAGCTGTGTGTTAAGTTAGTGCATTAAAGTCACTAACTACGCGTCTTTTCTGAAAATGTCACTCGACTATTAGAAAAGGTTAAACGCGAAATACAGTATCCATAAAACATATGTTGGTTTACATTATGTGGAAGATCTCACTAAATGTAAGCCAACAGCTGATGTACTCTTTGAAACAGGACTTCTTCCTTACTTTCCAATTTAGTTACTGTACAGCTTCTTTTATAACGTATTTGTGAATTGAAGTATTTGATAACATGTGCTGTCTTTCAAATAATCTAATCTGCACTAGTATATTTAGATACATGTAGATATTGTTATCAACTTAAAAAGGGTGAACATGTTTTTAAGTTGTTCAAATACAATTCATAATAAGTAACTCGACAATTGCAAATTTTAACATATCATAATGATATTATTTATTGAACAGAAACAGAGACAGACACTCTCCAGTTTGCAGATATATCAGTTTTATCCAATGCCAAGTGTAATGCTCTCGTAGATCCTATAATACCCAAGTCTCAAATATGTACTTATGACTTCGATAATAAAAAGCAACCCTGCAATGTAAGTATAAATACTTTGATGTCACATGAAACAGCATTACTGGTCCTATTCATAAGCGTTTAATCAGTGATATATTGTTAGTATCTTGACAACGTCGACAGCCACACATTTGACTTAATAAGGAAAACGACTGTTTATAACTGTAAAAATGTTAAGGAAACTAAAACAGTTCATCTCAATTTTGAAAAGTAATAAAATAATATTTGTCTGTATATATGTTTTTCAAAATATCTTTTCGTTGCATGGTAATGATAAATGCTACATTTTACATTGTGCACTTGTACATGAAATTCTATCTTTTTATGAAAATAATATATAAAATTATTTTAGAAAATTATTTAAAATTTGATGAAATTTAAAATTCTATTTTCAGGGTGACGCTGGTGGACCTTTGACATGTGAAATAAATGGAAGTCGTTTTCTTGTCGGAGTGTTCGCATGGTTGTTTGATGATTGTGATGCTAAAAATCCGTCTTTTTATTCACATGTTGGCTATTATACTTCTTTTATTGAAAAATGGACTGGTATAACAGGAATTCCTTAAATTTCAGAGCTAAACGATGTGTAAAAAATATAAAAATAAAAGAATAAAAATCGTTTGTAGTCTTTTCTGGTAGAAAATTGCAAATTAGGCACTCTTACATGATATTAGTCTGTATAATAGCACAACTCACAATATTGAATAATTGAAAAAAAGTTCGTTAACTATTTTAGAGTATTTCTTGTAAAGAAATCTTATCCATCATTCAGGTCCAAACATTATTTACGTTCATCGGACATATAATGACAACAACAAAACGAACTGCAAGGACGATGCAAACAGGATAGTCTCTTATCAAATGGCAAAATCAAAAGGTCAAATACATCTAACAAATCGAAACAACTGACATATTCTTAACTTAACTTGATAGAGGCATTTCCGTATGTAAAATAAAAAAAAAACTGATTTAAAGTGGTTGGCTAGGTCTCACTTTTATGACATTGACATTGAAGTAAACTTAAAGAATATAAGTATAAATAGACAAGAAATGACATTATCATGGAGATGAATAGATAACAAACATTGTGCAATTAAAAATCAAAGACGCAGAATGATGATGCTACGTCTATTTTCTTTATAATTATTTTACTTCTTCTTTTGGTGAAGTGACAAATCAATCTTTTGAAAAGCTTATACCCTACTTTTCTGTGTGATCGTAGTCATTTCATACGGTGAAGTTATTATTAAATGGAAACAGAAAGACATGTTGGGTTTTTCATTAGAAATGCATCTCGAAATATCTGTTTTTCATTAGTTCCTTTTTATAGTTCCAACACTCTTGATTTGACATTTCGTGCAGAGATGATGTACTAATTAATATCGTAAAACCAATTACATAAATGATGTAAAATTAGTCGATATAGCTCGCTGAACTTTTGTTCAATCTGTGTTTCTTTGTTCAGAATTAGATGAACTGTTGTTTTCAGTGTTGATTCCATCATTGTTCCAAGTAGTTTTATAACATGTGCTACATTCCTTAACTGATCAATATATCATGTTAAACCACGTCATACATCAACAGCCTTTCCGATTTTACACTTTTCATATTATTTAAAATTAATCACCATGTACCATGTTTGAGTGAATTTCAAATTAAATGATGAAAGGAATCTAAACATGCTAATTGTCAAACAAAACAACATTTCTTAAACACCAAACACATGTGAACATTCGCTGATACAAGGCTTAAAATGTTATTTGTAGACATGCGTTTGTCCTCAATATACTCACAAGTTACGCTCGAATGAAAAACATTAAAAGACAAAATGCAGAACCTAGTTTAAAAGCATTCAGGGTAAAGGATACCATAAACATAGTAACCAGTATGTTGATCTGAATTTCATGGTAATTTTTAATTAAATGTTTACATTACTTTTCAATTTTCCACAATCTAATCAATTATGTAGCGTTGTTTTCATTAACATAAACATGTTTTTGAAAGATTCGTTGAGGCGTATTTGTTATTTCAATCAACAATCACAGCGTGAGCAATATGTAGTTATGTAATATTTGTTTCTATATTGAATTTAAAAATGTGTATTTGTAGTTGCCACTGTTTAAGAGGTATATCAGGGTTATGCGATCGAAAAATAAATTAATCACACGCGTACGTGTAAACGTACCATATTAAATATTCCTGATTTTCCTTATAACCCTGACTACATTGTACATGCATACACATCAAAAGATGTGAAAAACAACCGACTCTCATATTTCTGACTAGGTATAGGCATTTCCTAAAGTAGGAAATTGTGTCTTAAACATAACACACACATGGTAACGTAGATCAAACTGAATAAAACTAAAGGTACAGCAGTCATTATATTATTGTCCTATTCACAATATATACAAACTGATGTGTCAACAAAGGAAACAAAATGACATAGAAACAAAGTACAACTATTTTTTCGTGGTGAATGAATTCACAGAACACACGCATTCATTTTTTTTGTATTATAAGAAAATGTGGTGGGGTTGCATGTATCTATAATTTGAGCTCGATAGTATCGACTGACGTACTTTTCGAACTCTCCGGCAGTATATGTATGTAAGAATGAATGCATGAATGGTCGAATGAATGAATGAAATAGTATATGAATAAATTTATAAATAAATGTATATTCACAAGAATTTGTCAGTGAAAGTATATATATACTAATTGGTAATGTCCAATAAAGTATAGTAATAGAGTATAAGCTATTCCTTTCCCATGAATTGTTATTGAGACACATTGATTTTTTCCACTAAGTCTTTTCTTTAAAATGTCTGATTGATATTGTTATCTTCGTGTACCGTTGTAAAAGGCATTATGAATACGAGTATTTGAAAAAAACACACAAATAAAACAACTTACTGGGAAGTACATGTTCGTTTATAGCTTAGCAAGATATTTCATTGGGTTTTCATTTATCAATAGGAAACTGTACTAACTTCCTGTTTAGTTTTTCTAGCAAGTTACCAACATTTTTGCCTTGAATTATTATTATAATTATTTTGTCAATATCTGTTGTTTGGAAAATAGCCAAACATATATTACATGTTTTACTTGTCTACAAATATATTAAAACTTTCTGTTACTTTGATTAATTTTAAAAGAAACATCATCAAGAACAAAACTTATATCTGCTCAAAGTTAAATAAATCTCAGACTGGCTGTTATCACAGCAGTAAATATTTAATCTCATACCTGTCACTAACTAAATATAGATGTGAAAATAATACAATTTACTTTTACAAATTATGACTTGGATTGTGAGTTGTCTCATTTGCACTCATACCACATCTTCTTAAATCTAGTATCCGGTTTGCCGTTGCCCAACCCTTTAATTACCGCATACAGTAGTGAAACAACGCAACATTATAACATGAATAACCAGCTATTAAAGTCGTTTGAAAAATGGTTGAATCATTAACTAAATACGGAAATGAAAAACATCGAACACAAAAATAAAACTGAAATAACTTTGCTTATCTTACCCACAGTAAATAAAACGTAGTCAAAAGACAAGAACTACAAATTAAACCTTCATGTTTCCAAGACAAAATATCAATTAGTATTCCACAGTATGTCTTGTAAACTATGTCATAAACAATCTTGCAAAAAATGAGATTGTACCTAGCCAAATTATAGTCTAGTTTTAATCAATTGTTTTGCAAATCTATGTTGTGTCGATGACAATAATATTGAAATATTCTTTTCCAATTCACGAAAATCCTTTACCAGGAAGCTGATCTATTTTATCAGGTGGTTTTCTTTAACATAAACATTTTATCAATAAATTCATTCAGACGAATCGGCTTTTTATGTCGCAGCATGAGCAACATCGATTATTGCAAAACTTGTTTCTATTTTTGATTTACAATGTACTCTTTCCATAAGAGGTAGACAAGGGTCTGAAATGCAAATTCATTAAGAGTGGTTAAGTGAAGAATGGTGATTTTCAACTTTATCAATTCGCAAAAAGCTCCAGTTTACTTATTTATTAACCTTAAACAGCTAGTTTATCCCAACTTTTATAAAAGGTTATACCATGTCCCTATCTCAACACCATTACACGTAAACTTTCAAATCTCTCAAACATTTATCTTAAAACATTATGCAATATACAATTTTTATTTTTCAAAACTTCAAACACAACTTCACGATAGTAGTGGAGAGGACGCTTTTAACCAACGACTCGCAAAAGGAAACATTTCTCAACAGTTTGGTAAATAATTTTATTTAAGATGATTTACATTCTTTTAGTTTAAAAAAAAATATTTGTAAAAATATGTGGGATAATGTTGAATAAAACAGGATTGAAATAAAACAAAAACAAATAATTTTATATAAGATGATATACATTCTCTTAGTTTAAAATACAATTTAGAAATGTATATAATCGATGATAATTGTCTAGATTTTATAATTTTATTACTTATTGTGAGGTTTACAGCAATAAGCACAACATTCGAAATTCTTTTAATTTAATATTGGGTATTCATTCAAATCTATTTGTTTATCATGTAAATTAAAACTTATTTAAAAATATTCCCAAAACTTAAAACAATAAAACTCTTACAAAGGCTTTTATTTGTAATTTTTAAACCCACAACATCATTGTTTTTGTTTGTTTGTTCGTGAGCTTAACACGCTTTGTTCCTTTAATTTTAAAAAACCGGTATGAATCTAAAAATAAAAACAATAGTTTTAAGTGTAATCACATGTTCAATATTACAATGAATATAAATCAAATATGGTGATATATACAGGATTATTGACCCAATCAAGTGTAAAATTCATAAAACGTGTTTGAAGTATGTAAAAGTGGGATATGAAATTAACAGAAACATGAAAGAGATTGGGTGTGTTATAAATGAAAGGTTAATTTTGCTATATATGCATGTGCATTATTCTCAAAAAAAACCTACGCTGGCTAAGTTATGAGATGGAATTACATTCAAATATTTAGATCGGATTTTTTTTCTTCTTCAAAATTGGTACAAAGTTCAGAGATACATTCAAACCACATGTTTTCATGTTCTACACGAAGAGCATGAAGAAGTTCACTATATATATGTTTATTTGTATTTACAGAGATTTGTAGACCAAGTTCTCTCAAAACAATATATTTCAGATCATATTTATTTTAGCTATCCCAAAAGTAAACTGCGCTGAAAATGAACATAGTTTTTAAACTGGCTGTCATCGTTATAGGTAATGTGTATTTGTGTTTTTTTTCAAGAACTAATTAAGTCTCTCAAATCCTCTCAAATTCATGTATTTAGTATGATGTTATATTTGTTATTCCCATCGGATTGTGTCTAATGCTAAGTTCGTTTCTGTGTGTGTTACATTTTATTGTTACATGTATGTCGTTGTTCTCCTCTTATGTTTAATGCGTTTCCCTCAGTTTTAGTTTGTAACCCGGATTTGTTTTTGTTTCTATCGATTTATGAGTTTCAAACAGCGGTATACTACTGTTGTCTTTTTCTATTAGAAAAGGAAATGTTAGAAAGTGTAGGATGAATTTAAATACTGTTTAAATTATGAAAAAACAAAAAAGAAGTTTTGATCATAATTAATTATTTTAGATATTGAAAGACAATTGAAAATGTATTTGTTAAGTATTAACAGTTGTAAAGAATGAATTGATTGTGATTATCCATCTATAATGTAAACTGCTTTGTTCATTAAGATTAAGATAAACTATACATTCAATATCTAGAACCCAAGGTCAACACAATATAATGACATCAGCATTTCTTTTTTTCAGCTTTAATGCCCGACAAGGTAAACTAATTTAGGATTTTTTTCTTTCTTTAGTTAAATCGTTTAAAAAAGGGTTTTTATTTGTATCATTGAGTGTGTATTTACAAATACTAACCAAATGGTTAAAACTTTCAACCTTGTACTTGTTTGGCTTAATAAATATTTTGATATGAGCGTCACTGACGAGTCTTGTAAAGACGAAACGCGCGTCTGGCGTACTAAATTATAATCCTGGTACTTTTGATAACTATTAAATGAAAGTTTTTTTCAAAATCGTACCTCATTTTTACTCAAGTATAATATCATAATTTTTGTTGTTTAGTAGTTTCAGAATTTTGAATACCGATATAATTATTTTATTTTCATTATAAAATATTTCACTTCTTTGACGATATTGAAATTAGTTTATTACTGAATAATCCTATATATGCATAATAACAATATATCAAAAGCGTGACCAGGGACGAATAGAAGAGAATGAATTTCCCTTATAAACAAATAACTAGTAGGATAATCATATATCTTGTGCTGAAAAATTGTGTACACTTTACATTAAAGATTTACCACACTGTAACGCCTGTAAAGCATGAAAACATCGTTAACAATTTTCCCTACTCTGATTCCAATTAACAAGCTTTTTTAAAGACTGTTGTAAATTAATAGTTTATAAATAAAGGAAATAAAATTGCAGAAAAAATGAAGTTGTGTTTGTTTTTGAGAAAGAAGCAATTGAAAATTTGGTGGAAAATGATTCTCTCTACACTTGTCATACATTTAAGATAGGCACCTTTTTAGCTCACCTGGCCCAAAGGGCCAAGTGAGCTTTTCTCATCACTTTGCGTCCGTCGTCCGTCGTCGTCCGTCGTCGTCGTCGTCCGTCGTCGTCGTCCGTCGTTAACTTTTACAAAAATCTTCTCCTCTGAAACTACTGAGCCATATTAAACCAAACTTGTCCACAATCATCATTGGGATATAAAGTTTAAAAATGTGTGGTGTGACCCGGTTAACCAACCAAGATGGCCGCCATGGTTAAAAATAGAATATAGGGGTAAAATGGAGATTTTGGCTTATTACTCTGAAACCAAAGCATTTAGAGCAAATCTTAGATAGGGGGTAAATTTGTTTCTTAGAAAAAGATCTATCTGCTCTGAAATTTTCAGGTGAATTGACAACCTGTTGTTGGGTTGCTGCCCCTGAATTGGCAGTTTGAAGGAAATTATACCGTTTTTTGGCTATTATCTCGAATATTATTTTAAATAGAGATAAACTGTCACCAGCAATAATGTTCAGCAAAGTAAGATCTACAAATAAGTTCAATGACTAAAATGGTCAGTTGACCCCTTAAGGAGTAATTGCCCTTTTTAGTCATTTTTTACAAATTTTTCGTAATGTTTTCAAATCTTTTACAAAATTTTGTAAATTTTGTAATTTTTGGTAAATTTGGTAATTTTTTGTAGATTTTGTAAATTTTTGTAAATTTTGTAAATTTTCGTAAATTTTGTAAATTTTCGTAAATTTTGTATATTTTTGTAAAGGAGTAGGTCCGTTAAGGGCCGATTCTGGCCCCAAATTTCAGTTTCATCTAACGAGATATTTAGGACACTTTTTAAACACTTAAGGGTCTATTTCAATTGATTCGATTAGTTTAGGTAAAAGATTTTAACTGATTCAGTCATTAAAAACGCTCCGATTGAAGCTTAAATATGAAAAATCTATCAAATATGCCAAAAAACGTCACTTTTCAGATGGTTTTCGTCAAAAATGAAAGTGGCCGCATCCGTGTTCATCCTTAACCTTTATATATGTTATGTATTATCATCAAATACAACTTACATTTCAATATTATGAATGAACACGAATGCGGCCATTTTCATTTAAGACGGCAACTGTCTAAAATTTAACTAAAATGCTATAATCGTGAAGATTTCAGTAATTTAGCATGACTTTATGATGCTAGTACACGATATATGTGCATTGTATTGTCAAAAACAGCACATATTTATGTAACAGAAGCATTCTACTTTCCAAAAAATAGCTAAAAGATTACATTTTCACAATTTTGCAAAACTGCTTAATTTTTGGGCCAAAAAGGGGTCTTACCGAACCTACTCCTTTTAACAAAATATTTTCCTCAGTAACTCATGGGCTAATTTTATTATAAATTGAGATAATGAGATAATTGTAAGAAGCAAGAATGTTCAGTAAAGTAAGATCTACAAACACATCACCATTACCAAAACACAATTTTGTCATGAATCCATCTGTGTCCTTTGTTTGATATGCACATAGGCCAAGGTGAGCGACACAGGCTCTTAAGAGCCTCTACTTTTTCAAAATCAATGAAAAAATAACAACGATTTAATAAGCTTTTCGAAAATGGCTTTTGAAACTATATGTAATAAAATTCTAAAAAGAAAATTAGGGGTTAGCGGGAATTTTTGTCATGGCACTACATGGATATAACCAGATGATTCCATTTATGTGGCAAAATCTCAAAACCAAGAGGAGCGAAGATCGTTAAATAGAAGTTTTTCTGTCATGAGTCAATCATCTTCTCATAATCATGATAATAATTTATCATTTTTTTTTTCTATTATAAAGTCTACCCAGATAGTTGCAGGAAATGATGCAGCTATTGAAGACTTTCCCTTTATCGCAGTAGTTCAAGGACGTGCAAAGCGCCAGGATCCATGGAAAAATTATTGTAGTGCGGTTATTATCTCAGAAACTATGCTTGTTACTTCAGCAGCTTGTATTATAGAACCGTATGTTATTTGAATGTTTTCCTTAATCTTATATGATTTTTTTCCATATTATCTTTTTAACATATATTACCAGAATTTACTTTTTTTGCCGATTCTATTTATCCAATAGCATAAACAACTCATCTTTTCAATATATTTTGTATCTTAAGCTTTGTTTCCTTCATCATATTAGGCTCATATCAAGTATGCACCAAATCAACTTATTTTGATAAAATTACTCCGTCGTTTTTTTTGTCTTGTCTTGTTTAAACAAGAAGTGAAGCTTTTGAAATAGATCTATCAAAGAACGAATTTATGTCATTTTTCGTGATTTTAATGCTGAAGTTCAAGTCTATATTTTTTTTCTAATTGATACCTACACTGTTGTCTTTGTTGAAATGGTGTTTGAATCTCCTAAACTCTTTTATCTTCTCAAAAAAATTTTCTTAAAAAAACCCTAATTAAAACTGTTTTACTTTTGATGAGAATTCAAATAAATTTACAGTAAACATAATTATACATTGAACAAAATAAAATCAATAAGCTAAATGACTGCGAAAAATAACTTTAAACGCATGGAACTATAAATGATAATGTTTGCAATTTAACGAATTGTCAGTTGATTTGTCCCAAATACAGCGAACTTTAAAATGACTTTATAATATTTTTAATTTAATATTCAAGCATAAATAAGAAAATCTAGCATTTAATAACATATCCTAATCTGTCTATTCTTGTTATGTTGTCATATAAATATTTTCAATTTTAATTGAATGAAAATTTTAGACTCCAGTTGTAGGGCTTTTTCTCTAGTTTGAAGTTGTATGAACTCATCTAAATCATAAGAAAGGTGATTTTTGAAGAAAAAACAACGAGTTTTTTTGCATTGAAATCAGAATTCCGACTCTTCTAAATGTTGCGCAAACAATTAATAATAAAGCTGTTCTGCCAAAAATGCAGCAACAATTAAAGGATTACTTCAGAGAATACATATTTTGTAAATATATTTATTTGGGGTAGATATTGATGGTCTTAACAGCTGCATATGATGTGGGCAAATTACTGAATTACTATAAATAGGCGAGTTAAGTGTGGCTTGTAGAATTTTTCAGATAAAGATATACAAATAAGAACTATTAAACACTCCAAAATAGTAAGTATCGCTAAGGTGAAGGGGAAATGTGCATGTTCAATTATATAGAATTGAAATTTAAACAACAGAAAAAAATGTTTATGAGACCCAACAAGTCCTTGAAGAGTGAGAAAACTTTTCCTTCGATAAGGCCAACAAAATATCTCTTTAGTACATATAAGACGATTACTTATATTTATTTTTAAATCAATGATATAAAATAGAAACGACCAAACAAAAGGTTATTATGGACCATATCTGTTTATATCCATCATGTCCATAGTCTGATCAATTATAGTTTTCAAGGGTTAGTAGATGGTAATAGTTTGAAAACGCAAAAAATCGTATACCTTGTGATCAGTTAAATTTTGGTCTTTTATTCCAATATTCGTTTTTAAATTTAACATGCAAATTTTAGTCATATCAGGAAAAAATAAAATTGTCAGTTAAAACCTCTTCAATTTAGTTTGGAACATTATTGTTAAAGCTTAAAAAAACTAAATTGTTTGACTGTTTTATATCATAAAAAGCACTCAATTTAACTAATATTTTTATAACACATAATGACTTTTTTTCTATTCGTCTCGTTTTTTGCCAATGAGACAACTCTCAATCAGAGGCCAAACGACATAGAACTTACAACAATAGATGGCAGTACGACCTTTAAAATGTAGCCATACCCATACTGCATAGTTAGTTATAAAAAAAACCCGAAATGACAAATGTGAAACAATTCAAACGAAAAAACTCGTGTCCTGATTCATATATAAAAGATAAAAGAATGAACGAATAGAAATACGATATACATCAAGAAACGACAACCACTGAAATACCTAATCATGACTTGGGACAGGCAATACAGAATAAATACAATCCGTTTAGTTTGCAATTATCCTACTGTGTTCTAAGTGGTACAATTTTGTCGATATGCCGCAATGAATTGCATTCACATCTTTCCAATTAATAGTGTTGTGGGCTCACAGTCAGTTTGAAGGTATTTTATCAGGCAGAAAAGACTTCAGTCTGACACTTAACGGTAAGGGGCGTATTTATATAGCACCTTTAACAGCTATATTCTAATGTTTTACTACTCTATAATAGGTTTTATGTCATAATTGCTACATTCTATCAGTCAATTTGTGTACTTTTTGTCAGCCCACTATTGACTCCAACATGACCTGTTAGAATGAATGTCCTAAATATTGGCATCTTGTCTATGTAATATAAGCAAATATTATTATATCATCCCTTTTAACATCTTAGTCTTACAATGGTCAATTGATGTGCTACGTAAAACTATTTCTTTAACATATTAATTTATATTGCAGCATCCACATTATAATTGGAATGTCAAGGACGAATTTGGCGTTCAATTTGACAATAACATAGCTGTTATTGAACTTCATTCTCCTCTGAATTTTGGACCTAAATGTCAAAGTATCTCTTATACAACAATCAAAGGTTGTGGTGGTTTTAAAAACTGTCAAATATCAGGGTGGGGATTCATTGATGATAATAGTAAGTGACAGGGGGTTAATAGTACGTGTTTTTTTGGTTTAACGATGTTCGTTACTCTATTAAGAAATAACCAAGCTTTTTAAAAGCTCATTACAAATAGATAGTTTAAAGATAAAGAGCTTGGCGGGAAAAGATTCTCTCTAGATTTTACATAAATATATTTTCCTTTTAAAAAAATAACTAAAATTTTATAAAATACTGTATAAGTGTTTTTAAAAATAAGTAATAAAATTATAAAAGGAAAAGTAGGTCATAGTTACAGAACTATTTATTGGCAACACATGGATAAAACCAGAGGATTCTGAATATCTGACAAAAACAAAACTAAAAGTAGCGAGCATTCTTAATTATCTATGAGATACATGTATTTAAAAATCAATTGATATTCAAAACATATAAAATGAAAAAAGTCCACAATGTTTTTTCCGCTGTCATTAACACGTACGATTAAAACAAATAAAGTAATAAAGTTTGAATACTTCTGATGGATCCTTTACTTTGTATATAGTTAGGGTTTACATACTTCATAACTTAAATGTGATTTTCCTGATATGATGTCCGAAGATGTATACAACACTAAGTGTTTCGATATAAAGATAGCATTCGCCATTGCCAAATATGGTTGCTTCAGAATTTCACTGATCGATATGAACTTATAATGAAGCTTGATCATCAATTTGTAATTTCTGCGCGTGTTTGTCTCTTCAATTCAATATGATAATGTACGATGTGATCACATTTCAACCGTTGATGTACCTAATACTGTGAACCAACTGATTTTCGCGAGCAATTTATTTCCGAGACATTTGCGAGTAGAAAAAATATGAATCGCCGCCAATATGTAAAACTTTGATTTTTTTTATATTTATCTTTAAGAAGACACTTTTAAAATCGAGAAATTATTTCGCTACGAAATGGGTTAGAAAGGGCTAAACGCGAAATAAAGTGTCCGTAAAAAATAAGTTGGTTAACATTATGTGGAAGATTACACATTACACAGATGATATCGGATATGTTCCTTGTGTCGTAACTTCAATACACATACAGGGATCTCCACTGTTCCAGCGAAAAAAATCTGTTAACAGCATGTGATATATTGTTGTTGAATTAAAAAAAAAAGTAACTACAATACCCTTCCATATTCATGAATGTGACCTACCGAATTATTATATTTATCGGATTTGTAATAACATAAGCAACTCGATGGGTGCCACATGTGAACAGGATCTGCTTACCCTTCCGGAGCACCTGAGATCATCCCAAGTTTTTGGTGGGGTTCGTGTTGCTTAGTCTTTAGTTTTCCTATGTTGTGTCTTCTGTACTATTATTTGTCTGTTTGTCTTTTTATTTTTATCAATGGTGTTGTCAGTTTATTTTCAATCCACGAGTCTGGTATCTTTCGTCCATCTTTTACAATTAATGTAAGCTAACAGCTGATGTACTCTTTAAAAAGAGACTGCATCGTTACGTTACAATTTATTTTCTGCACGGCTTCTGTTATCACGTATTTGGCAATTGAAGTGTTTGATAGCATGTGCTGTCTTTCAAATATTCTAATTAGCACTAGTATATTTCGATATATGTACATATTTTGTGATCAACTTAAAAAAGGTGAACAAGTTTGTAAGTTTATCAATTTTTAAACAGTTCATAATAATATCATTTATTGAACAGAAACAGAGACAGAAACTCTCCAGTTTGCAGACATATCAGTTATATCCAATGCCGAATGTAATGATCTAGTAGATCCTAAAGTACCGAAGCGTCAAATATGTACTTATGATAATAAAAAACAACCCTGCAATGTAAGTATAAAAAAACTAATCTTAATCATACGCGTTTAAACAGTAACATATTTTTAAAGTCCATTCCGCATTTTACAGTATGCCTTACATTACTTTAAGCATTTCCAGATGATGAAGGCAATGCAACAAGAGTCTTTATATTGCAGTTCACTATTATTCTAAAATCTTTTTGATAATACATGTACTAGAATATATCTCTAAGTTGACTGTTTCTATTTCACATGTATGCATTAATTTGGGTTATATCCCCTTACATAATCAGTACATGCTACCAAAATATGTCGCGTTTGAAATTCTTGACAACTCTGTCAGCCACACATTTAACATAATAAGGAAAACCCCTTGTATTTATAACTGTTAAAATGTTAATATTACATCTCTATATTGAAAAGTATATATTATGATAAAATAATATTTGTCTGTATGCATGTAATTCAAAACGTCTTTTAGTTGCATGATAATAATAAATGCTGCATTTTACAGTATGTATTAGTATATGAAATTCTTTATTTTATGAAAATACTATTTGAAAATAATTTTAAAAATAATTTAAATTTGATGAAATTAAAAAAAAACTAATTTCAGGGTGACGCTGGTGGACCTTTGACATGTGAAATAAATGAAAGACGTGTTCTTGTCGGAGTGTTCGGATGGTTGTATGATTGTGATGCTAAAAACCCGACATTTTATACACATGTTGCCTATTATACTTATTTTATTGAAAAATGGACTGATATAAAGGGAATTCCCTAAATTTCAGAGCTAAACAAACGGTGTCTGAAAAATATGAAATAAAAGAAAAAAAATCGTTTTAAGTCTTTTCTTGTAAAGAAATATAAATTAGGCACTCTTTAAATAATATCAGTATGTTCAATAGCACGACTAACTATATTGAATGATTGTCACAAAGATATGTTCCTAAACTTTTTATGAAGTATTTCGTGTAAAGAAGACCATTCTTCAAAAGGAAACATTGTTTATGTCCTTCTGGAATATATGGGAACCGATAAAAAGAGAGCAACAAAAAAAAAACATATACAGAAATTCACAAAAAAAATCCCCATTTCATTTTTATGACTTCATAAAGATGAAGAGACAAAAACATCATACAATAAAACATAACAGTATCTTAATCATGTTAATTTTCTAATTTAAAGTCTCAAAATACTGTCAGATATTGAGACACGAACTACTAATGAACACCAAACATGTACAGCCGCTTGAATATTTCATAGTTAAATGCAGTCATTAGATATAAAATGAGACTTACCCTTTAAGTAAAAAAAAAAATCACTTCAAAAGCTGTTATAGGTTCATTCAAGTTAATTTAACGATAGACAGTTGTCCCTTAAAGTTAAATTTACGCTAGAAAAATGTCCTTTAAAGTGAAATTTACGATAGAAAGATGTTGTTGTCCATTTGTTTGATGTGTTTTGTCATTTGCTTTTGCCTTTTGATTAGAGACTTTCCGATTGAATTTTCCAGGGAGTTCAGTATTTTTGTAATTTTACTTTTTATGATTCTGATACCAAACTTACTACGGCATGATAACCAATCGACAAGCTGTCACACGATATTTACCTTGTTGTCCTATGTTTAAAGAGAGATTCATTTTTGTTTGTAGGAAAAGACAGACACATCTTACATGTCTTGATCATACATACGACTTAATGTAAGACAAAACGTAGACACTGATATTGATAAAATTTACCAAAAATCGGACCAGCTTTTATAAAAGGTTTTTATATTTCAATTCTGTATATTCGTTTCTGTATACAAAAAACAAATTACTTCGAATCTTTTTAAGAAAAAGTCAGAAATAAATCTGCATATGTACTTGTTATGTAAATATTAATCGAAAGCCATTTCCTGTTTCTTATTTGTCGGGTTTTTTCTACCTTCTTTTACTCTTAATAGGGAATCTGGTGATTACATTTTCTTAAGCTTTTGTGTTTTCTTTCGTTATAGTAGTATTTCATTGCATGTTAAATATTTTACAATTGAAATATTACGTTCTGGCATTTTATAACCCATCAAATCTACGACCATTTAATTAAAAAATATAAAAAAACATAATTGAGCCTGCAGGTAGGGTCGTCCATTAAAAATAAAAGTTAAGGTTGCATGCTTGGTCAATCCACTATTTTTACCCGGTGTCGCTAACTAAACCCGGTTCACTTCGTCCCTGTTTCCATCTGTTCGAAACACTTTTAGTAGAAACATTTGTCCATAATTTTCATGTAAATTATTTGCGAATCAGTCAAGTAGGCACTGCCTGTTTCCCGAAAAGATTTAATTTTTCAATACTCCTTTTACAAGGAACATTTCCCCACAACTAAACTGGCTTGTTCTATTAGGAACTAATTTATCAACAGCTTGCTTATGTTAAGTTAAATTGTGCATCAGCCATGCAGTCACTTCTCTTTGCCAATTGTTTGAAATTGTACAGAATAGTTAAAACGGTTTCTATTTAAAAAAGAGAAAATCTATTTTATTCTCTTTTTTCCACTTTATACTTGAATGAAATGTGTATAGATGTTATATTGGCAAGCTTGTATATTTTGGGGCACAAGCAGGAAAAGTATCACGAACATGTTCCATGTACACTGAGTGTTGTAAAATGGCAATAGATTGGAAACAAGAAGGGGTTCCACCACTTGCATGACTTGTGTCAACAATGCATATCCGTTCAGTCATGTTCAAGACCAAATATAAAATCAAACCCTTCCAGAGAAGACAAAAAAAATTTGACGAAACTTTTTTGGTAAAATGAATGATTCAAATTTTGAAACTATAGCAAAACAGGGAGTGGTACACGTTTAATGTATTAGACCGCAAAAAAAAAAACGATTATAACCTTTTTGGAGCGTTTTTTTGCGGTCTGATACATTAAACGTGTAACACTTCCTGTTTTGCTAGTTTCAAAACTTGAATCATTCATTTTACCCAAAAAGTTTCGTCATTTTTTTTTCCAATCTATTGCTATTTTACAACATGTTCGTGATACTTTTCCTGTATTCTATAGCATGTATAGTAGGACAATATCATGCACTTGATAAAGAGATTGATTAAGATTGGTAGTAACATTTTTTACACAAACAGTACATCCATGCTGACAGTTGTTTGACAAGTACAACTCAGATTTATCTACAAATATTTCGACAATTATATGATTTATCGAAGCAACTGAATGTAAGGAATGTGTTTTATATAGTTGTTAGATTTTCAAATTCATTTTTCCCAATGTATTCTTAAATTATTCTAAAATTTAGCACACCATTTTTCATTTTTCATATTCAAGGAAACCATATTTGTTTTCGTACTAAATATTTTGTTCTCCATTCGTTAATTGTATGCCTTATTTTCTTGTAATATTACCTTATTATTTTCTACATATTTTTGTCTGTCGTACTAATTATTCAAATTAATCAGATGTAGTTTATTTGTTTTCATTTTATCGATTTACGCTATTGATGTATCTCTGGAAAGCTTTACTAATCGATAAAAGCCTTTAGTCATTTTCTGAAGGTCGACAAAGGGTATAACGAGTTTGTTCTTATTTAGAAAAATCATCAGGATTATTTTGTCAATTACCATTAAGGCAAGGCGATTTTCAACTGTGTTGCGTAATAAACAGTTCATCTGATGAAGGTACAGAAGTGTGGTAATGCTTGCGACTAGCTAAAAGGTTAAACTTTAGTTTAAACATATTTATTTAAAGTGGATTGGGAAACAAGTTTTGCAACTTATATTAATCCCTTTCCACTTTGGTGGTGCGAGTGCTGCCTTGTATCGGCATTAGCCTGCTCTTTTTCGATATCTACAAGGGTGTCACTAGCGTGCAAGAGATATGGCTCTCTCTTAACTCGGGCCAGACATCTATCGTCCCCTTCTTACGGACCATCATCGTGTCCTCAAAATCATTCTCGCAAATGGTGTCAAGAGAGAGCCGAAAATTCAGTCCCTAAAATTTTCATCCCGAAACGGGAATCGAACCAGGAACTATTGTGTTAGTAATCTGATCACTAACCACTACACCACGGCTCTCTTACGTTAAGCCTTGGGAAAGGGCTCCAGTTCATAGCTTACCTCTGTTAGCAGTATTATCAAATGACAAATGACAATAATAACATTAACGGTACCAATTTTTCTGCACCAGATGCGCATTTCGACAAATAATGTCTCTTCAGTGATGCTCGTGGCCAAAATATGTAAAATCCAAAGCTTATATAAAAGATGTAGAGCTATAATCCAAAAGTTCCAAAAAAGTATAGCCAAATCCGTGAAAGGAATCAGAGCTTTGCATGAGGGAGATACATTCCTTAATTTATAATATTTTTTAACATTTTGTAACAGCAAATTTAATAACACAAAACAATCCGTATTTTCATGCCAGTACCGGAGTACTGGCTACTGGGATGGTGATACCCTCGGGGACTAACAGTCCACCAGCAGAGGCATCGACCCAGTGGTAGTAATAACATTAACGGTACCAATTTTTCTGCACCAGATGCGCATTTCGACAAATAATGTCTCTTCAGTGATGCTCGTGGCCAAAATATGTAAAATCCAAAGCTTATATAAAAGATGTAGAGCTATAATCCAAAAGTTCCAAAAAAGTATAGCCAAATCCGTGAAAGGAATCAGAGCTTTGCATGAGGGAGATACATTCCTTAATTTATAATATTTTTTAACATTTTGTAACAGCAAATTTAATAACACAAAAAAATCCGTATTTTCATGCCAGTACCGGAGTACTGGCTACTGGGATGGTGATACCCTCGGGGACTAACAGTCCACCAGCAGTGGCATCGACCCAGTGGTAGTAATAACATTAACGGTACCAATTTTTCTGCACCAGATGCGCATTTCGACAAATAATGTCTCTTCAGTGATGCTCGTGGCCAAAATATGTAAAATCCAAAGCTTATATAAAAGATGTAGAGCTATAATCCAAAAGTTCCAAAAAAGTATAGCCAAATCCGTGAAAGAAATCAGAGCTTTGCATGAGGGAGATACGTAAAACGTAAGCACGTATTTTGATTTTGTTTTATATTTAATTTCCCGGGAGCCTCATTGAATAAATACTTGTTTTGTCTTTAGCCATAGAAAGCAATACAATTGTAACAAGAAATCGACAAGTCGAATATCATTTTGGTATTCGATACTTAGTACTTTTGAGCGATACTTGTACATCCGTTGGCATCCTCAATTTACACACATACCCTCCAAGTTGTTATATTTTTAGTCTAACTAACTTGACACGTTTGTAGTAAGTATAAACGATGTTAAAGATTATTTGTCAATGAAAGAGTAACAGACGACAAAAATTACCCTGTCAAAATTATGGCTTTAATCAATGTTAATTTAATGTATTTATATTGATAGTATGTCTGGGCTAGTAACTACAAAAACGTCGGGTAACAATTGTGGAGAATCATTACGATGTAATAACATTTAAAAATACTTAAAGTTAAAAATATAGGTGGAGGAGCTGATATATAGATTCCTACACTGCAACAAGTGTATTACGATATTTCTCCACTCGAGACAGTTAAATTTATTATTTAAAGCGCAAGTCTTTCCGAGCTTTTTAAATCATTAAAACTTAACTGTCGAGATTGGAGAAATATTGTACATGTTATACACAAGTTATAGTGTCGGAATCTCTGATGATTGTTATCCTTCTATTTTAAAGATGTTCAGAAACGTTGTTCTTTATATGCGACGTCATCAGGCATGGTCGCCTTTTTTTCCATGACGTCACAATAGGAAAATTTAGAAGAAATCAAAACATTTTGAAGTCATAATCAAATTTCGACTAATCATTTATCGAGAACATATATTTCACAAGTGAGTAGAAATATTTTTCTCACAAAGATCAAGGAATGTGAAAATAGCACAAAAATTAGAGAAATTATATTAAAAGTGATAGTACTAGTTCACCTTCGATATAGTTGTGTAATTACTATTTGTTTTACCCAGATGTTAACTACATGTTTGTACTATGTAATTAATGTATACTTGGTATTCATATATTCTAAAGCAAAAATGAAATGTATAATGTACATGATACAAAAGTACACGTAGTAGTAGTCAATGTGTCCTTGATATTCAAATATTATGAAGGAAAAAACATCAATGCAGAATCTGCGTAATTCAAAAGAGCACATAGTTAATATAAAATGTATTTAATACGTCTTTTGAAATTGAACACTTAAAATTATCAATACAAACTTGTCTTGTTTAACTTTTGATATCAGTTGACAGGACCAGAGACTGAATTGTTTTTATTAAAAGAAAATGAAAGAAATTGCATTTAGCGATAGATTTCAATTAATACAACAAAACAAAGAAAAACCGATCGAGGTAAAATCTAAAATAAATTAGCCAAAAAAAAAACCAAATACAAAAATATCAAAGAGGCTAATCTTTGATTATCATTCCAAACTATCAATACCTGGTATTAAATATATTGCGACAAATCCATGTTTCGTTAAAAGTAATTAACATGTCACTCAGGAGTTGCGCTCGAATAGAAGCAGTTGGAAGGTATAATCAAGTATAAAGTTGAAAACTAGTTCCTATTCAAAATACCAGAAAGTTTAACCCAATTTGATAAAAACAATACCCAGCTAGATGTAGTTTAATGAAAATAAGGAAATGTCATGTATTTCCAATGAGCATGATGGGACAATTTTTAAGAGAGACCAAAGGAGGAATTGCGAAAACTTTATTAAATATTTAAACATTTTACCCTTTTAATAAACAATAACTGACGAAGATATGATTTTATTTACAGTATATCCATCAACAATTGAAACCCTCTCCATTGAGAGAAATAATTAGGTGTTTTTAATTAACTGGTTGTCGTTTGTTTGCTGTACATTATATATATTTTGCTTTAATTATTTTACATCCATCTGGTTCTTAATTGATTTTCTCAAAAAAATAGTCAGTTTGGGCCTCAAATGTATCAAAAGAAAAGGGTTGAACGAGCTGTGAAAGGCAGGTAATTTTTTTTAAATGTTCTTAAGCTGTTGATGGAGTTATATGTCTTATATAAACTGCCGTTGTGTGATTGTGTTTTTTTTTAATTTCAAATGTATTATTTGATTTGCATGTACATGTACATTGCTCTTATAAAGGTATTCACTGGTTCTCATTGAACCAATAGGATACTTGATTAACTTCCTCTTTAAAGTCAGAATTCATTAACACATAATCCTTGTACAGTGCAAATATGTTTTTAACATCTGCTGAAACTTTCTAACCTATCATGATTATAACATGTTCATAAATGTATTAAGTTTTTCTGCCATTTTTATTGAATTCATAAGGCAGACGTTTGCTTCGAGTTCATATAATCAAACCCAAAGTAAAATAGCAACGATTCATTTCTGTTCAAATAAAATAAACAATCGAACATTCATTCGTTTCAACCACCCACTTAATACATGACAACACTTTAATCATAAACAATTGATTTATGTATATACACGATTCGTACCATTCAAAATAACTCATATTGTAACATAATTATTTAAAATGAAGAATCCGTTAATACAAATGATATCGGATATGTTTCTTACTTCGGAACTACAATCCCTCTCCCTTTTTATTAATGTGACCTACAAAATTAGACTATTTATCGGGTGTGTAATAACATGAGCAACATCACGGGTGCCATATGTGGAGCAGGATCTGCTTCCCCTTACGGAGTCATTGAGATCATCCCAGTTTTTGGTAAGGTACGTGTTGCTTAGTCTTTAGTTATCTATGTTTTTTTTGTACTATTATTTGTCTGTTTGTCTATTCATTTTAAGCCATGGCGTTGTCAGTTTATTTTCGATTTGTGAGTTTGACTGTTCCTCTGATATCTTTCGCCCCCTTTTAATACAGGAATGACCGACGAAGCACAAACTAAATATTAGAACGCAAAACACATGACATATGGTACTAGCAGTTACTGAAACCTAGTTGAAAGTTAAGAACAATTTATTAAACAATTATCCATAACAAAAACTATAATTGGGTACACATCAAATAGATTTTGTGGAAAGACGACGTAACACATGCGATTCGAAAAGGCTTCAACGTAAGTATCGGTAGTATTTTGCACATTGAGTCTTTATAACCGTACGGCAATACATATTTAGTTATGTTTCAATCTATTGGTAAGAAAAACTATGTAAGGAACGATGATAGCAGTATGTAAAAAATCTATATTTTTATTTTTTTGTTGTTCAATCATTGATGAAAGTGAAAAAGAGAAATAATAATTCGCTTTTAGCAAAACGTATGATTTAATTTTGTCAAAATAAACGAATAAACATTGATAATGAATTATTGACTTACATTTAGCCCCTCAACTAGATATGGATAAAACGTGAATTGTGTTTTTATAGTTATTTTAAGGAAAAAAATGTCAACATTGAAAGTGAAATATAGAAAAAAATCATTTAACTGACTAATTCGATACACAAAAAAAAACCAACATTGTTATACAGGTTAAAACGATAAGAATACATTAAAAAACCTAGCAAATCAAAATGCACAAATATGCTTTATCTATTGATATCTTTATTTATGATTATATCACTTATATGGTCATCAGATGTTTTTCATAGGCCAACTAGCTATATATATATAGATAGTTTATTGGATTGCGTCTAGACTAAAATCCACAAGAAACGAAGCTCTATTTTCTCGCCTCCCTGCATTTAAATGATTAGTTTTAGAACAATTATAATAATGTGGATACATGTTTACATTGGTATCTATCATATATTATAATTTAGGTCAAATCGGTGACCATGAATTTGAAAGCTTGTGTCCCTTCAAATGTCATATTTCCAATATCAGATTATATAGCTTCTCTTTACCCAACGTATAATCGATTTTATTACCTTGTTTTCAGTTACATAAATGTATTTTTGATTAAGTCGGTGGCACGTGACCGCTATTCCTATCAACATTGTGTATTCCAGCATAAGCAACATGGATTAATGTAACATTTATTTCAATACTAATTTACAATGTCTTTTTTAGTTTATAAAGAGGTAAACAAGGGTTCTACAATATAATTGTATCTCGTGTGGTCTAATGATGAACGGTCATTTCAAAATTTGTATTATGTTATTCCTTCACAAATGCAAAAGTGTAATTTCTAGCCTTGATCCAGATTGTTTATCCAAAAAGTTTACTTTATTATGTTTATGTCCCTATGTTTATCCTTCTTATCACAATTTACCTTGTAATACGTCGACATTTTTTTCTGAGGACAAGGAGAGGTATAAATATTTCATTTCATGTTACTTGGGGAGTAGGAATATTACAGGACAAGACTCGCACAATAAACGTTTAACCCCCCTAACTTGGTAAGTAATTTCTAAAAAGTGCATTTCACATTTTCATAGTTTTTAAAATTTAATTTAATTTATTTGCAAATATAAACATGATAAATAAACTCATCATAGATACCAGGACTAAATTTAGTATATACGCCAGACGCGCGTTTCATCTCCAAAAGACTTATCAGTGACGCTCGAATCCAAAAAAAGTTACAAAGGCCAAATAAAGTACGAAGTTGAAGAGCATTGAGGACCAAAATTCCTAACAGTTTTGCCAAATACAGCTAAGGTAATCTATGCATGAGGTAGAAAAGCCTTAGTATTTCAAAAAATTCTAAAATTTGTAAACAGTAGATAAATGATGTTTCTAGAATTCAAAACTGTCTAAGAACTAATTATGCGTTAAAGCATCATCAAAATATACAGTAAAAGGGTTTGTTAAAAAAAATAAAACATAAAAGAAATAGTTTAATTGCGGGCTTGAGCTGACATGTCAGTAATTGCTAGTAGTACTTTATTAATTTATGTATCTTTGTCATTTTATTTAGTTTCTCTTGTTCCCTATTCTGTCATCGGACTCTGACTTCTTTTGAAATGACTTTAATTGTGCATATTATTGTTTGCCTTTTGATCTACATTTGCTAGATGTATAGGGAGAGGGTTTAGATTTCACAAAACATGTTTAAACCCGCCGCATTTTAGTGTCTGTTCCAAGTCAGGAGCATATGACCTTTGTAAGTATTGTTTGTTGATTAAATTTTGATTATTTTATATGTTTTGGAGTTCAATATGACTTAAATTTTTACTAGACTAGTACACATGTTCAGTTAGATGCCAACTAGGGCCAACTACAGTGTGCGGGATTTTCGCACTGCGTTGAAAACCCATTGGTGGTCTTCGGCTGTGATCAGCTCTGAGATCTGATTGTTGTCTATTTGACATATTTCTTATTTACATTCTCAATTGTATTAAAAAATTACAAATGTATAAAACATATGTCAATTGAATATCTCTCGTAATTATGGTAATTAATGCTTGATGTTTCATTTCATATTAGGAATGCGATCAAAACTGTGTATTGATTATTTTGATAAAGATTTCTTAGTTGCCCTCAAATGCCCTTATTTGCCCTAAAATGTGAAAAATATACAGATAAGAAGATTATGTAAAGGAAAAAACAGACAACTATCAATAAAATATTAAAACGCACTACTGGTTAAAAAATAGCCTTTAACAATGAACCGTATAGTAAGGCCGATATCTTGAACTTATGACATTATTCCTAAATGAAATGTGTATGTTTTGAAAAAAACAGTTTAACTCCTGGTTGCAACTATTCTTATGTATGTGTTTCATACACACAAAGAGAGGACTTGTTAAAACTATTATATGAGATTGACAAATGCATATTGATCAATTATAGAGACTCTAACACAGTTTACAATTCTTTCTTTGATTCGCAACATTTTCGTAAGTTTAACTCATTCTGCATTTTTTATTTACAAATTTAAATCCAGGTAAAAATCATTCCTGAAATCAGTTGTAGGACTAATCATATAAACGTGAAAAGAGTTAAGAGTATGCGTTTAACTCGTAAATGCATTCAAATATGCAAAGCAAGATATATTATTGATACTTAAAGACCAAACAGCCTATTGTTTATGCGCATCAACTTACGCAACTTGGTACAATGTAGTGACATAAAAGATCTATGACGTTGTTTCTAGCAATAAAAAAAACTTCAAATTATAACGTTCTAATTCGCGTTTTTCACGGATTCCAACATACTGTACGCCTAACAATACGTCTCCCAAGAAAAGAGGAATTAAGCGTTGCGCTGATATCTTGTGGAAATTTAACACAAATGGACACAAAAGATACTACACTATATTTAACCTTCGTTCTAATAAAAATAATAATATATAAATATTGATTTTGAATTTTTTGCGCCGATATGCATTTAATTTTTTTTATTCTTTCACATGGGTAGATTTGTCTTATAATTGAGCCGATCTGAATTTCATATTTTTATTCTTTCCCTTGTGTAGATTTTGTCTTATATTTGCGCCGATCTGCATTTCATTTATTTATTCTTTCACTTGTGCAAACATTGTCTATTCAAAGATTTTTTTTTTTTTATAAAAGAAGGTTTGTTTGGTTATTTTTTTATCTTTACAGCTGCAAATGGGCGGGTCAGTTTACGGAAATTTACTTATTTTTCAGAATAAAAAACATGCGTATTCGGTGTGGCTTTGATAATTTCTCAGCTCGAAATAAACAAAAAATAACTGTAAGACGCTTCGTAATTGTAAGTATCTGATTTTACAATCTGTGTTTTTTTTAAGGAGAAGGGAAAACAATGTGCATGTTTTCTTCATGCAAATTGAAATTTCAATAACGGGAAACAAATGTGTTTGAGACCCTATAAAATCATATCCGAAAAGACAAAGTAAACCATGTATTGATTAATGATAATGTAAAGAAAAAACATGTATGTTAAAAAAATACCCATATGAGAACTTTAAGTATACTGTATTCTAAATATTGTCATTAAAAGAGTGGCGAAAGATACCAGAGGAACAGTATAACTCATAAATCGAAAAAAACTGACAACCCAATGGCTAAAATTGAAAAAGACAAGCAGACAAATATTAGTACTCAAGAAACCACGTCTACTTTTATTTTTGTCCATCTGATGGGTTAAGCCTTTTTCAACTGATTTTTATAGTTCGTTCTTATGTTGTACTGATATACCAATGTCCCAGGATAAGGGGAGGGTTGGGATCCCGCTTACATGTTTAACCCCGCCACATTATTTATGTATGGGCCTGTAATTCAGTGGTTGTCGTTTGTTTATGTGTTACATATTTGTTTTTCGTCCATTTTTTTATATAAATAAGGTCGTTAGTTTTCTCGTTTGAATTGTTTTATATAGTAATATGGGGCCTTTTATACCTGACTATGCGGTATGGGCTTTGCTCATTGTTGAAGGCCGTCCGGTTACCTATAATTGTTAATGTATGTGTCATTTTAGTCTCTTGTGGACATGTATCTTTTTGGAAATCATACCACATCTTCTTTTTTATATAGAAAACTAAAGACTGAGCAACACGAACCCCACCAAAAACTGTGGGTCATCTCAGGTGTTCGGTAAGGGTAAGCATATCCTGCTCCTCATGTGGCAGTCGTCGTGTTGCTCATTAAAATGATATGCCTGTTATTTGCCTTCGTGATATTTTTTACTCTTAGCAAAATCATTAAATGAGATATACCATATCAAATGTATGGTGGGTACATCTGTTAAACATGGTTTTAGTCCATCTTTAGTTGTTTGCGATTTTTGACATGCCCATAACCTGCATTATATAAGAGAGGATTCATTAATCAAACGGTCAATACAATCAATATGAAAAACATTTACTGACTGATTAGAATAACAACGAAACAAACTAAAGAATTCCAATTAGTCAATGATTATCATATTCATCAGGCCTAAACAAATGTATCTTTGCAAAATTAAACAAATAACACTATATTTTGTAAGTGACCTCACCATTGAATCATGCATGACATATTTCAATACGTGTCCTAGATATTGGCATTATGTCTATGCTATTAAACATTTCCAATTGTGTTTTCCATTTTTACATCTTCGTATTAGAAGGGCCAATTGATGAACTGCGTCAAACTGTACCTTTGCAATACTGACTTGGTAACTTTGTATTGCAGCATCCACGTTATAAAGAGGACGAAACCGTTCAATATGACAATAACATAGCTCTTATCAAACTTCGTACTCTTCTCAAATTTGGTCCAAATGTAATAGTATATCTTATACAACGACCAAAGATATTCGTGGTCTTAAAAACTGTCAAGTATCCGGATGGGATTCATTGATGCTAATAGTAAATTATATTATATAAATATTAGATTTATTGTTTTAATCATTTACGCAATATACAAAAATCCTAGGAGATTCATGACATATCAAATGAAATTCTGAAGTCAAAAAAATGTCATTTAAACTTAAGAAAATAAATAGATAAGGAAATTAATTTGAATACTTTTTACCAATCTTTTTTTGTTTGTCTGCAATAGCCATTAATTATTTAATCAAAAATCCTGACGATAGTTTAATTTATTTTTTCTTTGGTTACTAACATATAGTGTTTGCCAATTTGACTTTCGAAGATCCATACCCCCATTATTATATTAGTAAACATATATGTGTTGCCATCCCAAGTTTGTTTTAATATCAATTAGCAAAATACTCTAAATCATGATAACTAATATGTGAGTACTGCTCAGTAGTTACTTCTCAATTCAATATGTCGTGCTCAAAATCCATAGACTCTTGTCCAGAATATGTTGCAGATGCCATTGAATGTTAGCTAAAACCTAATGGGGCAATTTAATTAAAACGGCTTCCCTAGATAATAATTTAGATGTTTCACAAATCATTCTTCTCGTATTCGCAGTGAATTCGACTATACCGTTTTTCCATCACTTAAACCGATTGAAAATGAGTCATAAGCCTGTAATTATTGATTGTTGAATGTTGCTGTGTTACATAGTTGTTTTTCGTTAATATTTTGTGCATTAATTATATCATGAGTTTTCTCGCTTGAATTGTCTTATATTTGTCATTTCGTCGCCTTTTAAAAGTGACAATGCAGAATCGGCTTTGTTCACTGTTGAAGGTTTAGCGTTGACCCATAATTGTTAATTGTTTTGACATTTGGTTTCTTGTGAAGAATTGTCTCAATCATACCACATAATCTTTATATCTTTATATATTTTTTTTCAATTACAAAAAGACTTGTTTTTTCAATAACATATAAAACAAATGTCACTTTGCAAAATTAAACAACTAAAATTGAAAATTCACTTTATTATTGTACAGAAACAGAGTCACCTGCCACTCTCCAGTTTGCAGATATTTCAGTTTTATCCAATTCCAAATGCAATGATCTAGCATCTCATGAAGTGCCAAAGAATCAAATATGTGCGTATGACTACAAGAATAGAAGACAAGCATCAATGTAAGTATAATTAATTTGAGGTCTGTAAAACAGCCATACGGATAACATTGAGATAATTAGAAAACAGTTATTTTTTAAAACTTAGTTTTCATGACCCTTTGATATATTTTGCCTCTTTTATGATTGATAAAACATGCGAAATAATATTAATAAATCTCACAATAGTAGCATTTTTCTCTGAATACTTCTAACCTTTAAAATGTGTATTTCAGTAGTTTGATGATCGTTTTACTATTAAAATTACATTACGTTTAAAAATGTACTGGAAAAAAGATGCAACAAGCGATACTTGATTTGACTTTGTAAACATACGGTGACCCCTTGAGTAGTTCAATCCACTATTTTCTACAGTTCAAAATATATACATGCATCATGTCAGGAATATGACAGTTGGTGTCTATTTGTTTGATTTGTTTTGCCATTTGATACGGGACTTTCCGTTTTGAATTTTCCTCGGAGTTCAGTATTTTTGTGATTTACTTTATACATCAATTTTATACCATGATCACGGTGGCAAAATGTCCATATTCGTCTATATTACTAGCCTAATAGCTCTGAGTTTGTGATTTGATTCCCGTATATGGAAGGTGCATTCAACTCTGACCTCATTTGAGAAGAAGTGTCAGGTGTACTCACTCGGCTCTCATACTTCCATCACATAAAAATATTTCGCCACAAAATCGCCAACAGTTTTATAAAGGCGTCAAATTCCAATCAATCAATCAGTCATTCAATCAGTGGTAATGCTCAAATGATATGCATATGTGTACACTCCAATGATTTATAGTAAAAGGTTTTGCATAAAATTTGCAATTTCCTGTACTCAAGTAAATATTATACGATTACTGTATATTTACCGAAACAAATAACAGCAATTGTTTTATTCCATATTCTGAGAAAAATGTATGTAATAGAAATTATTTACCCAAACCAATTGTTAATCAAACATTTTTTACCAAAATTATACACGTAAAAACGCCCGACGATTTGCGCGGTGAATATACTTTTACCCCAGGTGAATATGCTTATTTATTCAAAATCCTATTCATATATAAAAACCTACTACAGTTTGGTCAATATGGAATAAATCGAGTTACTGTGCGAAACCGTGTGTGATCATGAACGTTCTGCATTACTCGTTTTGATATCGAGTGTTCAAGCATATTCTAAACACATCAAATTGTAATGTCAATAAAACAAATACATACAAAGTAGTTATTAATTTGAAAAAAAATGTTTTCTCAATTGAAATTGCTATTCTGTTTCCAGGGTGATGCTGGTAGACCTTTGACATGTAAAAGAAGGGGACGATGTGTCCTCATCGGAGTATTTTCATGGTTATATAATGAGTGTACTGCTGAAAAACCATTTGTGTATTCATCCCTTGCATATTATACTTCATTTAATGAAAAAGTGACTGGAATAAAAGGAACTCCTTCAAAGTATTCTAAATACAGAATGTATGAAGAATATCAAATAAAAGAGAATGACAATTGTGTGTGGTCTTTGAGTGTAGAAAAACAGCATTCACACAATTTTATTACCCTGCCCAATAGCATTACTATGTACAGTGATTAAAATGATGGTTACATGAATTCTGAAAAAAAAATATAGATGTTGTTTGTTTAGAGGTATTTCGTCTATAACACATATTATCAATCATTCAAGACAAAAATAAAAACCGTGAATTAATATGTTGCCCAGTAAGTTAGGCAGTCCCTCCTGCTCATGTTGAGCTTAACATGTCTGTGCGCATGGTAGATGGATACCAGACGAAATGTCTATTAATTTTACAACACATATTACTTTTACCTGTTTCATCAAGAGCAAAATCAGGACTTGTACACGCTTAACTTTGGTCTCCTTCAGACCGTACGAGTGTTTTTGGGTAAACACAGTTTGTTTAATATATCTTATCTTCATTTGAAAGGAATATTCATATAATTTGGTTACTGCCTAAAAATATAATTTGTACCGTGTAAGAAGATAAAGGTCGATGTGGTATGAGTGCCAATGTCACGCAGAACAACAAGCTATAAAATGCCCCCAAAAAATTACTAGTGTAAAACCATTCACACTGGAAAACCAACCCTCCAATCTATATAAAAAACGATTAACGAGAAATATTTATGAACGACAAACAAACGCGAACTACTGAACATCAGATTGCTAAAGAATTTTTGTAGCTGTCATGTCTACATTTCCTGTTTGCCAATAGTTGAAATTATACAACATACATACGGATGTATTAAAAACATTTTCATACAATACTGCGACTTCTATGGCACAGATAATTCATATTTAGTCGAAAGCGAAATGATTTTGAATGATAACATGCTGACAATTTGTACATTAGACGTGCACCTACTTTCTGCTTAGCTCTAGAGGTATAAATAGTTACTACTGCAATCAATAGACAGTCAAAACTGAGTTTGTGAGTTTAAACTCTGCTCTTGAGGGTACACTCGACTCTAATATGAATTAACAAGGATAGCCAGTTTTCCTATCAAAGGTCTGTGGTTTCCCCGGTCACTTCAGCTTCCTCTACCAATAAAAACTGCCCGCCACGATATAGCCTAAATGCGATGCTTTGAATTGGCCTTAAAATAACAAAAATCAAATCAAATCAATCATAAGTTTTACGTCTCTTACATGTATTCATGTCATTGTACAAGTAAATATTTAGTTAAAATAATCCATACTTGTGCAAAGGAGGATAATCTTATGTTTGGATTGGAGCTTGATTAAGATGAGTTGAAATGTGGTGCCACGTCAGGTTTGACAATCGTTAGCAAGACTATGCCTGTTTTTTTCCATTCGTTTCATGTGTTTGATATTTTGATTTTTTCTTTAGAAATGGGATTTTTCGTTTTAAATTTTCCTCGGAGTTTATTATTTTGGTGATTTTACTATTTGCAATTTTTGAACACTCACTGTACAAGACAAATGATCGTCGATAGTTTAACAAGACCGGTGGACATCGAAACTTATATTAGATCAATTGTAATAATCAACACAGAAAATAATTCATGTACGTTGAATAAAATTAAATATAAGACCAATTCTAGGCGTTCAGCTGTTATAAGCTCTTAAGTCGGGTTGATGTCTTCAAGATATTGTTGAAAATTAGTAGTAACATATATAGGTCGTTTACCAATTAACAGTGGCGAAAGATACCAAAGGGACAGTCAGTACGCGCCTTATTCTAGATTATGTACATATGCTTGTGTATGGTTATGAAAAATCAAATAAATAATCTCTATTATAGTTGTCTTTGAATTACGTATTTTACACATACTCTCTGTGCTATATAATTGAAGTTAAACAAACATTCAAGGTTTTTAGTTTATGTTATAAAAGTCGGACATCTACCAAACTACACAAGTGACCATTGTCATTATTTTCGCATTAATCAATGTTTATTAAATAAATCACGACAGTCATAACTAAAATATAACTAAGCATCAAAATGTAATGGGGTCAGGTTACAAATGAGGCGAAGAAATAACATACGCTTCAATATAACGATAGGAGTTTTATTTCAAACGATTAAAGAAAAAATATGATTTAAAACCGATTAGTTCAATAAGTGATGAAAGAGGGACGAAAGATACCAAAGGGATGAAGCTAGTTTTGCAAAAACTATTTTCGTCCACCAGATGTGAACTATATACAGTCATAAATCAATACTGTGTACTTTATATACAAATATGTATAACAAACCTGACATGCAGAAACTACGTGATACTTGAGTACAATGACTAAGTGAAAACTTGCGCTCTTTAAACGTGTTCTGCCAGTGGTGTTATTAGCAAAAAAGACATGACGAGACAATATGATAAAACAAGTCCAGAATAGCAAATACTGATAAAATAAAGGATCAGGGAGACGTGGTTTGATTGCCAAAGTTGTGAAAGATATCCACCTATGTTTAATGTAAGCAACTATTGGTAAATGGTTGACCTACAAGAATGAGAAAAAACAATTATCTAGTCGGCTATAAAAAGCCACCATAAGAAAGGGTCAACACAACATTGACTTTCTTTCCTTCGGATACCAGTTGTAAAGAAGGAATGTTGACTTTGCAGATTAAGACAAATAGGTGAATTCACGTTGAGGGATATATAAAAGACTAAAAGACCCTGCAATGCACAAACCACTTCACAGAAAACGAAAAGTATGGAAATATGAATTGGAATAAATATACTAAATTAAATCCTGGTATACATGAGTTTATTCATATACATGAAGATTTAGAAGTTTTGGCTCATATTCGGTACTGTTTTTTTTTTATAAGTATACCTTTTATGTGAGGTCGTTCAGACAAATCAGAATGTAAAGCTAAATAGGTCTATGAATAGAATAACAATATTACATCAATCTTCAGAAACTAAAATGTTGCAAAACACCGACCGGTCTTAATGACATTTATTATATATCATTCATGTATTGTTGTCCCAGCCCAGCAGATGAAGCAACAAACAACTTCGTTTATGTGTGTAAAAGATATTAAATAAACTGTCTGATAAATGAGGTGTGCCTGTCCCATGCCAGGAGCCTGTAATTCAGTGTTTGTCGTTTTTTTATTTGTTACAATTTTTTTTTGGTAATTTTTTGTACATGAATGAGGCCGTTAGTTTTCTCGTTTGAATTTTTTCACATTGTCATTTCAAGGACTTTAATAGGTGACTATTCGGTATGGGTTTTTCTCGTTGTTGAAGGCCTTACGTTGACCTATAGTTATCAATTTCTGTTTCATGTTGGTCTATTGTGGCGAGTTGTCTCATTGGCAATCATACCACATCTTCTTTTTTTTATATACCTTTTGACACTTCACTTGGAAATTCAATATAGTCCCACGACACTTACCACGAAGGAAATCCTAGAAAAGCATAGGTCTGTCTTATGTTCTTTTTTAATTTAATTTAAGATTTGTAACTGGATCGCTCTTCACGGTAATGGTTACCTAAATGAGATATTCTTCTGATGTTTCAGTGAAATATCGATTGATAATTACTTACAAAACATTTGATGCAAGTCGAAATATCAATGAATTTTAAAACAAATAATTAGCATACTAAACTGTGTGCTTACAATAATTAGTTTTTGAGTAATAATATTTTCAAAATGTATAACCAATCTGTTTAGCAAATACTTGTTATTTAAATCAGTTATTTTGCTCGGTCTGCTAAGTCCCCCTAGACACAAATTGCTCAATTATCAAAATCAGTTTTATCAGCAATCAAATCCAGGTTTCAAAAGATATATTGAAACAACATATGTAAGTGGGGCCGGGTATGAACAAAAATTGATTCTAAAAAAAATTCCAAAATACTATTGTTGTTGATTAGTTCCTTTATTCATATGGAGATGACTTTGTACCAGAACTTTTTCGAATTATTAAATTACTTCAAACATGACAGGAAAAACATGCAAATCGTGAAATTTTGTCAATAATTTTTACTTTTTGCCCTTAAGCTTTTACCAACATTAGAAAAGAGAAAAAAAATCAATAAATTGAAACATTTTCTGTATTTTGCACTGTTATGAACAAAATATATTTCTAATACTTCAACTGTTTAACTGGTATTTGTGTCTAATTAAACCCTGCTACTTATCCATTTTCCCTCTGTTTTATTTGTATTTTAAAAATTTCCCTGATAATGATCCAAACATTTCTATTTGGTTCTATTTCGTTCATTACATCCTTGGTTTCTTTTAGAATGCAATTGTATTTGAAAGTTACCAGGTGTCTCATTGGCACTAATACAACATCTTTCTATATCTATGAATGTTATGCATGGACATAGGAACAGACTAAAGAACGGATGGACCCATTTTCACCCTTCACTATATACCGTCCATTTATAAAGTGGAGTGTGCGACGATAATATTATTAAACACAATTATTTAAAATATAGATTTAAGAAAACTATAATTCAAGAAGTGAAGGATCTTCATAAATAATGTATTAACAGTATTGTGTTTACCTTCTGTGAATACACAATTCGGATCATGTAACATTGTCACATGCGTGTTAAAAAAAAAAAAAACACTAAAATGGGCCTGACTCAATAGACGATACAAACACAAACACACATTAGAACGCAAATACATAGCATGGAATACTCGCAGTTACTTCCACTTGCATATCCACTAGATTTAGTGGAAACGACGATATAACACATCGGATTTGAAAATTCTGCAATGTAAGTATCGATATTATTTAGCACAGAGAGTCTTTATAACCGTTAGGAAATACATATTTAGTTATGTTTAAATCTATTGATAAGAAAAACTACCCGACATTCACCATTTTCTCCATAAGAACATGCCCGTACCAAGTATGACACGACTATGCGAGTTGTTATTCATTCGTGTAATGTCTTTAGGCTTTTGATTGTGCGATTTGATTTGGGATTTCCCGTTTTTTTATTTTCCCTTGAGTTCAGTATTCTTGTAATTATACATTTTAGAACCGATGATAATAAGTATCTAAAGGTCCAATTGCCAATATATACCCACCATTTAACATGTTTCATCGATTTTATTTCCTTGTTTTTGTATAGTTACATACATTGATTTCTAATTAAATCACTGAAACATGACTGTTTCTTTCCAATTATGTAGTCAAGCATAAAGAACATGGATTCATGTAACATTTGTTTCAATATTTGATTTACAAGGTCTTTTGTTTTTAAAGAGGTAAACAAGGGTTCTGCAATGTTTTTATATCTAAAGTGTTTTAATGCTTAATGGCTATTTCCAAAAAATATATTATAATAAATACTGAAGTGTATTTTCTTATATTCAAAAAGATAACTTATCCTAACATTTTACTTTATCATGTTTATATCCCCATGTTTACCCTATTCAATGCAATGTTCCTTGACGCTTGTCCACGTTTTTTTTCTTCTGAGGACAAGGAGAGGTATAAATACTTCATTTCGAGTTACTTCAGGAGTAGGAATATTATAGGGCTAGGCTCGAACTGGAAAAATTTATCCCTAACTTGGTAAGTTATTTCTAAAAAGGGTATTCCTCATTTTCTTTATTATTTTTTTTAAACGATCGATTTAAGTTATTTGTAAATATCAAGAATAATAAAGGTTCGATGTTTCTAAAAATTAAATGTGTATAAGCAAATCACTAACTTAGTGTTTTTGTTTATACAAATCTATTAGAACTACCATTTCATGACGCAATATCTCTTTCACGATAAGTATTTGTGTAAGTAAACTCCGATGCAGTTTACCATATGTTTTTTTTTCATGTGCTTTGTTCAAATGACATTGCTTCATCTTAATAACCAATGTAAACAGTCTGATTATTTATTTAATATGATTTTTTTTTAAGATTCCCAAAATCTTTTTTTTTTGAATAGTTGATATTGCACCTTGATCATTATCTATTTTATTTATTGTGTTTTGTTGTTTTTAACTTCTTGTAAGTACTGATTATTTCAGGGAATATTTGGTTGAGTTATCAAGTGATTTAACAACGTTGAAAATGAACATAATATTCAAACTGGTTGTCATCGTTACAGGTAAGGGCTGTCATTTTCTCATTAAACCAGTAAAGTTGTCTCTTCTTTAAAAAAAAAAGGAGGGCCCTCATGGGGTTTTTGATTATGTGATTACTTGGCCGTTTTTTTAATGATTATTTGATTATTAAGCCAAATATTTCATGATTATTTGATTACCTAGGACTGTATTTTTAGTTTATGATTATTTGATTACTAAAGATAAGCAAATATTTAATGATTATGTGATTATATTGGCAAAAAAATGGTGATTATGTGATTACTAGGACCCCCCCATGAGGGGCCTCAAAAAAGACTTCTTATAATGTTAAGGTTATGTAAAGAATTTTTTTATAAAATCAAGGAGAAACATTTTATACTGATTAAAATCATTTTGATTTGATTTGATTTGAGTTTTGGTGTTTTAACGCCACCTATAAGCCCCGCAATTAAGCAAATTTGTGCAACATGTGGAGCAGGATCTGCCTACCCTTCCGGAGCACCTGATATCACTCCTAGTTTTTGGTTGAGTTAGTGTTGCTTATTCTTTAGTTTTCTATGTTGTGTCATGTGTACTATTGTGTACCTTTTTTAGCCATGACGTTGTGAGTTTATTTTCGATTTAAGAGTTTGACTGTCCTTCTGGTATCTTTCGTGATTCTTTTGTGACGGCCAGTTTGTATTGGTGGAGGAAGCAGGAGTATCCGGAGAAAACCACCGACCATTTTCGACAGGAAAATATTCATTTTGAAAAAAAAACACTCAATACAACTAAAATGTATAGAACACAAAATTTATTAGACAAAAAAAATGTATTATCATCTGTAAGGGTAATGAAGACACACAAAACTCATACGGAATATAATTCACCGTCTGGTTCTCTTTTGCCCTTTATCTAACTTTATTACATCGAGTTGGATTCAATTGTAATACATGTTAAGTGACTTTTTGTTTTTTAGATATACAAATTCCCGGCCACGTTCATTTGTTGTACTGTTACACCACTGTCCCGGTTAGGGGAGCGTTGGGATCCCCCAAACATGTTAAACCCTGACACATTCATATATATGTTGTGCCTTTTCCCAAGTAAGGATCATGTAATTCACAGGTGGTCGTTGTTAATGTTTTTATAATTTTCTCGTTCATTTTTTTGTTATATAAAACAGGCCGTTAGTTTTCTCGTTTGAATTAATTTACATTGTCATTTCAAAGATAACTATGCAGTATTGGCTTAGCTCATTGTTGAAAGCCGTATGGTGAACTGTAGCTATTTTTGTGTCATATGGTCTCTTGTAGAGTATTGTCTCATTTGCAATCGTACCATATCTTCTCTTTCTTAAATATTTGGTGTATATTGATTTATTCGAGAAAAAAAAACTTACATTGATTGTGTAACAGCTGGGTAGAACATTTGTAAATTTGACTGAAAGCAAGTTCGAACATTTTCTTTTGGAATGTTGTCTCATTGGCAATTATACCACATCTTCTTATATATATATATACATATTGTCATTTGAATTCGGAAATCTACTGTAAGTGGCAATATCAAATGCAATACATACTTGTGAATAGAAAAACCTTGTGCGTTTTGTCTATGGAGGAAATGGTTAGAATACGAAATGTTTTTAAGAGAGTATGAAATAGGGGTAAATAAATGTTTAGGTACGAAATAATTATTATTCAGTTTACTAACATTATTGTTCTTTTTCAGCTTTAATGCCTGACAAGGTAAAACAATTTGTGTTTCCTTTTTGTGGGATTTCATTGAGAAAAACTTTTTTTTTTGGAGTTGGAAAATGAAATCTGTACTTATATTTACAAAATTATCAATCAAACATATTTTGTGCTGATACATTTGTTTTAATTTTAAATACAATTGTTCTGGTTATTTTTATTTTTATTCTAATACACCATTTTACTTCTCGGACGATATCGAATTTGATTTATTATTGAATAAACTTGTATCTAAATTTACATGATATATATGTTATTGAAAAAGTATCTGAAATCTCAAAAATACAGAATGCCGATGAAAACTCAAAACAAAAAGTCCCTACTAAAATGACAAATTCAAAGCTTTAAAACAAAAAAATAACGACGTCTACGTTCTCCAGATTAGAAATACTTGTTTGATAAATGTCTCGTCAACATGAGTCTTTATCATGTTAAAAGTGACACACGAATCGAAATTTCAATTTCAAATACATATTGATATCAAGTTGATTTTTAATATATTTACTTCGTTTGATGGGAATATTCCTGTCATTGGTCAATAATTTTAATAGTAAATTATATGATCATATATATTTATTGCAGACTACTCAGATAGTGGGAGGGAAAGATGGAGATATTGAGGATTTTCCTTTTATGGCAGATATTCAACGTCGTGATAGTCGTAATGAACCTTGGTACCTTTGGGGTACCGCTGTTATTCTCTCAAAAAGTTGGCTTGTAACCTCAGCAACACCTATCCGTGGAAAGTATGTACTATTTTCTTTTCCTGGTATTCTTTTATCATTTGTTTAACATACTTTACCACATATTTTTCTCGTCGCAACCTATATTTCTGATTGTTTTGTTTGTCTAATAATGCAATATCATCAGCAGCATCTTTTAGGGTGCAAACACATTTTGAATCGTATATGTACAATGTAGGTTCCGGTCAAGAAGTTCATAATCCTGTAAGGTTAAACAGTGCATACAATTTTCTTATTTTGACACTTTACTTCCAACTTTGAAACCAAAAATGTCCTCTTCGTCGGTTTAACGAGAAGTTATGCTTTGATTTATCAAAGACCCTATTTATGGCATTAATTAAATTTCATGTTAAAGTTAAAGGGTATATTTTATGTTAATGTAATGATATGTTTTGTTTAGTGCTGTTTCTCTATTTAAAAATATTTTAATGATCTGGACCCCTGGAATCTTTTAACCTGTAGCATATTTTCTGACATAATCATTTTACCAGTCCCATCACCTCAGAATTAAATAGACTTCTTCTAAATGTCGATTATTGCAGAAACAATTAATAATAAAACTATAGTGTAATAATACGATTATAATAAATATAATCTATTCAGAAAATACATTTGTTATAAAAAAAAAGCTAGATGTGTCAAAGTGACATGAATGGCTCCGTCTCAAAAATTTCGGAATGATGTTATTATTAACTCAAGGCTCTGTTCTGTTAGAGTTATAAAGAAACTTAAGGTACAATTGATCAGGAATGAATTTCGGAATTACGGAATTTCGAAATTTCGGACAAGGGTTAAACTATACGGCACAGACAACTTCGTTGCGTGGCCATAAAAATGTTTGGGTATGTATTTGTCTTTACAGATGCATATGACATAGATGAGTAGGTCAAATAACTGAAGTAATATAATTGTATTTTCAGACTCAAAAACCTGCGTATTCGGGCTGGCTTTGATGATATATCAGCTCGAAATAAACAAATAAGAACTATTAGACGAGCTGTTCGGGTAAGTATCAGATTTCTCAATCTCAATTTTTTCTAAGGAGATTGGGAAAATAAGATGCATGTTCACATATATGCATATTGGAATTTCAACATATACGTGAGACCATATAAAATTTTATCCGAGGAGACAGAGTAACATAGATTGTATTTGATAAGAATACAGTCAACAATGCTTAATAGACCAGCTGTATTTTTTATTTTGCGAGCTTTAATGTGACCATTACCTGCATAATATCAGAGTTGATTCATTTACAGTCACATCTACAGTTAATGGTGACGTCATCTATTAATGTTGTTGTGTTTCATATTTTATTTTTCTTCAGCCTCAGTCCCTATGGATTTTCTTATTATCTATTGATCCGTAAGGGTTCAGTTGCGAACCAAATTATGTCTACTATTCTTAGAATGACCTTACAATTAACCAATGTTTATATTAAGTGTCCTATAAATTGGCATTATATCTATGCAAAATAACATGTATACGCAAATCTAAGTATAATTTTACTTTTTACATTTTAGTATTAGGAGGGTCAACTGATGACCTACGTCAAAATTTACCTTTACACTACTGATTTGGTTACTTTGTATTGCAGCATCCACGTTTTGGAATGGACGAAACCGTTCAATATGACAATAACATAGCTGTAATCAAACTTCGTACTCCTCTGAAATTTGGACCAAAATGTAAAAGTATCTCGTATACAACGATCAAAGGTATTCGTGGGCTTAAAAACTGTCAAATATCCGGATGGGGATACATTGATCGTAATAGTAAGTAATATTATATAAATAGTTAACTTTTTGGTCTTATCATTTACACAATATACAAAAATCAAACAAGACTGAAGACATATCAAATGAAATTCTTCAAACAAAAAACTGTCATATAAACTAAAGAAAAAAATGATAGTGAAATCAATTTGAATATTTGTTACCAATCTTGTTTTCCACAATAACCATTAACTATACGATGATTTATGAATCAAACATCACGATCATAGTCTAACATACTTTTTCTTTGGTAACTTGCATATAGTGTTTGCTAATTTTACTTACTTATTTTTTTTAATCCCAAGATTGTTTAAATATCAATATGCTAAATGTAATCAACACTCTAAACCATGAAAATCAATATATGAGTCCTGATAAGTAGTGACTCTTCGGTTCAATATGATGTACTCACACTCCTGAGACTGTTGTAGATGTCATTGCATGTTAGCTAAAATTGAATGGGCCCATTTAATTAAAACGGCTTATTTAGATAACAATTTAGTTGTTTCATACATTATTTCTTCACGTTTTCTCAGTGAATTCGAGTATTTCATTTGTCAATCAATTAAACAGATTGAAAATGTGTCATAAACCTGTAATTTATTGATTGTCGATTGATGCTGTGTTACATAGTTATTTTTCTTTCATATTTTGAACATCGATTGGGCCATAAGTTTTCTGATTTTGATTGTCTTACGTTTGTCATTGCAGTGCCTTTTATAAGTGACAATGCGGAATCGGCTTTGTTGATTATTGAAGGTGGGGCGTTGACCAATTATTGATAATTAATTTGACATTTCGTTTCTTGTTAAGCATTGTCTCAATGGCAATCATACCACATACTATTTTCCATGTGTTATTTGTTCAATACAAACATACTTGATCATTCAAACGATGTAATTTTGCAAAATTTAACAACTAAAATTCAGAATTCATAATATTATTGCACAGAAACAGAGTCACCAGACACTCTCCAGTATGCAGGTACTTCATTACTATCCAATACCAAATGTAATGAGCTAGCATCTCCTAAAGTTCCAGAGAATCAAATATGTGCTTATGACTACAAGAACAAAAGACAAGCTTGCAATGTAAGTATAACTAATTTGAGGTCATTTGAAACAGTTACTTTTCAAAACTTAGTTTCTGTTAAACTAACGTACTATTTCCATGACCCTTTGAGATATCTTGCCTCACTTTAATGATAATATTGATAATGATTTGAACAGGGGAAATGATATGAACAAATTCGACCATACTTGTCGACGGTAACATGTTAAAAACATACTATAATCATGTGAACTCGAATTGATTGGTAACAATTAGACAGCCATCCGGTTAACAGAATTAAGAAGACGACAACTGTATACGACTCTTCTTCAAACTACACAGTACGTCTCAATTTTCAAATAAGTGTATTTAAGTGGTATTAACTTAACTAGCTGTTTTTTTATTGGCTATAGACTCGAAGTTTGAATCTAGCAAAAAACTTTCTAAATTAAAATTGTAATGCTATTTCCAGGGTGATGCTGGTGGACCTTTGACATGTAAAAGAAGGGGGAAACGTGTCCTCATCGGAGTATTTTCATGGTTATATGATTATTGTCATGCTGAAAAACCATTTGCGTATTCATCCCTTGCATATTATACTTCATTTATTGAAAAAGTGACTGGAATAAAAGGAACTCCTTCAAAGTATGCTAAATACGGAATGTATGAAGAATATTAAATAAAAGAGAAATAAAATTGTTTGTGGTCTTTTAGTGCAGAAAAAACAGCAAATACGACATTCTCATAGTCAGTATTTAAATCCTGTCCAACAGCATAACTAACTATGTATAGTGATTGAAGTATCAGTTTCATTAATGTTGGGTAAAAATATGCATGTTGTTCGTTCACATGTATTTACTCTATCAATCATTCAAGTCAAATAAAGAAACGCGTATTAATAAGTTGCCCAGTAAGATAGGCAGCCCCTGCTGATGTTGTGCTAAACATTCTAAGTGCGCACTGCAGATAGATACCCGTTGAAAGGTTTATTAACTTTCACCGCATTGTGTTTTTATGCCTTACCTACAATAGTAGAGGGCCATTATGTTTTCTGGTCTGTGCGTCCGTTCGTTCGTTCGTTCGTTCGTTCGTCCGTCTGTTCGTCCGTCCGTCTGTCCCATTTCAGGTTAAAGTTTTTGGTCAAGGTAGTTTTTAAAGAAGCTGAAGTCCAATCAACTTGAAACTTAGTACACATGTTGCATGCTTATGATATGATCTTTCTGATTTTAAAGCCAAATTAGCCTTTACACCCCAATTCCACGGTCCACTGAACATAGAAAATGAAAGTGCAAGTTTCATGTTAAAGTTTTTGGTCAAGGTAGTTTTTGATGAAGTTGAATTCCAATCAACTTTGAACTTAGTGCACATGTTCCCTATGGTATCGTTCTAATTTAAATGCCAAATGAGATTTTGTACCAAATTTCACGGTCCATTAAACATGATAAAGGATAGTACGATTGGGGCACCCTTTACTTTGGGCACATTCTTGTTACCTGTGTTATCAAGTGCAAAAGTAGGACTCGTAACGCTTAACTCTGTCCGTACAAAAGACCTTTGGTAAACACATTTCATTAAATATATCTTATCTTAAATTGAAAAGAATTTTCATATAATTTGGTAAGTGTCTAAAAAGTATAATTTGTACCGTGTAATCATTGTTCTATCAGTCATGTCTCCATTTTCTGTTTGCATATAGTTGAAATTATACAACAAACAAAAAAATTGTCCAGATCATTTTCTTCAGAGTATTTCAGGTTCTGTGTCACAGATAATTCATATTTAGTCAAAAGCTAAATGAGTTTGAATGAAACCATTCGAACAATTTGTTACGTACAACTTCTTCCTGCTTATCTATAGTATATGCATATTTCAAGGACCTCGGTGGCTGAGTGGTCCCATTATTTACTACTGCAATCACAAGCCATTCAACATTGAGGTTGTGAGTTCGAACCCCGCACGTGCGGGTGCACTCGACTCCCATCTTAAATGACAATCGAAGTTCGGTGGTTTTCTCTGGGCACTCAGGCTTCCTCTAACAATAGAAATTGACCACCACGAATAAGTCTACTGCAGTGTTTACAAATGGCGTTTAAACACCAAAATTCAGCCTATCAATCTTATAAGGAAAGGCATTGGTCATGTTAATGATGAGTTGTAATTAAAGGCAACAGTAGTATACCGCTGTTTGAAAGTTATAAATCGATTGAGACAAAAACAAATCCAGTGTGCAAACAAAAACCGAGGGAAACACATAAACTATAAGAGTAAAACAACGAAACAGCTGAAACACTGAATTGAACAGATTTTCAATAACTATTTTCGTTCATCAATTGTAAACTTTTTAGTGGAATTCACGTTCAGGAATATAAGTCTAATTGATAAAATGTAATAACAAGAGTAAGAAAAACAGATACGATTATTTTTAAAAAACATTTGAAAAACCCTGCAAGAAACAAACCCCTTCACAGAAAAAAAATATAAAAGGGAATAGATTCTTTACAAATGAAGAAGTAGGAGTTAATCTTTCAGTACTATTCTTTTTTACAGTATACCCTCCGGCACTATTCATTATTCGATTAGTTACAATATTCATATCACATGGATCTTTTCGGACGCGATCTTACTCTTCTGAAGTATCTGAGATTGCCCCATATTTGTTTTAGATTCTTGTCAAATAAAGTCGTCATTTTATATTTGACTTATAGTTTAAATGACCTTTTGTATATTTAGCCTATTTATGGTATGCATTTATATGTATTGTTTGCATTTATACCTTTAAACATTAAGCAGTCCGTATGTTTTTACTAACATGACTGAAGCATGATCATTGAACAAAAGGGAAAAACGATATTGGTTACCTTCCATTGTGGTTATTATCTTATATGCACTGCAATTGTATATGAAACCTTGTCTGTACGTGATAAAATTTTACTCGTGCGATGTATTTCTTTATTTAAATAAAGATTCATTCTGCACAATATTTTTTTGAAAAGCGCAAATATAGCAAAGAATAAGTTGTGTTTTTTTTATCCATTTTTATCTGAACTTTCTTTTAGTGAATATTTTAGAACATCTTCTTACCATGAGCAAAACGATTAGTGCAATGGAGCTGATATTTTTTTTCCATTTCAGAGTACAACATATCATATCAGTTTTTAGTTTTTGTACTACACCTTTTAGAGTGAAAACAAAGATTTCAGTTTTCTATGTTTGTTTTTGGTAGTATTGTTTATCTTGTCAATTTATTCCCATTGTCTTTTCTGTTTCCCTTCAAAAAGGCCCATTTTTTCTTCATCTTCTTGTTTTAACAATTGTAAAAATAACTCATTGCTTCAAATCGAATAAAAAAAAATTACTAGGAAGTACATGTACATTGATTTTTAACAAGGTCTTTCATTGGTCCTTCATGACCCAATAGGATTAAATATTAACTTCCTCTTTAGTTTTCTAGAATTTTATTAACACGTTTTACATTTATTCACCATCTGTTGCTTTTAAACTAGTAATACAATTATTACTTGAAATGTATTAACACTTTGTGTCGTTTTTTCATTAAATAAACCTCAGGTTGTTGTAGAGTAAGTTTGAACATATTTGTTTATAGTGGATTAGAAAACAAGCTATTGCAACTGATATTAATCCCTTTCAACTTTGCTCTTGCAAGTGCTTCCTTGTAGCGGCATTATTTTGGTCTTTTTCGAAATCTAGAAGGGTGCCTTCAATGTGTAAAATATGACTCTCTCTTAACACAGATCATCCATTCATCGTCCCCTTCCGATGGACTATCATCGATTTCTCCAGATTATACTCGCAAATGGTGTCGAGAGCCTAAAGTAGTACAACACATTATGAACAAATGAATGAATACGCTTACGTTGGATTTTTATAAATTGTTTATTCATGGTCGAAAAACAAATGTAGTTACAAAAAGTTGACTTCTCGGAGAAGCATGTAGTAAATCCTTGCAAGTAAATGAGTATACTGGAATAAAGTAAGATCGTCGCCGTATAAAACTCGGTGAAGTGAACCTGAAATATCTGCTTTTCTATCACTACTTAAATGACAAATTAGTTTCACAAAAAGCGTTATTTGAAGAACATGAAATACATTATATTTCTTTTTATAAATAAAGTGGAGGTATAATTAATAAGAAAAAAGATTAACTGATTGGAAAACCGATAGATTGACTAATCAATTATAAAACTTTCTATAAAGACAAAGCTTTTATCCAAGTTCATTGAGAAAGTACAAAGAAAATGGCTTATGTAACAGCTTTGCAGTGATGGTTTCAAATCATAAGCTTTTTATTTATAAGTCAAAATGACTCATACCAAATAGTAGTAGTTATATTTGAAAATATTTCTATGTTTATATTATTTTTTTTTCATTAATTTCAATGGTTCATAAGTCTAAATTCTGTAGTTGGAATAATTTGTTATTTCATTGTGATATACTTGACAGAAATATAGATTCAAGATGGAATAAACCTTGACCAATCCTTTTGTTTATCTACAATAACCATTTATGTCGATGATTAATTAATCGCATATCCTTATTACAGCTGAACATCATTTTTTTTCATTACTTAAATCATGTTTGTTGATTTTATTCCCGAACATGTATACCCAATACATTAATTAGAATATAGATACTTGTTGCCATCACTTAGTTGTGGTATTTGCTTAAATATGATTGCATTTGAACTTCGATCATCGATATACAACAGAGACGTACCCATGATGATCAAGTTCTAAGTTGTGCTCAGTTAGTTTCTCCTTGATTCGATATGAAGTGCTTACATTTTAAAGACTAATGTACGCAATATGTGGACCAATCGCATTAAAAAGGACTTCTCTATGTAACCATATAATTGTCTCAATCTCTTTTCAACAAGTATCGGACAAGTATATGATAATATATTATACTCCCTTAATTTCATCTACAATTGTGTATTTATTGATGAAGGACTCTGCAATGCAATGGAAATTTGAACCAAGGTGTTCACACTGCAATGCGATGACTGGACGATGAAGTGCTTTGTTTGTCACTCTGACGTGAATATTTCAGGGAGGTCAAATACATATACGCTTGCAATATGACAAAAATTAAACTATTGTGTACTTCTTTTATATAGAAATTGATAACTGACTTTTAGAGACAATAAGAGCTCTGATCGAGATACAGTTTATTGTATATAACATGTAGATGTTTACATGTGACGTGACATCATGCAGATAAGGGTTTGCCATAGTGACTGACGTGACGTCATACAGCTTAAAGGTGTGATAAAGCCTTTTCACTCAAGGTTAGCTCATACATCACTTTTTCCATTAACCGTATCACACAAGCATACATTTTTTCTGTATTGACTTCTTATTACAATATCATAATTGCTGATTGAAAACCCAACACAACAGTTGCTATCTATATCTGATCACAGATAATAACTCTCTGTTATTAGTATATCTAAAATCAAATTTACTGCCAATCACTATGAATGTCGTTGTGACATTAATACCAAATTCATTTCGAATTAAATACGATACAAATCATTTAAAATTACCAATAATGATATCATCGATGTTCGTCTCAACGATGTTAATCTTCTAGTTTGAGTTGGTCCGGTTAAGCGTTATTCTATTTATGGCGACGTTGTCGATTTTGTTGACAACGGTATGTGCTCCTTTAGTTTCCTGCGATTATTATTCTTTTTATTATTTCACTCTTACTGTTTGGAAAAAGGAAATAATCAATCAGAACAATCAAATGAATGTTTTGTAAAATAGCAATAAGGTAACATGTTTGTTAAAAAGGTAAAATCTGCTGAAAAGGTCATAAATCACCACATAGATATGAAGCACCCCGATAAAAGCACATTACAAAAACATAAACACAAATGGCCTACTAGATATTACTAGCAAATACTGGAAGTTTGTTGAGAGCCAAGAACAACATATACATTTAATAACACTATTTTGTATCCAAGACAAAATGCTAAATTTCTTTGTGCACATCCAATGGATTTAGTGATAAAGACGACATAAAACATGAGTATCGATATGATGTAAAACAAATAGGCTTTATTTTTGTGTTATTTTGGTCTCTTGTGGAGAGTTGCATCTTCTTCCTTTATATTTTTACCGTATGGCAATACACATTTTGTTTTGTTTTAATTTATTGGTTAGAAATGATGAATATAACTTTTAATATCAAACATCCTTTTACTCCTTTATGATCGATTTTACCACTTTATTTTTTTTTCTTCACATCAATCTGTTTTTGAAAAAGTCACTGAAACGTATCTGTTATTTCCACAAACTGTATGTTTTCGAGCATAAGCAACTTGAAATAATAATGTAACACCTGTTTTTATATAAGATTAACAATGTATATATTCATAAAGAGGTAAACTAAGGATATGTAAACGTAAATTAAACCTATTGTTTTCTAATTGTTTTAATGCGGCCGGTCATTTTCATAATTTCATTTGTATTCCTTCAAAAATGGAGAAAAAATGTTTTCCATGCAGATTACAGTTGGTTATTCAAGATAACAATATGTCCCCATTGTCCTCCCAGAAACTTTTTTAAGACAAGATGAGATATAAATACTTCATTTCTCAAACGGTTTTTAATATTTTGAATATATAACACAGTTTCAATAATTCATGTTCAGTTTTTATTGTAGAACAAAAAAAACCATATCCTTACAATAATATTATGATGACTAACTGTATTTATCACCATGGTAATTAATTAAAATCCTTGATGAATTCATTTGAAAAATATGTATGATCTCGCGAAACAAATATGTTGAGCTTCTGTTTCATTTTGTACAAAGAAAATGTAATTGCCTTCTATTGTTCCGATGAGTTTTATATTATTAGTTCTAAAGTTTGACGTTTTTGGTCTTTAGTATGAAAAAAAAGGTTATAATGTGTGAACATTTTTCCAATTTCAGCGCTTTCAATATTTTCGATAGAAGTTTACAACACTCCTTGCGCAATGATAATTTTCCATAATAAACTGTTTTTTCCTGCAGTCACCTACTGTTTACTAACAGTTCGATATTGACAAACACTAGTGGGCAAGAAAAAATTGTGTCGAGATCTTTTTGGACGCGATACACAGAAAGTTATAAGATATAATCAAGAGCCGGATAACGTTTAATAACGCCGTGCAGGCAATTCTAACATAAGACGTGTACCCACTTCCTGTTTGCTTAGGGTTTAAAACTAAATGTTGTATAAAGAAAAAGTTGGTCAAAATGTTCCTGTCTACTATTAAAGAGATTAATTTATTCCATATTTGGTCTGGGACTGGATTATAATAAGAAAAATGTTTAGGAAGCCAAATTCACATCAGCGCTTCAACCATTTCTTCGTGTTCCTGAAGTTCTATAGTTTTAGATTTAAAAAAAAAATCCGAACTACTAGTATATAAAGAAGGCCCGGTTTATTGGTTTATTGCCATTTTCTTTCGATATTGTTCAGTGTCATTATAAATTCGGTCTATGTTACGACGATTTTCGTATTAGTTTATATTATAATTTTGCAGCAAATTTACATCAAAAAACTCCCCAAAAAAAATTAACAACAGAAAGGTAGTAGCAGTACATTTGGATGATGTTGACTACACGGAGGACCACCTACCACAAGCTGAAACATATGACGATTCGATAACTGCAGCCAAGCATTCAATTTTATTAAATTGTATCCTTCTAAATAAAACGAAAATATGTTTCACAACTAACGTAATACTGTCGTACGACAGACAATCAATGTTGTGGAAGTATCGTATGAAATTTGGTATTCGTGAGACAATCGTGCGACTGTATCACGAGCGTCTTGCGACAGTCGTGATATTGTCGTACGCCAGTCGTACGATTGTTTTATCAAAATGGTTAATGTTGGTATGAACGACAATGTGTTTATCGCTCGACAGTGACACGACCAAAAATTGTGGAGAAAAAAGGTGCATATCCATTTTTCGTCCCACTACACTCGACATTGCCACGATGCTCAAAATCGTGCGAAATTCGTGAGACCGTCGTTCGACGATAACAGATGACATGACATTTGATTTGTATTGATGTGTCGTGAGTTCGTTGTGACCAGGGTTTAAGCTTTTGAAGTTAATGGCGTAGGGAATTAATTTTTGAGAGGAGCAATGGACGATTCCAGATAACAATGGTCATGTTATTACGAAAAATAAAGCTATTAAACAGTTTATATCATTTCAAAAGCATGATAAATAATGTATCAACAATATTATTGTACCTCAAATGAAGTTTTGTAATCACTCTTTTGTTTCCAAGATGTTAAATACATGTATAACAAATCAGAGATCAATATATGTGTACTATGTATACAAATATTCTTTACAACCCTGACATGGATAAACAACGTGATACAAAAGTACAAACTAACCATTGCTAACATTTGATAACTATATGTTCTTTGAACGAATTTAGCACTAATATCAACAGTGTTATTGTACCTTAAAAAAGATTAGAAATCATTGCTTTGTTCACCAGATGTGTAATCATAGATCAATACAAGTGTACGGTGTATACGTATGTTCTTTAAAAACCTGAAATGCAGAAACAACATGATATAATAGCATGAATAGTACAAATTAACATTTTATAAATATATTTTCTTTTAAGAAAATCATCACTTATATCAAGTGCTATTGTACCTAAGATAAGGTTTGGAATCATTTTTTTTTGTTCACCAGATGTGCAATCATAGATCAATAGATGTGTACTGTGTATACTGTTCTTTACAAACCTGACATGCAGAAACTACATGCTATAACATGATATAACAGTACAAATTGGCATGTGATAAATATATATGTACTTTGTCATGTTTTAAGGAATTTAGCACTGAGAATTATCAATTAAGCATTGCCTTGTTAACTTTGTATACCAAGTGTAAGGAAGGACGGTTGTACTCATTTTTTTATCAAAACAAATAGGGAAGCGTCGAATGAAATGAATAAATAATGACAAATATAAAGTTTTTTTTAAAACAACGACAACGAGTGCACAAAAGATTTTAGAGAAAACTAACGATTTGGTAAGAGTAAGGGAGATGAATGCATTTCTAAGCATGTAACTTCGGCAAACCTGGTTTTGCTAAATACTTGTAAAATATATCGATATAAGAAACAGGCAACGAGTCCAAATTTGAAAAATATTTAAAAACAATTGTGTTGTGTCTTCTCGACTATTCTGCACTTTGTATTCATCAAACAAAAAAAAGTAAATATTGACAAATTGTTCAGACAAATCTTTCTCAATTTGTAGTTAAAGGAGAATTATGCAATTTTTCTAATTTTATCGTTAATTTTGAAGACTTTTTATCCACCATTTATTTGAAATTTCTTTTTAACGCAATTTGTAGATTGTGTACCAACTTTAGGCATATTGATTGCTTCAAATGAGCAGAATCTGCATACCATTCCGAAACATGTATTATAACTTTGGTTTTTTTTTTTCTGTTTTTTTTATTTATATTTCTTAGCCTCTTAACTTAAAACGTCCGTATGACATCAGTTTTCTTTGTAGTAGTTTGTTTTACATCTTATTTTTTGCCATGTTGGTATCGGTTTCCTTTTACAATTTTTCACCTTGCTATCCCTCTTCTCTTTTTTATTTTTTCTACAAATCATTCATCGCATTAAAGTGTTAAAAAATATTCACTAGAAAGTCTGTACATGTTCAATTCACTACAAAAGTCAAAAAGACCAATTTTCTTCTGAATTTGCATGATTTTTTACTGAAATTTTTTCTTTGTATGAATTATCTTTAAACATTCTTGACAAAATCTGAATTTGTCTCATGAAGTTCTTGATTTTTCTTGACATACATCTTGAAAATAAAAACATTGTCTAAAAAATTCTCAACACTTTCTTTTTCACTTATTAGTTTCTTGATTAGTCTCGACCAATTCTTGACTGTCTTAAATTTGTCGCGATCAGAACTGGACATATTTTTGACATTTTGAATAATGTGTGAATAAGGTTTGACATATTCTCAACAGTCTCTTAAATCAGTCTAATTATATCTTGACATATTCTGGACAGTCTAAACGATGTCTTAACACAATCTCACCTGAAATGTGTAAAGACAATTCCTTGGCATTCTAAACATTTCTATTGCTGTTTTATACTTATTTATTTTATCGCTTAACTAAATTATTTACATGCACAACTTTTGTTGTAATAAGTGTAACATGTGTAACTTGAAATAACAGTAGATTCTATAAAGAGAAATAAAGATAAATATATATCTTGTATATTGGTCATGATTTGTAAAAATCAAAATTGTATGGTAAATTTAAGACACACTTCATAATGTCTAGAAAATGTAAAGCTATTCTGAGGGAAAAAAAGCAAAGTGTAAGACCATATTCAGAATGTCAAGAATTTATCGAATAAATTTCATACAATTTAGTATAAATCAGACATTGTCAAAAAAGTATAATACACAAGCCATACTTTTGGGTAATGTCAAATCATTTTTCATGAATGAAAAACTAAGGATTTTCTTAACCCAGGAATAATTTACCTTAGCCGTATTTGGCACAACTTTTTGGAATTTGGGATCCGCATTGCTCTTCAAATTTTTACTTGTTTGGATTTATAAATATTTTTATATGGGCGTCACTGGTGAGTCTTATGTAGACAAAACGCGCGTCTGGCGTACTAAATTATAATCATGGTACCTTTGATAACTATTCATGCTAATTTGGACAAATATTGGTCTTTTCAGAATTTTGAACTTAACATCATTCTTCATGCACTAATCGGATACTTTAATAGCTTTCCCTTTAGATTTTTGTTAGATTGTAAAAATCATATATTCTGGTTCAAATTTACAATTAATGTATTTACTCAACATTTGAAGATGAAAAAGTCAAAAACCAATTTTAAGTTGAAGTGTACTTCCTCGCATCTTTATCGACTCAATTACACTCGTTTTTTTCCTCTCATGTAAACATAATTAAAAATATATGTAAACTAGTCATACAACTGTTTGATAAACATGTACTTTCTGTCGATATTCATCGATTTAAATGCACTTGTTTTTCTTTACAAAAATATAACTAAAACAACATATTACCACTCTACTTAACTGCTGTCCATAGTTAATGTAATATTTTTGTCCAGAGTAGTAAATATGCTCTTTCTTTATTGCGAATGAAAAACAAATGCCTAAGGTTTTCTGTAATTTTCATTTTATGTTTACGTAAGAATTTCTGAAGATTCTTACGGACAAACCTTTGCAAGCGAAATCAAGGATCTAAAAGAATCAAGACATGGGTAAAACAAATCAGCATATTAGAAGCTGGAAAACTCACAAAAGCATAAGAGACAATTTGCTGTCTATATCGTGATTTTAACACGCACAGAAAGAAAACTACTGATTATTTTATAAATTTTTAACATAGAAGTGTTTGTATTTGAGGACAATAAGAATTAACGATAACTTGGGTTGGTAAAACAAACATTTTCTACACCTCTTTTTACTCCATTATCTAATTCTATTTCGTTTTTTATTTAAAATTATGCTATCGAGTGTTTAATTTGTTATTACTTTTAAGTCAGTAAAAGTAGTATATCAAAGCGACTCATAGAGAGCCGGTTAGATATTTAATATCGGATATCAAATAAAGTACCGTGACGTGCATTATACATTTAGGTGGTCGTTTTTTATAGACTGCTTTTGTTCTATACATCTACATTTGTAAACAGTATACTTTTGTCATTAATTTAAGCAAATTAAAATACAAGTGCAGTGCATACTAGTAGTGGGGGATATTATAGAAATAATTGTGCAAATCGTGATAAATGTACAAGCATGAAATTTGGCATAAAGGTTGACTAAACGATACTTAAAAAAAATCAGCTGCTTGCCATAAAAAAAATTCCATTTTTTCAAAATGGCCACCGCTCATTTTGCAAATGGCGTCGTATCCAACCGGCTACCTTTCGTAAATCCTTTGAAAGCTGTGTTATAGGTAAATTCCAAATTAAGTTTTGATAAAACGTAAATTACAGTTCCTAAAGTACGATTAACAATACATAAATGACGAAAAAGTTACTTCCGGTTCCAAAATGGCGGCAAAACCTTTGAAAATGACTACATCTCGTAAATCATTTGAAAGCTGTGTTTTAGGTATAATCCCAAATAAGTTTTGATAAAAAGTAAATTACAGTTCCTAAAGTAGGATGAATCAGTACATTATTGATGAAAAAGTGACTTCCGGTTCCAAAATGGTGGCAAAAACGTTGAAAATGGCTACATTTTGGAAATCCATTAAAAACTGTGTTCTAGGTAAAATTTAATGTAAGTTTTGATAAAACGTACTGTTCCTAAAACACGACAAAACAATACATACATGACGAAAAAGTAACTTTCGGTTCCAAAATGTTGGCTAAAAAGTTGAAAACATCATTATATTTTTTTCATTTTCTTTTTATTTACAAGAGATATCACTTACTTTGTTAAGTTTAAATACCTAGTTTGGTTAGAAAAGACAAAGAAGGCCAGAACGGTAGCGTTTACAGTAATCAGCATCCGCATTCCAAAAAATCCTCATCCGAGGGTGCAACGGCAGGCAAAGAAGCCCATTTTGGTTTTCAACTGTCATTGTTTTTTTTTTTCATTCATCCAAGTCCAGTGTTCATGCCTTGGGTACGTGAACCTGTTGAATGCATAAATTCGGTTGAGTCCACCTTAATATGCTTCTCTTTTGATGTGCTCCGGAAGAGAACCTCTGGTAGGCCGAATAGCACATAGCACATAGCACTCATAAGGGCGCTGATTTAAATCGTGTTGCCTTACATGATGCAGGCAAATGTTTCTATGATGTCCATGTCTCTGTCTAAATTTCAAATTAAAGCGAGAAAAAACATTGGTTAAATCTGGAAATATTTCCTATGTCTGCCAAGCTGACCTCTTCACTTTCCCATCAAATGCTGACGCAGTGTCACATTCATAGAATGCATGGAAGGAAAGAATAGCAGCTGCACGAGTACCAAACACATTTGATATGTCATAAACATGAAGCCATCGAAAGTCTTTATTCCTTCAAAAACCTATCCACAATTTGTCCATACATAATACTGCGAGAGCTGCAATCCCAAATACTACTAAATCTGTATCAGTACTACTGAAATTTACTTTTATCAACTATTTTCAGCAGCAAGCTTATCATGGACAATCAAACGTGTATCTGCTTGTTCATGGCTATAAAGGGATAGCTGGGAAGTATCCGTATTGAAATTGCAAAGAATATCTCACCTTCAGTAATATAAGCATTTTTTAGTGTCTTGTGAAGCAATCATGTCGGCTAGAAACTTGAACCATTCCGTTGTGTTGTCATCTTCATAAAGACTACTCCAAACCCTTGGCTTTCTACCAGGACCAACAACTTTCCGTCTAGCACCAGCACCTTGCCTTTTCTCGGTCCAGCCTTTAAATCATTAATTTAGTAAACATCAACATGATCAAATACAATGTTCACTCTTAAATACTTATCGGTGCAAGATTTATGTAAGGCAGTATGACATCATTTGCATAATCATCAAATATTTTTGCACTGGGTGACCTAGAATTAACCATAGCTGGCCAATCAACGATAAATGCGCCAGAATGTTAATCAGTTGATGGCAAATCGCACAATGTTTCAAGCATACCAATTTGCTGCGATCAAATAACACTTTTTAAAGTGACATCTTTAGACAAAGACAGAGGAATAATTTGGTTTTCATGGATAAAAAAATCTTCCAAATCAAACTGTCTACTTTGACAAGAAATAAATAGTCTAGAAAAGAGATCGCAAACACTTTTCATGTTCTTCAGCTTTGATTTTTGACAAAGACATTTCCAGTTTCATTTGATAGGAAATAGTTCTTATTTATCTGGTTATAAAAAGCAGATTCTTCCGTCGTTTTGCTTTTGCTTCAAAAGGTCTTCGTATTGTTAGGACCCATTATTTTTTAGTTTATATACATATCTCACCGGCCTCCGATTCAAAAATTTATATTAGAAGAGTCAATTTTGTACAAATTTGACGAGTGTTTTTGAAAAAGAAAAAAATGGTTCTAGAAAAAGAAAAAATGGATTTTCAAACTCGTTCATAAATTAAGAAAGCCTTTGATACTTTTTAAAGAAATACTTGTAGAGTCTTCTTGATGTAGTTCATCTGTTTTTGAATGACTCAAACCACTAGATCTTTCAAATTCATCTACCAGTCTACTGATTTCCATCAATCCATCGTCTTAAAAGGATCTTCGGTGGTATCAACATCTCGGAGATAGATCAGTAACTATCGAGCATAATTATTACGATATGGACCAAACAAATATGCTTGATATGTACTGATTGTGAGGTAACATATCTGACTCATAAAATGAGCATACGACCAAAAGCTGAAGAAGTTCTTATAGATTCATAATTGAACGCCAAAAATTCAACTGTGGTCGAGATGAATCTCTTTCCTTACACCAGTCTATCAGATAATCGAACGACACAGAGTCATCAGATATATTTTCTGCGTTTAGACATTTATGAGTCAAGCAAAACACACCCAGTTATCTGATGCGCCTGTCTATACATTTGTATATACATAAAAGTTATATGACGTTCTAGGTGCTTCGTTGAGGGCACAAGTCCATCCACTTTCATGCAATATTTCTCCATTATTTTTTTTTAGAACAATCCATTTCAAGGTACTATTCAACAAACATAACGATAAACTTATCTTCTCCGTACAAATCTGGCCATTCCCACTTAGCAATACCAAAATCGTGTGATCTGCAGCTATAATTGTATTTGGCCGGGATTTTGAAAGTTAACCACTTTTTTCACCTTATCCATCGAATGCTTGATCAATTAAAATGAATGGGCGTGTTTTCAAACTGTGGCATCATAGAAGTTACACTTACTTGAATAGAAGAGCATAGATTTTTAGAGGAATTAAATGACGACCAAGATATGTTCACGAAATTCAAATCCTCGTCTGTTAGATGAACTACGATTTACATCAATGTGCCCTGGTAGTGGGTGCAAATCACTTTGTATGTCTATAAATAGTTTGCACATGCGCAAAATTGATAAACGCATTTGTTTCGTCACCTTTAAAATGTTATCAAACCAATTAATATCATTAAAAATCCAAAAGCACCAAGTAAATAGTAAATAGTTCAAATGTTTATGTATGAATTTTGTTACATTTTCGCGCATGCGCAAACCCTGAAAGTAAAATATGTTTTTCTATAAAATACGTCACATGCAAGGAATGGAGCCACGAAACCTGATAATATTTTTCACTTAAAGAAGGTCAAAGAAAAGGCTTACCAGATAAATAAGTATTTTCGAACTGGAAAAAAACAGTCAATCTTTAAAAAGGCCGTGGCCAGCAGTTTTTTTTCTTATAAAGTGATCCGTCGAATAAAGTATATATTGCATTATTTCACTCACCATATATTTGCGGAAATAAGTTATCTCCATTTACGGTTTGTGATTTATAGAGATTTATTTATAAATATAACCTATTTTTGTTTCTACATTTCTCTAACGATTATTAAGGTAAGTTTAAATTATATAAAGTGTGGAAAAAGTGGGTAAACTGATTACGTATGAAAGTTTTGTTTATGTTATTTATCTATTTAAAATTACTTAAATCTTGGATCAATTTCTAAATATAAATATCAATCAAACCTAAAACGAAAGTAGATATATTTCGACATGTTTGATTTCATTCACCAAAATTGAACCCTTATCTAGAAAGAACCTTATGAATGTTAGTTCGACAATTTATCGTACCTAATTATACGAAACACTTTTGTTTCGTAATTAAAAAATGCCTTTTAAAAACTTATACATGCATCGTCATACATTGTAATTGTGCATATTATACTCACATAAATTACATAAATACACTCTCGATTATACTTGTCATACGTATATACAATACATCTAATATTATATAATTATCTTATTTAGTATATGCAGTGTTTAATCGGACTATTGGAAATAAATACACATACGTAGCAATATGATCGCGTTTGTATTCATATGCATCTATTGGTACATCAATTTTCAATGTACAAAAAAATCGATAATTGAATTAACAGAGTTATCTCGCTTTATGCAATTAAAATCAAACTGATGTCTTAACAATGGATTATGATGAATTGTTGAATCAAACTACAAAAAAAAGTAAAAGATCTTATTTGGCCTGGTTTCTGAATTATCATGATTATAGGAATAAAACTAGTCACAATCCTGCAAATTACAGTTAAATGTGTCCAAGCGTACCAAAAGGTGCGTTGGTTGTCGATTAAATACACACATCCAATTAGTTAGAATTACATGCTCAATCCAAACTATCATGCAATCAAAAATCATAAAATAAATGAATTATTATTCTACGTTGATATTTATCATTATTTCAAACAAACAAACCAACCAATCGATATTAAGAACTGTTACTATGCAAACTGGTTGTCAATCAATCAATCAACAAACAACCAATTATCATGTCAACTTTATAAACATTCCTGTTAAAATATTATAAGGTCTTCCAATTCTTTCGTGGAAAAACCTTTTGATTGCTAGTTTAGTTTTTCCAAAAGTTATGTTATTTTCTAATTTTGAATTCTTTATTTCATTGCAGTAATCAATCTGAAAAAAGCTTGGAAGCAAAACTAGTTATATAACGACCTGTAAGCATTATCCTTTTCATATTTCACTTTCGATTAATGACAAAATCTGAAATATGCTGAAGGCAAATATCGAGAAGGATAACTATGATAGAATTAATAAACTTTTACAAGTAGCAGCAACTCCAGCCGTTAAACAGAAGTTTGACACAGAATTTGACTCCAGTATTTTAAAATCAACACTTAATAAAAGTTATTGTGGATTGGGAAAACTGAAAAAACAGAGAGTCATCAACCAGCATCAGTGGACTTTGTTATTCCCTAAAAATGGTAAGGAAATACGCAAGTATTAAATCTAAAAACGGACTGCTATTACACTCTGGAAGTAGAGTTAGGCAGTGGGGTTATTTTTGGTTCATTTCTACTAGAAAAAGATGCCCGACTTTAAAAATCAGAATAAGGGGTAAGCATCTGGGGTTCGTGTTGCTTAGTCTTTTGTGTTCTATGCTGTGTCTTCTGTACTATTATTTGTCTGTTTGTCTTTTTAAAGCCATGGCGTTGTCAGCTTATTTTCTATCTCTGAGTTTGACTGTCCCTCTGGTATCTTTTGCTCCTCCCTGATAGAACTTATCTGCAACCAAAATATCAGGTTAAGTTAAAGAAAAAATATTTGATGCTTAGTTTAGTTTAAACATATTTATTTATAGTGCATTGGGAAACAAGTTTTGCAACTTATATTAATTCCTTTCACTTTGCGGGTGCGAGTGCTGCCTTGTAGCGGCATTAGCCTGCTCTTTTTTCGAAATCTATAAGGGTGTTTTTAACGTGCAAGAGATATGGCACTCTCTTAACACGAATCAGCCGTTTATTGTCCCCTTCCGACGGACTATCATCGTTTCCTCATGACCATACTCGCAAATGGTATCAAGGCAAGGGAGAGTCGAAAATTCAGTCCCTGAAATATCCATCCCAAACGGGAATCGAACCAGGAACCTTTGTGATAGTAGTCCAATGCACTAACCACTACACCAGGGCTCTCTATTTTAACATTTTATTAAAACCTTGCTTGAAATGTATAAATTTTTAAAATGCAAAAGACAAACCACTCACCCCACTTCAAGTTTTTTGGTCGTTCCTTAATATCGACAAAGTCAGAACCTACATAAACTATTACACTACCTCATTGTTCCTGTGTACCTATTTGTGTTTTCTTTCCATGTAGGTCTCGAAACACAATATGAAAACATAATTAGCAATAATTACATTTAGGTTACATTGTAATCATTATCACCATTATTGTCATCTTGTCGTCGCCATTTTGTAAATGAAAGAACCTGTTGGAGTGTTTGCTACTAGTATCAAAGAACTTAAAAGAACGACTAAATGATTCCCAATTTAACCCATTGCATACTCTCCCATTGGATACGAGGTCAAAGGTTTATCATTTCAACTATTAAATATCACGTTAGACCTTCGAGCGTTATACAAACAATATCTTGATTAAGAGTAGATCAGAATAGTTTGACATGTCAAAGCAACAACCTCATCCTCCTTTCTACAACTCTTATAGCACCAGAATTCTTCTTCCAATGAGTTAAAAGGAGTTTCAACAATGTTCAACTCTTCCAAAGCGGCTGAGGTCATCCGAAGTTTAATGTAGGTTTCGTATTTTCAATCGTTTGTGTCTTATGCAGTGTTTTGTGGATATTAAAAATCTACATACTAGATAATGGCCTTGATTGTAAAAAAAATAATAAGCTGTGGTATGATTACAAATCGGTATGGTCCTGCTTTCAAACACGAAGAAAAACTGGATTTGACTATTTTACCTTTAAGTCATAAGAAACGAGTGACTGGTGAAAAATAATATCAAAAGAAAGACACGATTATGTATTTCATCACACCTTTCGGTACTTTTCATTCTTTTTTAAATACTGGTATAATGGGTTATTTTTATAAATTGTTATTTGGATGGAGAGTTTTCTCATTGGCACTCACACCAGATCTTCATAAATCTATGTAATAATAAACATTTTTTGTTGGATATGACTCGTATTTTGATGTAGTAATTATGTTTATATTTATACATATATTTGATATAGCTGCACCATCTTCCTCGGACTTTGACTTAACTTTAATGATATGCTTGTTGAAAAACTTTACGGAAATGGATAAATCCGACATATTTCCAATGGAAACCGACACAAGTGATGCTGCATGTCTTTTGAGGTTGAAACACTACAGAAACAACATAGTTCATAGTAAGACATTTGCTTTGTCCGACGAAGACTTTAAACAGTACTGGGAACATATAACTTGTGTAAGTGATCAACAAATAGATTATAAAAAGAAAAATTAAAAACTCGTTTAATAACAATTAACAATGTTAAAGTACCTTGATTAGTTTTCATGAATTATGGTTAGTATAAGAAATACAATATGTATTGCCGTCTGACAGAGGTTACTGACATGTATAATTATGCTTTGTGGTTTAAGGATCATAGATTCATTTCACACGTTTTGATAAATGTTAGTAACTAGTATAAAAAATCCATTATGTTTACTATAGGGATGTGTTGTAAGACGAACACATGTTTTATGAGACGAAACTATTTTAACCGCGATCTTATTTCCGCAATCTAGTTGGTTCATGAAATCAATGCACGCATCTGTCAAGAAGAAGTCAACACACATCGAACAGAAAGCTTAGAATGTTTGTCTGTTGATACTGTACATTTTGGGAAGACAAGCAGTTACATCGACCCAGTGGTAGTTTTATCCCATCATCAAAGATGCCAAGCCTGACATTCGTGACACATGTTCCTTTTGCATTAAACTAATCAGTAACGTCCTTTGCACAGTAGCTTCGAATAAAATATCGTCTACATAGTGTTTACATAATCGTTTCAAAGAGTATATTTTTGTTTGACAGTAGTGAGACCCGAGCTGACTATTAATAGAGAATATCATATGGCTTTTTCAATATCGCATCCGTATCAACCCGAGACACCAATATAATCCCAAGAGCTCTGCTCGATGGATTATATTGGTTGAGGGTTGATAAGGTGTGTGATATTTAAAAAGCCATATCATATACACTTTATTATATACATATACCTCATGTAGATTTTTTTTATGTAACATGACGTCATACAGATAAGGAGGTTTGAAATAACGCCATACAGATTATAGGTTTGAAATGACGTCATACAGATTAAGGATTTGATTAAGCCTTTGCAACAGTGACTGCAATCGATGACGTGAGGTCATACAGATTAAAGGTGTGATAAAGCTTTTGCAACCGTGTTGATATCGATATCATCACGGGTGGCTGATACAGCACGCTTGTCATTGATTGTATTACACATACAATTTATCAGTATTTACGCTAAGTATATAATAAAAGAAAAAAATATATATTATATTGTGTGTTTCCGACCCTAAAACCTGTATATCTGAAAACATAAGATAAATCCTACGTCCAGTCGTAAGGATCTGTTTAACAAAAAGACATCGTAAAGTCGGCTAATTTATTTAATTTTATTTTTCCTTAACAACTTCTCAATATGTCGACATTGAATATAAGAAAAACAATATTCTAATGCCGCCCGTACGAAATAAGTAGTAGGATTCCACCTAGACACTAGTAGGAATGAAGTAGGAATCTACCTAGAATCAAAGATTCTATATAGAAAGTAGGCGGATATGGAAAATGTACAAAATTCTGACTGGATTTTTTTATATTCCTACTATTAAAATCCTACTACCTAGGTGGAATCTTAAAAGTCTGTATGGATTTTTTCTGTTTTGAAAATCTGATTTAATTATTTTCCTACTACTTGTACAAGATTCCTACCAGAATCAATTTATAAATTCCTACCAGTAAATCTTTCTACCTGGAATGTTTTTACTTATCTTGAACTGGATTCCTGTTTGCTAAGAACACACACTTTGCAGTGTTAAATGCAAGCAAGTTCCAGTTCACAAATTCAAAAGTTGGACGGGAAAAGAATAAAAAGTTGTGTTGGAACACAATGCTGCAAGCTAGGGTCAAACAACTACAATATAGAAATGTAAGAACATATGGCTTATGAAGACTGAAGGTAATTCTTATACATTCAAAATGATTTTTTTTATTTGCATGCCAAAAATATCGAGTTATCAATTAATTCAACAACAGTGCATAAGTTTACTCATCATTTGTTCATAACTCTTAATTTCATCTAGGCATAATTTTGGTTTATCTTCATGTTTATGTATAACACAATTTCTAGCTTGCATATATTACAGATTCCTTATACATTTCAAAAGTTCATTTGTTTTAAAATGAATTTATTCCATGAATTTCCTTTGTTCTTTGTTGTTTGGATTCAAACTTAAATCATTGACCCAGTTGTGTATTTGTGAATATACACTTACATTTTGTATATTTTTAGATTCCTACCAGAAAATATTATTCTGGGTGGAATTTAGAAAAAAATTCTACCGGGTTATCTAGTAGGAATTTTATTTTCCTACCAAATTATTCCTGCTAATTTGCATATTCCTGGTAGGAATATACAATATTCCTACTAAGAAATTCCTACTAATTTATTTTTTTCGGCTATTTTCCGTGTGGATTCCTACTCCTGTCTGACTGGAATATCACTCTTTTCTGGTAGGAATTCAGAGCAATATTCCTACTATATTCCGTGTAAATTCCACCTGGAATATTTCATACAGGGATGTTCAATATGCCAAATGAACGGTCGTTGAAACTGATAATGGCCCCTAGGCAGTAAAGTTCACCAATAATTGTTCTTCCCAGTCTGTGCTCACAAATGCCAATAAGACGTTTTAAATATCATATGTTTAAGCTAATATTCAGGTTCAACTCTATCATGGATTTAGCAAAATACAACGAACGTAGTAGACACTGACTATGCGTGATTTATGTAACCTAAATAATGTTTTCGCCTATATGATTTTCCGTTGTCACCTTTCACTTTAATAATGTTTTTTTTTCCTTCTTCAATTATTTGTTTTAATTTTAAAATGATGATATGATGAATCATAATGATGCTTTCCGCATGTAACAAAAATTGATTAGGCCGGTTCGTTTGAGGTAGGGTAGAGAATTAAAACAATGCCGTTATTATTTTGGTATCGAATTATTGAAAACAGTGTGCTTGTAAAAGTGAATATTTCAAAGTCAATTCTTTAAAAAAAAATGATTTTACATTGGTTTAAACATCTTACAGGCGGTTTGCAAACTTGGTGGCGAAAGTTACAGAGAAATGTGTTTGCAACTCAAATGCAGTCAAAAAGACGAAAATGAAAACAAATATGAGAAAGACTGCGATAAGTGTACGAGGTAATCTTAGTTTATTGTACGATATAATGCTATATCAAATTGAGAATGAAAATGGGGAATATGTCAAAGAGACCAACGGGCGATAACAGCCGAATACCCAACAATATTTTTTCAAATGCTTGAGGTATGAAATCATAACATACATTTTACGTACGTCATAGGTTTATGCTTTCTTTCGTTTAATTATAATATATGTAGTGTTTGTCAATAAATTAAGTGCGCTATACACACCATCGCAGTTTAATTGTTGTTTCCGTTAGGTAACATCAAAAAGTATGTTGGTATATTTGTATCTATAATGTTATGAACAAGTTCAATTTTTGTGACAACTAAATCAGTTGCAGTCAAATTTTTTGGATATAAGTCGTTCGAGATTAAGTAAAAATATGTTTAAAAATAGTTTTCAAACAATAAGGAAGGTCATTATCCAGATGTAAATCTTACACCAAAATATATCTAGTGAAGCATGACATGAATAAAATAGATAGATAAAATTCCTTTACTCATATTGACGTAATGTTGCATTCATTTTATATACTTTATGACCTAATCTTAATTTTTTCTCATTTTAATCTGTTGCTATGACTTATATCATGCACACATATCCAACAGTAATGCGTCTATAACAATTTTATTTGCAGAACCCGTCAGAGACGAAAATTGGATATAACACACAGGGAGATATTTTCCTATAACGGCTGCAAATAAAACATTACAGAAATATTTGAACAATCACTGTGTAGTTGTGTGAGGATAACCTGAATAGAAGAAAAACCGCTATTCTTTGCGGTGTTGCTTCAAACTTCGAACACTACAACGAAGATATTACTCAAAGTTAACCTGCAATAAGATCACACGTACATCATGTACATATTACAACGCAACAACTGAAAATATAAAACATGTCTAATGAAGGTGATCCTCACATTAACGAAAAACAAAAAACAAACAGTTATCAAAGGTATCAGGATAATAATTCAGTACACCAGACGAGCGTTTCGTCTACATAAGACTCACCAGTGACGCTCATATCCAAAATATTTATAAAGTACAAAGTTGAAGAGCACTATTGCACTGGTAACAATCCTCCAGATACAAATACGATGACAATAATCGAAAACCAGATCAAAATGATTTGATACTGATACCTACCGTACCTATGATCATAAAGATCTAACAGCTCTTTATATGGCGTGCGTTTTGGATTCATAAGAATGTCGTACATCTAAGGTAAAGCAAGTATAGGTGTTTATACAGTGAAGCAGAGAAGCAGGGCAGATTTGCATACCTAACTGATCGACTGAGTGTAACATACAACTAGGATAGAATTATTTTATATGTATCCGCCAAAATTAGTTCAGCAAACGTTATTTGAAAGTTTTGTTTAGATCTATTTGACAGTACCGTTCGGAATATAAAATGCTGAGGTCATTCAAGAAATCACACATCTATTTAATATGATAAATGTAGAAGATATAAAACGAAATGCATTGCATGCCTCTTGAAACGCTATCCAGAATAAGGTTGAATTTGACTGAATAATTATCTTTGTAATGCTAGTAATGAAACCAAAATTTTCAATCCTGTAAATATCATAAATAAGAGTAAGTTGTTATTCAGTAAGCCAAAACTGCAATTATGAATAAAGAAATTACCGGTCGAAAACATTTACATAGTTCTGTTGGAGTTGAAAACCAAAATAGGTTGACAAAATGTACTGAAACAAAAAATACAATTCAATGAAAGTATATTGAAAAATAAGAATTGCAATGTTAATGGAATAGAAAAGGATTATCCGCTCTGCAAATGGCCATTTTAGGAACAAAATTATATTGTCAAAATTAATTAAAGTTAAAGCAGAGTGTTACCATTATACAGTTGAGAGTGACATAAAAAAAAAATGATTCAAGCAAAAACAAAAAACAAACATAATTAACGTCAGAGGATTCGAATGATGCTAGAAATATTTTTTAACTTTAAAAATTTAACGGAAACGATATAAATAAATGTGATAGCGAGGAGTGAAAATCATATCGCATGTGAAAGCAATTTCAATGGAAATACTCTAAGACTGTAAATACTCTAAGACTGGAAATACTTTAAGACTTTGAAGTGCAAAACGGACTTTTAATTAGATGTTTGGAAAAAATTAGACCGATTTGTTATGTATTGTATGGCAATTTGCAACAATTGAGAATCAGTTTATCTTTTAAAGAACAAAACACAGTGATAAACATAAATAAACATGCATATATATAAACTACCTTGCAAAATGTTTAGCATATGGTAATGTACAAAAGTAAATGCATTACTTGTTTTGAGAAATTTCAAGTCTGTAACTCTTGCTTAATGGCTGGAAAGAGCATACTGTATTATGGTTGAAGGAAAAATGCTATGTTAATGGTTAGAAATAAACTCATCATAGAGACCAGGATTGAAATTTTATATTTGCGCCAGCCTCATCAGAACCTTATTGAGTAAAGGACTTCCAAATAATATTTATCAAAAGAAACAACAATTGACAGGATAAACACTTTACCTGGATATACTGATTTGCGTGCTGTTTAGATTTTACCTTAGATCAAGTGACATAACATATGTGCAATCAAAACCGCATATAACGTTAAACGATTTACCGATATGTGCACGGTTCAAAGCATCAGCTTTGATATACAAAACGAACTAAAAGTGATGTAATTCTAGGTTACTTGAATGCAACCAAAATACACAAATAAAATTATCTAGAATACAGCATACAGCCCTTACTAATTCAACATTGTTTTTTCAGTGGAGCTATAAATCGCTTCTATGTATACTGTGGAAATTTAAAAACACAGAACCTGATTATTCGTTTAATGCATTCAGATATGCGATTTGTGTAAAAATAAAGTTATAAATAGCATTTATATTCATTATGTTATAATTTACAAAAAAGCAGTAAGAATATGGTATTGAATACGTAATTTTTAATGTTCAAATCATGCGGTTTGCACTGAAGCCCTGGTCTCCCCTTATTAATGGGTGTTTCATTGTTGATGACAATGATTGCCTGTAACCAACGTTTAAAATTTAACTTATTCTGGCGGGCATGTTTAGAGTTATGTACTGTACCTGTACTGGACCATACGAGGAATGTGTGAAAACTATACAGTTATAAAATTTATACAATTAACTGAATTTTCAAACAACTGAGATCACCCCTAGTTTTTGGTGGGTTCGTGTTGTTTATTCTTTAGTTTTATATGTTGTGTCATGTGTACTATTGTTTGTCTGTTTGTCTTTTTCATTTTTAGCCATGGCGTTGTCAGTTTATTTTCGATTGATGAGTTTGACTGTCCCTTTGGTATCTCTCGTCCCTCTTTTATTGATGAAATAGGGCTATTTGACCTCAGGGACACTGCATGAATTGATACGTTTACAAAATATATTCATATTTTAAATTTCTAGTTTTGAATATAAGGTCTGATTTATGAAGAATTATTTTAGTAGTTTATTAAAGTTTCATAATTTTGTTTTTCATAAGTTCAATTTCGATTTATGGGTTATTAAGCTGCGTCTTGATTTTAGGGGTGTGCTAATAAACGGAAAATTGAATCCCACTTTGCACTCCGAAAATTAAACCACGTTATAGAAAATGTATCATCTTCAAAACGAGTTATAATACATACATGACATACTAATTAAACAAAATGAGCAGAGGATCTGAGGAAAATGGAATCATTACCGCAATATTCTTTACAAAGCATAAACATGTCAGTATTCACCTCAAAGCTAACAAAACCTTTAAACAGACTTCTTCAGAAGGGATTTAGTTACCATACTGTTGTCAGGTCATTAAATATTGCATATTTTGGCTTTAATATTGATTTCCTTATAGGGTCTTTGCATCGGAAATAAACACATTTATTCTAAAACCAGTTGTTGGCATGACACGGGTTTTGTTCTCATATATTTCATGATGGTATTATACTAAACAGGAGGGAGTGTGCCTTATATTCTTATGATGAAGACATAATCTTTGAATCCGTTTAATTGAGCTCTGGAGCTGGCATGTCAGTTACTGCTAGTAGACTGTTGTTATTTATGTAGTATTGTCATTTTGTTTATTTTCCTTTGTTTCATATTCTGACATCAGACTTGGACTTCTTCTCTTAAACTGAGTTTTACTTTGCGTATTGTTGTGCGTTTGTTTTTCTACATTGGTTAGAGGTATAGGGAAAGGGCTGAGATTTCAAAACAAATGTTTAAGCCCGCCACAATGTTGCGCCTGTCCCAAGTCAGGAGCCTCTAGCCTTTGTTAGTCTGGTATGATTTTTAATTTTTGTTTCTTGTGTATAATTTGGAGTTAAGTTTTACGTCCATTGTCACTGAACTAGCATATGCATTTGTTTATGCGCAAGCGGAAGGACGCCTTCGGGTGCTGGAGTTTCTCGCTGTATTTAAGACCCAAAACTTAAAATAAAATATATACCTATGTCAGGCTAAAATATATATAATACATGAAGTGCATCTTTTATTAACCAATTGTCAAAAACAATACATTTGCCATACATACACTGACTATTGATTCACATGTTTCAATTTGATAACATGCTAAAGAAATACCTGAGGGTTGCTAACTATGAAAAGACGAACACCGATCAAAGTATTCAAATTTAACATTTTCCTGAGGTCAAAACAAAATGACAAGTCACCGTTTTATCCTTTCATGTCCAGATTACAATACCACTTCTTTTTTTCTTTTAGAAAAGACCTTGAGATCAAGTAGCAAACAGGACAAAATTTCTTTAAAAATGTTGAATGCTGCTCGATTAAAGAAGAACCAGGTTGATTTTATTCTTGTTTGACAAAAACGCAGGTGTGAAACATAAATTAGAATACAGACAAGGAAGTTATTTGGAAACTCTAACCATAACCTTAACCGAAATAAATTTTCTTTGTTAAAAATGATGAACAAAAAAACAAGGAAATAAAAAGAAGTATCCAGAATTTTCCCTTCATTGACCTTGAAAGTCCACCAAAATTGACATTAACCGATTTACAGAAAAAATAATAGTGAAGCTAATTTCTTGATTTTTTCAGATAAGAAAGGATTATCAGAGGAAAACAAAATTTTAAAAATGTTTTTATACATAATTTACAATACTTCTAGTTTAACATAAGTGAAATCAGGGGTATTGTAAAGCCCTTAGTAGTTACCAGTTTTAAAAATCAGATACCTCTTTTATAATTTCGACTGTTTAAAGACAACTTTTGCAATTGAAACAATACCTATCATAATCCAGAAAATGTATCACCACACTTAAGATCCTAAACTAAGTACCTTTCCGACAAGATAGAGAAAATGTCTGGATAAGAAACTAGGTACTGTAATGCCATATGGTTGCAATGATACCATCAAACGAGTAGCCCATTTGTCAAATCCAGCAGGCAGTCAGGTGAATGTAAGGAGCTTATTGAGTACATGATCATGTTATCACTAGAGATATACACATAATTCAACATGAACATCCCCGAAAGGTGATATGTCATGGTCCTTAGTTTAAGAAACCCCAACTCTTCAATTGGAATCATAACTTCAAAATAAATAAAGATGCCATTGAGGACTACGCCAGATCTTGGGTTAAACGAAAAGAAGTTGAACTTGACATTTTTTCAGAATGTGTCAAAACAATAAGGTATCTGATGAAACGTCGCATTTATCAGTTGGAAATACTGTTTGAATGATCGACCAATAGTAAGTCCTTTTTCAGAGATAAAGAGGCTTTGAAATGTCTGGAGTTACACTGCATGTTCCAACCTTCAAAATAAAGAACAAGAAAAAATCGAAAATTATCAGTCACTAAAGTTATTTGACACAATTTTTTGAAATTTGTTGTCATTAGTGCTCTTCATTTTTCCTTTAAAAATGCTCTGTACCAAGTCAGGAATATGGCCATTGTTATATTATAGTTCGATTTTGTGTGTATTACATTATAACGTTGTGTCGTTTGTTTTCTCTTATTTTTTAGTATAAATTCACATTGCGATAAGATGTGTCACGGAACTTGTCTATCCCAAATTCATGTATTTGGTTTTGATGTTATATATATATGTTATATTTGTTATTCTTGTGGGATTTTGTCAATGTGTGTTACATTTAAGTGTTATGTCGTTGTTCTCCTCTTATATTTAATGCGTTTCCCTCGGTTTTAGTTTGTTATCCCGATTTTGTTTTTTGTACATTGATTTATGAGTTTTGAACAGCGGTATACTACTGTTGCCTTTATTTATACTTGTTTGGCTTGATTACTTTTTTGATCTGAGTGTCACTGATGAGTCTTATCTCGACGACACGCAAGTCTGGCGTATAAATTTATAAGCCTGCTACTTTTAATTAGAACTATTTTTAATAGAATAGTTACACAAGTTTTAAGTTTAAAAAGAAAAATACGCTTTGTTTAATATTACTATTACGAAAATGCATCTTTACAGGTATAGCGATTTATTAACACAAACATTTGTAAGTTGTGTGCTGTCAATGCCTCGTATTTTGCATTTCGGCATTATCAGATAACCATGGTTTTAAATTATCTATAGCTGTTCGAATTCTTTGTTTTTGTTTTCTGTTTTTCTTGTCATCAACCACTTCCCACCAAACTGAGACAAAATGGTTGAAAACAATGGTTGCACCTTGTAAAAAAAAATCTCTTGACAACTTGACCTGTTCCTTGGCATCGGAGGACACTCACAAATTCATACTTTTTTATTTCATTTAATATGTTGCAATTTTAGTAAAAAAAGAAAGCAAGAAGAAAACATATGAAGCACCATACGATGAAAGACAAGAAAGTCGTTTTCATCTGTTGAGCTGCTCTAAAAATAAATTTTCGACAAAAACAAGGAAGTGTTGGAAAAACCATATTCTCATCATTTTCCAAGGTAAGGGCGTTTTAAAAATATAACGAGTTGTGTCATTCGGAATAACAAAGCTCGTGTTACCAGCACAAGGTCAATAAAAAATAGCTCAATCACTATAAATAAATATTTTGAACGAAAATAAATTTTAAGAGATCGTTAAAAATGAAAAACCTTCAATTGGTGCAATCACGTGACAGTTTGAAAATATAATGATAAATACAATCCCTTAAACCAAGCCCAGTGCAGAGGAAGATATTTGTCACGTGCTATGTTATTTTGAAGTATAAAAATGGGTGACCAACTATATCAGTCGTATTGTGCCATTTCAAATGACAGTTTCATCTTATTCATAACACTGAATGTGACTCAATGAGTTTATCCAAAAACATCCTTCTGTAAAGTAAGGTAAGAATCTAATGAAATCATATATAGCGTGCATTGTCTTATTGGGGCCTTTTATAGCTGACTATGCGATATGGGCTTTGCTCATTGTTTAAAGCCGTACGGGGACCTATAGTTGTTAGTGTCTTTGTCATTTTGGTTTCTTGTGGACAGTTGTCTCATTGGCAATCATACCACATCTTCTTTTTTATATCATCAATTATTACAACCGGAATATATGTTTTTAAATTTTGAAAAGGTTTGGGAAAAAGTTTAAGTTAGTTGTTATATACAAATTAACTATGGTTTCCTGTTTTGTTTTAATTATAAAGAATAAAGAATAAAAATGTCTTAATCTTTGATAAAAAGGCGAATAACACGTGTTTTAATTTTCATATGTGTCACGCTTTTTTTTACAAACAAGGCTACATTGTACTTTTGAAAATTAACTTGAAATCAAAACTCATATTCATAATGTAACTATGGTGGTTATTTTTTTCCTGTATTGAACTCGTGTATTTTTGTCAGTTTCAATTGTCTTTCCCTTTTTTGAATTTGCCGCATAGTAAAGTTTGTTTTGTTATACTTTATAATAGAATGTGTTCTTAATTTCCTATTTATGCTAGATGAATGAAAACCAGTCCTTTGATCGCATATTTTTGTTTTATTATTCCGAAACTGTACGGCGTTTTACTTGTGTGTTTACATGAACTGTCAGTAATTAAGCCGTACTTATTAACCAACTGTTAACAAAACTTTGAAATTTTCGTACTTCCAAGAAATAAAACTGCTGTAATAGATTAACTAGCTGTATTTGGCATACCTTTTTATAATGTTGGGTCCTTATGGTTCTTAATCCTTGTATTTGGATTATATTTCTTTTATTCTAGGGTCATTGATTGGTAAATCGTTGATTTTCATAACAAGCCTGGTGTACAAAGTAAGGAATGAATCTTTTTACAGTTTGGAAAATAATAGGATTTAAATGACCCCCCCCCCCCCCCCCCAAAAAAAAAGTTTTAAAAAAAAACACCCATCTACCTCGTTTTATAAATGAAAGATGTATTTAATCATTTGATTATACCACACATGTACAAGTGTGTGACGTGCTTCTTTTCGAACACAATAAAGTTTAATTTGAGAATTCAGATGAAAAACCCACTACATTTGAACCTTTGATATTCAGTTCAAAAAAAAAAACTTTAAAAGATATTTATTCTGGTTAATTCAACAGATTGTCTGAGTTAAGTTTTAAAAGGATCAATCAGTGAAACTAGTAGAACAAATAGAAATAGATTAAATATTAGTTAAAAATATAATGGTTACAAAACTTCAAATTTGCAATTTCTTTAATTAAAAATGAACGAAAAAAATAAAACTATCCATAACACTTCGGTTTTGTACATTTCATGAGCAGAAGATTATGTGATTTAGTCAAATACAAACTTATTACCCCATCAAAGTATCATACTTTGCATAAATTTCAAGAAATACAACCAAAAACTGACCAAAAAAGACTCATTTTTGCAAGAGTTACCTCCCCATCCAATGCTACTTTCCATAGGAAATAAAAAATGCTGATTTTGAGTTTTCCTCAAGTCAGATTTTATCGGACTTTTTTCTGTGTATATAAAGGGCATAATGCTATAGACTAGAACTAAAACATTTTCTGTTGCAATTAGTTTGAGGTGAAATCTTAGTTTGACTGGACTAATTATATATATAGTATGTGATAACAATTTGTTTTATTTAAAAGTCATCCAAACCCACCTAGGCAGAAAGTATTGATTTATCTTCTATATTAATATGTTCATATACACTAGTAATAAGATCTTTCCACTTTTCTGTGGAAAGACCTATTGTATTTCTTCTGATTATTATTTTTTTTTTGCCCGCCACATTTTGAAATGTTTGTTTCGCAATATGTTGCTATGATATTTCTTATATTGTATCGTACAGTTTATACGCTTTTAAATTTCACCCTGCTAAGATGAACAATTTTCTTTGTAAGAGTTATCTACCTATTCACTGTTTATCAAGTGAGTGCATCTCCTTCGTAATAAAAAAAAAACATCGACAAAAATTCTTTTTCTAAATTGTTCGTTACATCCTCAGGAATTTTTGGCTAATTTAGATCGAAGCGATAAGATAAAATTTTATGGGAGTTATCTATCTTAACCAAATAAATTTGTTGGTATGTTTTTTTTTATCTCATAAACCGTTGACCGTATAACCCTAGAATCTTTTTATTTGAGGTCCCTCGGTCCTAACTTAGAAAATCAGGTCTAGGTCAAAGGTCAAGGTCATTTTCGAAATTGTGACTTTTGCTTGTTTTTGCATTTTCTCTGACACTTTGAAAGATAAATATATAAGAACAAGTGCAAAAAGTCTGCTTTATTGAAATGAAGATATGCTACATTTGGTCTGTTACAATTTAATGGCATCTTATAGGAGTTGGTGCCCCTGTAATGTCTTAATATAAGGTTATTTGATTATAACTTCAACTAAGTTCATTATCAAGCCATTTTACCTTGTACAAAAATTTGGGTGAGATATAACCTTGAAAAAAGGCTACCGGAAATGACCTTGAGAAAACCGGAAGTAGCCTTTTTGCATTTGTCATATAAACTCATAATTTGTCATATAGATACATAAACTTACAACACAATCCTAGCAATTACTTACAACAAACCGGAAGTGGTCAATTATTTCCCGTTCTAATTCAATACCATATAGAAACTATTTATTTTTGGAATCAGTGTGAAAGAAGCTTTCCTATGAGACCGGAAGTGACATTAATTTCACCGGAAGTAGCATATAATCTTCCTTATTTCTTTCAAAAGTATAATGGACCCATTACTTATTGCATCAGTATGAAGAAACTATCTTCTTATCAAAATTTCTTTGATGTGGAAAGACCTTCAATTGTTCTCTGAACAATTGGTTTTTAATTTTAAAAGTATTTGTTTTGCTTTCCATATATATATATGCTCATTAGCATTGATAATGTTATAATTTATATTTAAAAGTTATCCAAACCCGCCCAAGCAGAAAGTATTGATTTATCTTCTATATTAATATGCTCATATGTACTAGTAATTTTAAAAGTATTTGTTTTGCTTTCCACATATATATATAATATATATATAACTCGTCTAAACATCAACCCAACAATGTTAGATCTGTAAATTTGCTTTCGCAAATTTTTGGTCCTTCCCTCGCCGGGATTCGAACCCATGCTACTGTGATATCGTGACACCAAATCGCCTGCACTGCAGCCGTACCGCTAGACCACACGACCACCTGGGCTCTTAAAAAAAGAGCTTTCGCTGGCCGTGTGTTACCTTTCCACGTCAGTTTTAATCTAGCGGCGTACTGCAGTACATGATATATAAGGCATGAAGATGTTATTGTTACAGATCAGCTAAATTGACAATACTACACAAACAGGAAAAATTATATGAGTCTGAAAGATTGTGTAACAATACCGATAAATAGATGGAAAACAAAACACTAAAAAGTGTTGAATATCATTGCACAAAGATGGAAAAACTGAACAGATGATATAAATTATACAATAATTGCAAATATTTCGGCTCAACAAATGGCCTTCTTCGGTGACAAAAGTTTTAACAATAATAAGATATAATGTATAAGGTGTAAACATAGATCACTAATAATACAGGTAAGTTTTGGTCGATTGATTTTAATCCAAAATCCTGAATATAATAATATAAACACTAGACTGTAAATTTAATTATTTCTTTCTATTGATTCCATCTGGATGGAGGACACCCAGTGTTTTTATCCAAAACCTCTCCCGATTTTCTCTTTGCCTATTTTGCCATGTACAATCCTGTTCGATCACAAGGATCTTCATGTGATCAAAATCTTTCAGATTGTGATCTGGTAACCTGAAATGTTGGCTGACAGGAATATACGGTTTTTTTGTGAGGTCACTCCTGTGGCCATTGAGGCGTTTGTGAAATGGCTGCATAGATTCACCAACATATTGGAGACCACATCTAGGACACTCAAGAACGTAAATCATGTTTGAGCTTTTGCAGTTGACATTGCAGAAGATCTTGTATGTCTTTTCTGTGGTCTTACTGTGAAATGTTGATGAATGCTGCAATTGGTTGCAACATTTGCAGCGCTTATCCCCACAAGGCTGACAATTACCTACAGTATGGTTAGGTTTGGAAAGGTCAGCACGGACAAGTATATTTCTCAGGCTATTAGGTTGTTTGAAGGCAATCATGGGAGGCTCAGGAAAGATTTTGGATAACTTCGAGTGTTTCTCGATTGCTGTCCAATGATCACGAATGGTCTTGAAACTATTTCTCAGGCATGGATGGTAGGTGAGCACACATGGGATTCTTTTACTTATCTGTTTATCTTTGTAAGTTAGCAGACTGCTTCTGGGGATGTATTCCGTTTTTCGAAAACTATTTTTGATGTTTTTGTGATTATATCCCCTTCTTTTCAAATGTCTATTTAGGCTGCCCCAGACGTTGTTTTGCAGTGTCTTCAGAGGAGCAGATTCGCCTTATTCTGAGAGCTTGGCTGTATGGAATGCTCTTCGTGCAGTGTGGAGGATGGCAACTTTCAGGCGACAAGTATTGATGAGTATCTGTAGGTTTAGAGTATATATCTGTGTTTATTATACCTACAGAGAGGGTGCTAGATGTATCAAGGAAGTTTATGGTGGAATTAGATGTTTCATGGGTGAATTTAATGGTAGGGTGTTGATTGTTAGCATTTGTTATAAAAGTTTGTAATTTTTGGTCTCCCTTGTCCCATTTCATGTCAACGTCATCAATAAATCGATACCAGGAAAGCGGTTTTTCGATGGAGCATTCCAGCAGTTGCTTTTCAAATTTACCCATGAATATATTGGCATAAGATGGAGCCATTTTTGTACCCATAGCAGTGCCATTTGTCTGTAAATAGTGTTCTCCTTGGAATGTGAAGTTGTTCTTTTTCAAGACCATAGTAAGCATTTCAACTAAGCAATCAGTAGGTGGAATTTTAAGAGATCGAGAGTCCCAAACTTCTCTACATGCTTCAATACCATCTACAGATTACTTACTAAAGATGCAGGATTTAAACCCTCTACCTGCCAATACTACTCTTGTCACTATGGATGTCACCTCTCTCTATACGAATATTCCCATGCGGATGGTATTGAAGCATGTAGAGAAGTTTGGGACTCTCGATCTCTTAAAATTCCACCTACTGATTGCTTAGTTGAAATGCAAAATCTTTCCTGAGCCTCCCATGATTGCCTTCAAACAACCTAATAGCCTGAGAAATATACTTGTCCGTGCTGACCTTTCCAAACCTAACCATACTGTAGGTAATTGTCAGCCTTGTGGGGATAAGCGCTGCAAATGTTGCAACCAATTGCAGCATTCATCAACATTTCACAGTAAGACCACAGAAAAGACATACAAGATCTTCTGCAATGTCAACTGCAAAAACTCAAACGTGATTTACGTTCTTGAGTGTCCTAGATGTGGTCTCCAATATGTTGGTGAATCTATGCAGCCATTTCACAAACGCCTCAATGGCCACAGGAGTGACCTCACAAAAAAAACCGTATATTCCTGTCAGCCAACATTTCAGGTTACCAGATCACAATCTGAAAGATTTTGATCACATGAAGATCCTTGTGATCGAACAGGATTGTACATGGCAAAATAGGCAAAGAGAAAATCGGGAGAGGTTTTGGATAAAAACACTGGGTGTCCTTCATCCAGATGGAATCAATAGAAAGAAATAATTAAATTTACAGTCTAGTGTTTATATTATTATATTCAGGATTTTGGATTAAAATCAATCGACCAAAACTTACCTGTATTATTAGTGATCTATGTTTACACCTTATACATTATATCTTATTATTGTTAAAACTTTTGTCACCGAAGAAGGCCATTTGTTGAGCCGAAATATTTGCAATTATTGTATAATTTATATCATCTGTTCAGTTTTTCCATCTTTGTGCAATGATATTCAACACTTTTTAGTGTTTTGTTTTCCATCTATTTATCGGTATTGTTACACAATCTTTCAGACTCATATATATATATACTACTAATATGTTACGAACAATGACGTTACGTCATAATACTAATGTGTTCCCCATAACGACGTTCATAGTCTTGAAAAGTCCCAAGATGGATGAAAGCGCTAGACAATGCTGCTTTTAAAACTCTTTTTGTGTATTTAATTTTTAATATATGCTCATTAGCATTTATAATGTTCTTTGAAATGATCATAGATTTTATATTGTTGACATTGTTTTTATTCTTATTGATGTTTTATATGACATTCACCTGATCATATGTATATATTCTTTGTCAGGTTAATGGCACATACGGGAGAGAGTTTGGAGAAACAGAGAGAAACAGAAAACTTCACACGCATAAATAGACTACTACAAAGAGTGGCAACGCCTGTCGTTAAAATTCATTTTGACGGCGAATTTCATCCTACGCAACTAAAGTCAATACTTGCGAAAGGACGTATTGAATTACGAAAACAGAAATCCATCAACCAGTATCAGTTCACTTTGTTGTATCCTGCTAATGGTAATGGAGCGATCAACTTCTTTGTAAATGTTTGAATTTTTAATTACACAGCATACACTCAAAATGAACAGTTTAATTACATATGTCTAATTAAGAATTAAGCCAAACCTATGTATATGAGGTACGATTAGTGGAAGAATTGCCTACGCAAACAAAAAAGAATATATTGTAGAAACAACAAATACAAAAAAAAATAAAAAAATAATTAATAAATAAAAATATATATATAATAAAGGTAGATAAAAAGATAATTAAATTAATAATTGAATATATATATATATGTATATATATATTGAAAATAAATAAAAAGGCAAACGAGTAAATGAATAAATAATAAATAGATTAATTTATTAAATAAACAAAATTAAATAATTCACTGAAAAATAAATAAACTGGTTAATTAAATAATAAATAATCAAATAAAAAAAAATCGCCAAATAAATAAATAAATAAATAATAAATAGATTCATTAATTGAATAATGAAAATTAAATAACTCACTGAAAAAATAAATAAATAAATAAATAAAATAATATTTAAATAAATGAAACGATGTTTTGTATAAAAAAAAAATCTTCAGGAATATTTTAAGTTTCAAATAGAAATACTTTTTCATTTACTTTTAACTATTTTGTATATTTACTTGAGAAAAAAATTATATGAGAGGGACGAAAGACACCAATGGGACAGTCAAACTCATAAATCTAAAATAAACTGACAATGCTATGGCTACAATTGAAAAAGACAAACAGACAAACAATAGTACACACGACACAACATAGAAAACTAAAGAATAAACAACACGAACCCCACCAAAAACTAGGGGTGATCTCAGGTGCTCCGGAAGGGTAAGCAGATCCTGCTTCACATGTGGCACCCGTCGTGTTGCTTATGTGATAACAAATCCGGTAAATAGTCTAACTCGGTAGGTCACATTCATAAACGGGAAGGGGATTGTAGTTACGACGTAAGGAACATATCCGATATCATTTGTGAAACGGTTATTACATAACGATCAACCAACTCGTGATGGCGTCCGTAAAATTTACGAAGGGATGATTTCAACTTCACCATTTGGAACTCTTGGTTTAATAGCTTCCTTGTTAGCAGTAACCCTCTATCAAGAAAATCATGATAGGAAATGCAAGCACGGGAATAGCGTATCAATTGGGAGATATATACCCCGTATGCAGGTGCTGCTGGAATGTTGCTACTTAAAAATTGAAAGTTCACAATTGGAAAGCTGAAATCATCTCTTTTTTCGTAAAGATTTGTTTTCAACCGAACCTCATTGTCAATTCCTAGATGTAAGTCAAGATATGAAGCCGACTTAACTGTATCTGTAGTATCCTTTATCTGTAGTTCGATGGGATAGATGCGTTCCACATACTCACCAAATTTTGCACTATTTAGTGAAAGAACATCATCTATATAGCGGAAAGTAGAGTTAAAGGATATTGCTGCTTCTTATCTTTCTTCTAAAACTTTCTCTTTCATTTTATAACATCATCAAAGGAAGCTGTCTCAGACATATTTAATCTTTTGAATCGTTTGATTTTAATCAAATGTTTTACTTTTACATGCGGTATGGTAGCTTTTATACCTACATATAAGTGAAAGTAACCAGTTCACTGCATTGCCATATATTGGGGTATGCTGTTTTTTAATTCTTTCATTGTAATGTTCATATGACAGATTGAGGGGTACATATAATTGTTTAACGTAGTTAATACGATTTCCCATCTTAAACAAAATCTGCATCGTATATACACGTTTAGTATTTCAAATTTGACACCTGACGTTCACATCATGCTGTATCAACATGTTCAATAGATATCTTTATTCAATTTTGAAAGAAGATATTGCTTTATTCGCTGCATTAGCAATAATTGATAATTCACTTATATGAATGTCTGAATTTACAACTTTATTAGCATCTTCATCATTGTTTGTGTTGCCGACTGAGAAAATTATAAGGTTTCATATAACTTTAAAACTGTATTTCAATTGTGTAATTATACAAAAAAGTCATTTTATTACTTCAGGTGATCCATCATCCTTCGATTTTGACCTTACGTTACTAATATGTCTACTAAGACATCTAGAAACGAAAGTACCAATATCAGACACACTACCCATTGCTACAGACATAAGTATTGCTGCCAGTCTGTCAAGATTAAAATACTACAGAAACCAGGTTGCGCATAATCAGACATTAACATTGTCTTGCACAAAATTTGAAATATGGTGGAATGATATTACTAATGTAAGTCATAAGATTAAAGCAGGTATCACGCAATAAAGTTGCGGATACTGTTATTTAAATATAAGTAGAAATCTAGACGTACTCTCATCAAGAATATTCTGTATTCCTATATGCAGTAAACAAATGTTGACGATACCAAAAGAGACATATAAAATTCATTGCAATCATCCCCATTCTTCTACACGACATAATCCGGATAATCGAATAATGAGATTGTGTGTAAATCTACGTGGTTTAGAGTAATAACGTGTTTTTTTTTCTTTTTCTTGAATGAATGATTGATAAGTGTTTAAACATGTCAGTACATATATGCCGTACAACGGAGAAAAATAAAGTTAGTCGATGTGCAAAGAGTTTAAGAATATATTTTAATCTGAAATGTATTTTTTTATCTTTAAATACCCACTGTTGAATACAGCATGCTACGTAAAAAATAGTACTTTTAAAGTGTACTATATAACGTTACAAATAAAATATTTTGTATAATAGATTACTGCAAAGTTTATGGTAATTTTCTATTTTAAGAAAACCGAAATAAGGATAACATAGTCGGAATTTATCAAGGTGCACTTTATATTATAAAACAACATTTTTCAATGCCTGTTGGTATTATTTATGACAATGTTTTACAGGCAATTTGCGTATTAGGTGGTGAAAGCTACAAAGAGAAATGTAAGCAACTCAAATATCGTCCACTTGACGGAAAGGATTTACCTTTGGAGATAAAGAAAATCGTTAATAGTGTACGAGGTAAAACGATCTCTCAACATAATGTTTTTTTAATATTTGCTATAAGAATATGTTGTATGCATGTTAATGAAACAACTATCCATTCAAGTCACACTTTGTAAAAGAAGATCCATTATAGGTGTAAGTACGGCCCTCACCACGGAGCTTGGACTCACTCCAAAATGCAAGCTATAAAGGACCCCGAAATGACTAGTTTTAAACCATTCAAACGTGAAAACCAACCGTCTCATCTATATAAGAAATGAGAAACGAGAAGTCACATCAACAAACGACATCTACTGAACATCAATTTCTGGCTTAGGACAGGTGCAAACAAATACAGCGGGATAATCTTTTAAATGGATACCAACATTCACCCGTTCCCAAAACAATAGAGTAACATCACAACATAGAAAGACACACTATAAAATATCAATTAAAATGGCTTAAATCGATCAAAAGACAAAATACAAGTGAAAATACACTGAACGAATAAATTTGATCTATGACACAATGTACATACAAGAGTCGTTCTTAATTCTTTCGACATCAGAAAATCTGTCTGAGCTCAAAGTATCCTGAAATGTATTTTGTCCATTTCCGATAGTATTTGACAGAGTGTTGATTTGCATAGCTGGATTGGTGTATGAGACAAGATATTTATCTATTTTCTCTAACATTTGTCTAAGGGCCACTTTTATGTTTTATGTGATTCCTTCGTTTAGTTTGTATCTCTTTACAAAACATTTGAGATTGAAGATTGTTTAGGTACTGTTGGTAATTATATTTAGCATTAAATCATAATTTATATTTTTGTCTTTACAGAATTGGAAAAAGAAGAATATCTTTACTGGATAGAAGACATAGAACGGTATTTTCCTATTCCGACTGTTATTGACGATATCACAGCAGCATTTAAACAGCATCATTTCATAGTTATTTCCGGACATGCTGGAACAGGGAAAACCGCTCTTGCTCGCTATGTTGCTTTGAATCTTCACAAAACACAAGATATGTCTATTTTTCCTGTCAAGAATCCAAATACCATTCAACATGAACTTGCGCTAAGATATCAGATTAACTCTGCAGCACATAAGCTAAAAGTAAAAAAGATGCCCGCTTCTGGAAAGAAAAAGCAAACCAAACCAATAAAAGTTATCGCACTTGATACGCACACTAAACAAAGTATACTCATATTTGTAGTTGATGACTTTCTTGGGAGATATACGATTAATAAACGCTTGTCAAATGCATGGAAAGAATTATACTATGAACATTTTTATATCCCAAGCAATGAGATCAATTCTATTTATATCATTGCAACATGCAGAGAAGATATAAGGGGAACATTTCAGTTTAATTCCTTAAAAGATTTATATCATTTTGAAGAATATAATACAAGTGAAATGGGGGGAAATATTGACAACAAGCAAAATGTTGCGTCCTGTCACATGAACCCATCCACTGTTGAAATCATTTTTGCTGACAAAAAAATCCAGAAAGAAGTTAACTTTTACACATTTTGTTTTTTATACTCACATTACCTTCTAACAGAAAATATTGATTTCTTTAAAAATCCTTATTCAGCATTCGGAAAAGAATTCGACGAAATTCGTTGCCGCAGTGAACCTTGTTATATTGGTCTTGCAGTCCTTACCATATACGATGGAAAACTGAACAAGCCACTGTCTGATCAAGTTAGTGTCGAGTTAGTAAGTAAATTGTGTGAAGAATGTCAATTACCCAAAAGTATGAAGTTATCTCAAATACAACAAGAGCTTGAAATAGTAGTTGGAAGATATATTATAGATGAGGTCACAGCATATTCATTGGTGCATCCTGAATTTTATGAAATTCTATTACATTATTTTTATAAAGAAAATTCCAGAGTCTTTAATTGCTTTCGGAAGTAATGATTTTTTACAAACCCGAGTACAACTTGAAAAATCCACAAATGAGTCCTCAAATTTTGTTTTAGTTGTAATAGAAAAGAATCACGCAGAAATATATTTTGATCGGTTGATAGAGGAAATTAAATTGAAACAATTCGAAAATGCGTTTCAAAATATGCAGGTTGCAAATGTCGCGTATCAAGAACAATTGATTCAGCATATACAAAAGTCTGATAAAGTTTTACATATTTTAGCTTCTAACTGTTTGCCATTGATCTTGTCCGTAGTGAATAATTCTAGTGAATTAGTAAGACTTATCTTGGAAAAACGTGAAGAATTTAATTTGTCCCGAGAAGTAGAGATTGAAAGACAAGATGATTTTGACTTGATAGATTACGAAGATCGCAAACTGTTGAATTTACAATCAACGATCAACGACGAAGAAATAATCTTGATGCTTGCATGCTTATGCGGAAGCGCACGTGTCGTTGAACTTCTTTTAGCCCTCGAATATGACATAAATTATCAAAATGCTATGCAAAAAGCACCCATACATTTAGCATGTTTACGGGGAAATTATGAGGTTGTCGAAGTACTGTTAGGTATGCAATCCACCGGAAAAGAAGAGCGCTTCAGACAAATATCGCTCGAATCCGATTGCGATATTGATATTCAGGATGCCAACGGTCTAACAGCACTTCATATGGCTTGCAGAACGGGTCATACAACAGTCGTCAATCTTTTATTAAAAAAGTGGAAGTGTTCATTAGGCGATAAAGAGGAACAAAGCAGAATCGCGTTATTCGCGGATAAATTTAGCGTCACAGACAACCAGCGCAGAATTGCACTTCATTTAGCAGCCGAAAGTAGTTCAGCAGCTGACATATTTAAAATTTTGTTTCAAGCGATTTCATTATCTGACTGTACTGGTACTGGTGAACATGCTGACGCAATTCATGAAAACACGCATATATGTGACTTGATAAACACACAAGATAAAGACGGAAAAACAGTTCTTTTCACGGCTTGTGAAAATGACAATAATGATTGTGTTGCATTTCTACTGAAATACAGATGTTGCAAAATTAACATTTGCAACGATCGTAATGAAACACCGGTGTTTCGTGTTTGTCAGAATGATAATACAAAGTTAGTAGACATTTTAATAGAAAACAAAGCAGATGTTAATATTAAAGACGTAACTGGTCGAACACCATTGCATGTCTGTGTAGAAAACAAAAATGGAAATATGGTGAAAAGTATATTGAAAAACAAGAATTGTGACGTGAATGCTAAGGACAGAGCCGATTACTCTGTTCTTTATTTGGCCGTTTGTCGAAAAAACTTTGAAATTGTCGAAGCATTACTTAAGGCAGACTGCATTACTAAGTGCGACTTAAATCTTGCACACTCAAACCAAAAAACACCGTTATTGGCAGCAATTTCGACTGGCTCCACAAAAATTGTCGAAATTTTAATTGCGAGCGGTTGCGATTTAAACAAATATGATAGCGAGGGCAGAAAAGCCTTTCATATCGCATGCGAAATCAACTACGACGGTGATATCATTGCACTTTTTTTAAAACTTAAACACTTTGACATTAATGATTTGGACTGTGTTTTAGGTCGAACGGGTCTACATTACGCGGTAGTTGGGAACAATATAAAAGCCGTGAAACTATTGATAAAAGAAAAAATAAATATTAACAAACAAGACAAAAATGGACAAACAGCCATTTATCATGCATTTCGATGTAACAAGTTGGAAATGGTCAAAGAATTATTAAAAAGTCGGGAGTGTGATATTAACCTACATGATAACACTGGAACGAGCATGTTGCACATTGCCTGTGGCAACAATGACATTTCAATGGTTAGAACCTTATTGAGGAGAGAAAAGTGCGCAATAAATGCACAGGACAAACAGGGCAGAACACCACTTCACGTAGCCCTAAGTTCTAAGTACATAGATATTGTCACTCTTCTTGTGAAAACAACCGATCTAAATACTGAAGACAGCAAAGGTCAGACACCGCTCCATATTGCATGCGAAACACAACATATAGAAGCAGTTAAACTTATTTTGAAGTCTGGTTGTGAAGTTAATGTTCAAGATAACTCGGGTAAAACGGCGTTGCATATAGCAGCAGAAGGATGGGAACCGTCGATTGTTGATGAACTATTAAAAGTAAACTGTAACGCACATCTGTGTGATAACAATGAGAAAACCGCCTTATTTTACGCACGTGCTAATCGGAACAAAGATATAGTCTTACAATTTAAGGAAACCAGTGGCAACGGAAGAGTATGAATTATGAAGTTCATTGTACTTATAAACCTTTTTTGTATAACTTTGGAAAAACACGACACGTGTAATTATCAATAACATTATATCTCAGTATACATTCTAATGAACTAGTGTATATACCTAAATGATAGATCAATTGGTTAATACAAAAATCCAAACAAATTCTTAATAAAATGTTTTATCTTATTTTTGTCAAGATTTCTTATCTTAAATTGTCAAATTTTCAAGTATTGGCAACTGGAAATTCCGAGTGCAATCATGGGAGCATGGCATGGACATTGCAGTCAACGATTGCACATTTCTAGTTTTAGCTGATTTTTAAAGTTCTCTTATGAATTGCGAATAGATAAGTAAAGGCAACAGTAGTATACCGCTGTTCAAAACTCATAAGTCGATTGATAAAAAAACAAATCTGGGTTATAAACTAAAACTGAATCCATCAAATATAAGAGGAGAACTACGACACAACAGAAACACAACACCAAAATGTAACACACAGAGAAACGAACTATAGTATAATAATGGCAATTTTCTTGACTTGGTACAGGACATTGTAAGAAAAAAAGGTGGGTTGAACCTTGTTTTGTGGCTAGCCAAACCTTCTGTTTTTACGGCAATGTTAAATTTAACATTAAAATGACTGCAATATAAATAAATGGGAGACAGAGAAACACACGAATGATAGCTATCGGTTTATAATGTATAACGCCAGACGCGCGTTTCATCCACACAAGACAACTAACTACAGAATAAAAACGAATACATAATACAATCTAAAGCAGCACACAAAAAGTCACAGCCGCGTCAGCAAAGGAGATCAATGCACAAAGTGACGTCGCATTTGAATTTGTAAAAAAATCCAAAATAGGATAGAATTAGGTAGCTTTCAAGATTAGGTTTGTAATACTGATATTAAATTTATCAATAAAAAGGTCACGTTTGCAATAGATTGATTGCTGTTCCATTTAAGTCCAGTGGCAAGTATTTCAGGCATGTTCAGTACGAGGACATATTATCAAATATAAATACATTATGTAGGTCCTGAAAAGAGACAACTTTGCCTTTTGCATTTAGAACGAGAACAAATGAATAAAATGAAATACGTAGGTAACGTCCCCTAGTCTAGTTGATTGTTGATTTATTTTCCCTGAAACTCGAACTGATGTGGTCATGACTATTATAAATTGACTGACATTTAGTTTAAGTCCAGTGGAAAATATTTCACGAACAGTCAAAACATGGACAAACTGTCTGCATTGTACCTACCAATACAACACGTATGTACTGTAATACAAATCTGTTTTGAATGCAAGCCCAGTAGCAACTATATCTTTCGCAGTCATGACGATAACAAACTAATAAAATGGAATACATCGGTTCAGAGAAATATTTGAAATCTATATCTAACATGCTGAGGGCATGTTACCTGCCTACAGAAAAAGCCACACCAGTCATGGATTGCTTGATGTTTCATTAAATTCCTGTGACAAGTATTTCATACATGTTAAGAGAAAAAGTCCTCAATTATAAGATAAGTAGATTTCTATAATTGAGGCTCTCCAGTATCATCTATGTTCCTCCGCAATTAGGACAAGAACAAAGTAATAATATCTTTGAAGTAGACAAAATTGCAACAGACGCTTCAGAGATTTGTTTGGAATGGTAAATATAATATGCTGACTTGCCTTTAATATGACATAATATTTAACGGCCTGTGTTCCAGCTGATTGTGGACATTCTTTTATGAGTCCCGATCAGATAAGTTTACGACTGTCATATAGCTTGATTGATGTATCCTTAATGTCCAGTGGCAAATATTTCATGCATTTTTAGTACGAGAACAAATAAGTTATATACAGGTCCTGTAATAGAGACTGTTCGGGAACATCCATTCAGGACAAGAACAAAGTAAAAAAATATCAGTACATAGCTTCTTTAAAGAGAGAGGAATTGCTGAAGAGAATTCAGAGAGTTTCATGGAATGGTAATGCCGAGGACATGGAACTTGCCTTTATAAGAGGAAAACGATTTGACGTCCTATGCTTCCGCTGATTTTAGATGTTTTCTTATGAATCCCGGACAGATAAATACATGTCTGTCATATAATGATTGATGTTTTATTAAAGTCTGGTGGCAAACATTTCATAAATCTTCATGATCAGTTCGAGAACAAATTACCAATGATTACAAGGTAAGTCCTGCAAAAGAGGTCGTTCGGGTGAAAGTCGGTAAAATTTTAACTGCTCAGGAAATGAGGCGATATTGGATAGGGACAGATATTCCTAACAGCTTTAAACCTACGGTATCCTCAAAGACTTGATGAAGGGACCTCATCATGCCGATTTCGTGGTTTTCTCTCTACCGCAGTCATCAGATTTAAAGTGTTTGTCATCGTACGGGGCTGCGTAATTATACCTACCACACAACCAATCTCACTTTAAACTTCGGCAAGAGTTGCATTCCCGGTCGGATGAAGATCTTACAAATGTAGTTTTATTTCCAAAGTCACTATTGGGGACCGCCTTCATAGAGTTTTATGTTCCATTGCTGGAAGTTAGAAGTTCCTATAACTTTAATGCAGTCGCTTTTGAAAATATACAATTACAACTCAAACAAGGACCATTGTCAGTCTATGTCATACGAATTGTCTCTACTCATGTCGTATATTCAGAATCCCCTACTTTGTTTTCATTATTATGCTGTATTATTAATTGTTTAAAAAGCCATATTATAAAGTCTTATAAACCCTTTTTATTTGTGCATAATTTTTGAAAGAAAGAAAAGGTGGCAATGTACCTACAGTAAATGTTAAGAAGGGTTGTTGTTCTTCATTTTATTTTTGATTTTAAGGGATGAGCATATTTTGATTGTTTTTATTTCCTTCGAGAAATTTGGTTTTAATGTCAGATCTTTAATATATCTGTGTATAGTTAAAATAATTTCCATCCAAGTCACAATTTATAAAAGTACACCATTATAGATCAAAATACGATCGCCAACACGGAGCTTATCTATATGGAAACGGAAAAACGAGAAACACTGATAAACCACATAAACAAACGACAGCTACTAAACAACAGATTCATGACTTAGAACAGGTTAGAAACGTGTTACTGGTACCAAACCTTCTCCTTTATCTGACAAAAATAGTGTAACACCACAACATAGAAAGACACACTAATAAATATCCATTGAATGTCTAAACTCAATCAAATAACGTAATAACTCTGAGCGTAGTAACACAAATTAACACACAATGAACGAAAAAAAAATGATAGATACAATGTTAATACAAAGCTCTCAAATATTGTGTTGAGATTTCATGGTGAAGGTACTAGTGATTTATGAAGGAGCTGCGGACGCATGAATAATACAATGGTTCTATTGTTTTTTGTGTTGTTTTTTTTTTTTAATTCAGGCTACTTTGCGTGTTTCGTAATAATCCCTCTTTTCGTCAGGAGACGCACAATATATCAGTCCCGTCTGAATGCAATGTATAACCCTCCAAGTTCACAATGTAAGTATGTAAACCAGATATTGATAAACTCAACCCTGGTATAGGACAATTATTCTCCACTGTCTAAAACAACTATCGTTGCTAATATTTGGATTTCGAAAAGAGTTATTCAGAACTTTCAGACGCATACGTTTAAGCCGAAAAACTTAATTTGTTCTTTATGCAGCAACTTGTCAGCTTTGAGCAGGAGTTAGGGTGCGGCTCTTTATCAGAAATATAAATTGTTTGATTTGATTCCTTTTTTTTTGAAGCAGAAAAAAAACTAGTTTTTAAAGGCATTTAAAAAACAAAAAAATATGAAACAAATTATAAAATTAGCATTGCTTCCTGAAGTTTTGTGTCGTTCATTTTTGCTGAACCAGTATACATTATTGTTCAGGGTCTAGCTGAAGCCCGCCTCCGGTGCGGGTTTTTCTTGCTGACTGTATTGAATGCCCATTAATGGCATTGGGCTGTTTTTTGCTTTTTGGTCGGGCTGTTGTCTCTTTGACATATTTTTAATTTTATTACAACAATAATTTGACGAAAAGGTATACCCAAAAACGGAAAGGAATCAGAGATGAGGGAGATATGTTCCTTAATTTGATATAATTTTAAGACAGTCTATGGCTGTTTTCTTCTCTTTAGTCGAGTTGTTGTCTGTTTGACACATTCCCCATTTCCATTCTCAGTTTTATTGGTGTCAACCCTTAAAACTTTCTCGATTTGCCACAGTGACTGATTGCTCAAATTAGTATGATGAAGTGTTTAACAAAGGATAAGATAAGATTAGATACCTAACTCAAAGATAGAATAAATCACTTCATGACTATTTAATCAACTATTAAATGATTATATAAACATGCTTTAGTTTTTCTATCGTGGTATATGTCGATTATTTTTTTTATATATATTTATAAATCAAGTGGTAAAAATGTTACTCAGACGAAATAGATTATACAAACGGTATATATCCAGATTCCCATCGTTGCATACTTTTGTTATCTTTGTTATAAGAAAATCAAATAGTCAGTCAACATTATCACATGCATGTGACCTTCAAAATCAATACTATAATCTATACTAGGGTTGATCGGTAATGTTTGTCTTTCGGCTCTCAGCAATTCTCTCATGTACATGTTTTTCCTTGGAGAGGGGGGTGACTTGTTTTGTTGTTGTTTTTTCTACGGTAGTAACACTAATTTAGTCTATTAAGGGCTGACCATAAGTGGGAAGATATCATCGGTGTATTGGAGAAAGTGGCAACGAAAATATGAATACACATGCTTAACGCTTTAACAGTTGAAACTTATTATATCTATAAATATTAAAATTTAGATAGACCAATAGGTTTTGAATATATACATATAAAGGTCATCAGATTTTGTTAATACGGTGTTCATTTCGATTGCATTTATTATTTTAATTTTATTATTTAGTAATTATTAAAGAACAAAAAACAGAAAGGAACAGCTTGACAGAGTAACTAAAAAAATAAATAATTTGTATAAAATGGAAGAATCAGTGTAAAATATTTCCTTTATTATATTAGTGTGGACACAGATTAGTCTGGACAAAAAAAGTGTGGACACAGATCAGTGGGGATAGATTGTTCGTTTGACAGTGTTTTCTGACAAAAGGAGTTCTCTGGTTTTTCCTTATAATATAATATTTGTATGTTGAAATTATAAAGACATCAGTAACAATATTGACGATTAACAATCTTTTCACTAAAAACAACTAGGATTTCTATAGGAGTACTTCATAAAGTGTTGCTCAACAGTTATAGTATAAGTACAATCGGACTAATAAAATTGATAACGCTTACCATATTCTGTACCAGACAAATGTACATGAATAAGTATGATTTTTTTCCTTAACGGAATCCTGTAACTTCTTATAGAATCCTTATTCTGACTTTGATTCGAAGGCACCTTTGTTATTGTCGTATGACTGACATGTTATGAATAGGCTAAACATAAAGACTGTTTCTTCAAAAAGAATAAGAAAAATGATCCTGTTTTGTTAGAAATTATCATAACTATTACTCAGACGTATATTAAGACAACAGTAGTATACCGATGTTCAAAACTCATGATCATAAATCGATAGAAAAAATCAAATCCAGTACACAAACCAAAACCGAGGGAAACACATTATATATAAGAGGAAAATGACGACACAACATTTAAATGTAACACACAAAGAAACGAACTAAGCATTAGACAAAATCCGATGAGAATAAAAAATATAACATCAAAACTAAATACATGAATTTGGGATAGAAAAGTACCGTGACATGTCTTATAATAATGTGAATTTACACTCAAATATATGGAAACAAACGACACAAAAAGAATCACAACGTTCAAATGTAACACAAACATAAACGAACTATAATGTAACAATGACTATATCCCTGACTTGGTACAGGACATTTTTAGAGAAAAAAATTGTGGGTTGAAATTGATTTTGTGTCATGCCAAACCTCCCTCTTTTATTTCATTTGTTGTACAAATAGATCACAAGGATAACCTCGTGCAGCTATTCAACCGTAACCCAGCTGGAAAACTGTTCTGTTAACATCATCAATTGAAAAATGACTATATTAATTTATGAGCTAATAAATGTCTTTCCAAATATGAAGATTTATTTTTGGGGGGATGTTATATGGTTTTACGAAACAAAAACCTAACGACACAATATTCAAGACTCAAACATGGTCCTTATTTATAGCTTTAATTTTAAATAAGTATGTATAATATACCTAATTATAACGATCAACAGTTAGGAAATATGTCTTATTTCAAAAAATGACATACCAGTGTTCAATTAAAGATGTATCAATTTTGCTTTTTCACTGAATTCAACAAAAAATGGCCTGATTTGGTATTTTTGATTCAACACTGGAATGAGATAACAATGGCGTTTACATAAGAATTTTATAATAATATGTTTCTTGAAATTGATTTGAATGGTTTTGCACTAGTAATTTTGTGGCCCTTTATAGCTTGTTCTAGTGTGAACCAAGGCTCCGTGTTGAAGGCCGTACATTGACCTATAATGGGTTACTTTTATGAATTGTTATTTGGATGAAGAGTTGTCTCATTGGCACGCACACCACATCTTTCTAAATGTATATCTATTGATTTCATTTTCATTTTACCGAATATTTTTTATTCGTCGTATAGGTCATTTTTTATCTTGAAATTTTGATAATAGTGATAGATAAGTTTAGGACCCTAGATATTCCTAAACGTTTGCCTAGATAATCTTATACTGACAAGCAGCGTCGTTTTCCCACTTAATATCTACAATCTAGCTATTTCATAAAAAAAAAAAAAAAAAAATTTTACGACGGATCTGACTTACACTTATTCCTTAATATAATTATTAAGTTAGAATGTACCACTGAACTCTTCATTAAGATACAGATTGTATATCAAACCAGAAATGTTGTCCATTAATATATACCATCATTTTTTAGTGTACCCGCACAATTAGTTACACATGCTAAAGGTGTATTGCTGATTGAAATCAGTGTAATGTTTTTTAGTTCTTTATATATACTTTAATTTAGCTTTGTAATTTTGTTCCCATTTTTTATTTGGCTTGAAATGAAATGAAAATGAATAACAACAATAAAAAAATGTTCTAGAATTTGTCTTTATCAATTAATATTTATTCTTATAACATACAACATAATAATATTACAGATCAACTGTTCAAACAATAGAACCATTGCACCAACATAATCATGTAATGCAATTCCACCGAACAGGGTCATCTGTATAAACAAACATACAAAAATATTACAAAATTCAATAAAATTATTGCAAAACAACAATGGATCATAGCAGATATTTGAATACATCATAGTTTGAAAACCTTTTATTACAGGAGAAGTCCAAAATTCTGGTTGATAAAGCTTTGATGGTCAAAACTGTTATCGACTGAAACCTGAATTTCGTTGTTTTCGAGTAAAACCTTGTCACACTTGACACTGCAAATAGCAAGAGAGTTTTTGTAACAGCAGATTGATTTTCCATGTTCACAGATAACAACGCAGTCATTTTCTGTGCATGTTACATTTTCACACTCGGGACTAATAATAACTAGATCGTTACCGTAACAGACCGCTTGCTTTGTTCCTTTAGGTAGGAAAGCAATCAGTCTGCTAAAGTAGGTAAAACTTCTCCCTAATTGGACTATTTTGCTGTGTTGTCTCATGCTATTTGCAGGAATCACCTTTCCTGGACTAGGATTGATGATTTGGCGCTCTGCAGCGGCAGATGCCAAATCAACAATGGCTGGCCATTTGAAAAGGAACTCCTTTACAGTGTCTTTCTGTCCTGATGGTAACGCTATGATATGTATACAGTGTCTATCTTCTTCAATTGGCAAGGTATTTTTGATTTGGCATGCGCGGCTGACAGATGCCAAATCAAAAATACCAGCCTAGAAAACAACTAGTTCACATGAATCCTCAACGTCTGATTGTCTAAATCCTTCATTACACAAATGCATTGAAAGTCCAACTGACGTCTGTGAAAGATAATTGGTGTGAAAGGTCCTTACTCTGAAAACTAAAAAAGAGAATGATAATAACCTATCGTTGTTATGTTTGCATGGATAGAATAAATAGCATCTTATAAAACTACACACTAGTGCATTAGTTTTATACATCTGAGACAGTACTAGTAGCTGTTATGGGTTTTAAATAAAATTGAGAATAGAAATAGGGAATGTGTCAAAGAGACAACAACCCGGATCATTTTGTTTTATCGAAGCTTCTGTTTCACGGTAGATTTTCCTGAAGTTTGTTAACTAAATATTACAATAAGAGATTGTGTGTTAACCTTCTATACAGAAGTGTTTATATATGCATACATGTACCACCCGAACGTTTAATCTTCCTGAACATGTTGAATATGCATGCAGCATAAATATTGGCCTTGGATTTTTAACAGAATATAGCCACTCGTTTGAAAGGTACTAGATATGTGAATGCATATCGTTATCCATGCATAGGGAAAATATTCGAAAAAAATATCCAAACATTTTTTTTTATATATATATACATAATGGAATTTGTTGTGACTGTCATACAAGTGAGAGATTAAGCCAACAATAAAATCAGGTTTATTTGACCGTTTTTTTACATAGTAGTTTACGAAAATGCCTGCATCAGGTCAAGATAATGACAGTTGTTATCCACTCCCTCGGTGTGTTTCAGCTTTTGATTTTGCCGATGGATGAGGGACTTTCCGTTTTGAGTTTTCCTCAGAGATCAGTATTTTTTTTTATTTTTTTTTTTTGGTCGATTGTTTAGGTCTAAGAAATCCAATCAGATTATAAGTAGTTACTAGCTTTTTTTACATCACTGTCTTAAATTGGCAACTCTATTTCCACTCCAGGTTTAAACGGTCAGATTTGCAATTGCTCTAGACAAATGTGTGCATATCAAACTTATGTCATTGACAAAGTAGCCCTTTAAGTCAATCCAATTTGTTAAAATTTCAATAGCTGTTCAGCAGTCATACATGTATCTAACAATGGCTGAATTGCAGCACCGACTATGCTTTATTTTGGGGTTTTTCTAGGCAAAGCACGTGGCATGCCAAACATACTTACGACTTTTTGTAAGATTGTAAGATTGGACATAAGCTAGATAATTGCAAATATCTCCTTTATTGCCAGGACTGTTTGCGTAGATTCGACTGTTTTCCATTGACACATAACGTAAGGTTCCCTCAAGCCCACATTGAGTCTAACCCACTCAGATGTATGAACTGTTTTGCACCTAAACTGTGTGTGCTATTGATATGTATGATGTTCTCGTTAAGCCATCTCAATTGTTTACTTCGTACTTTATTTGGCCTTTTTAACTTTTTTGGATTCGAGCTTCACTGATGAGTCTCTTGTAGACGAAACGCGCGTCTGGCGTATATACACAATTTAGTCCTGGTATCTACCAATCTATGATGTATTAATTTAAATAATTGCAGCATTAAATTGTATGTAAATGAGTATTTAAATTTATTATGTGGTATTCGTATCAATCAACATGATCAATATGAACAGATATAAGAAATTTTCTTTTCTTAATCTGGTATAGGGAATTATGTGTTTGCGTTAAATTTAAGGATGTTTGCTCCTTCATTTTTTTTTTTACTTTTTGCCAGATTTTCGGAATCCTCTGGTTTTATTCATGTATTGTCAACTAACCCCTACTTTTATTTTTATAATTTTAAAACATGAAGTTGAAAAAGCCATATTTCAAAATTTTATTTAATTTTTGTCATTTTTTCATAGTGTTTAACACAAATAGCGTGCCAAAGTTAAATATATGAAAAATCTAGAGAGAATAATTTCCCGTCAAATTTTCAATGGCACACGGCACACGGACACTCCATTTTTTTCCAATATTTTAGTTTCTTTATTTATATACTATCAATTCATAATAGTCTTTTGAATAGCTTGTTATTTTTTAACACAGTAGCGAACATCCTTAAGAAACTAAGTTTGGACTTCATGCTAATTGCAATAGAAAATGTTTCAGTTCTAATCTATATCACTAAGCCCCAAATATACACCATTGTACACAGAAAAAAAGTCCCATTAAATCTTACCTGAGGAAAAAACTATTTCAGAATTGGAAAGGCAGATAACTCCGCAAAAATGACATTTTCTTGAAATTCATGTAAAATATAAAACTTTGATGGATTATAAGTTCGTATTTGACTATATTATATAAACTTGTAATAATGAAATGTACAAAACCGAAGTATTATGGGTATTTTTTATCTTTTTCTTGGCACATTTTTTATACCATTTTAAAAAAAGTAATGTGAATATTTGGTATTGTTTATATCTGTATATTAATTTGGTTTAGCATCTTCATTGTTTAAAATAATGTAAGCCACAAGGAGAAGAATATATGCTTAAGTAGTTTTATTAAATTTGAGATGCTTTACCTTGACATGCTGAAAAATTTAATAAATGGTCAAAAATGAATTTTGAAATTTAGGTTGTAGCTTTATAGAGTTGTTTGTTATACTTTGAGGACGGCTATGATATCAAGAATCAATACATTCTGTTGAAAAGAAGGGGTAAACTTATAATTTTGTATCAATTTCTATTTATGTTTATGCCTTTCCTCAGAGTTATCTCCCATATCAATCCAAATCTGAACAGAATTTTAAAATCGTGATTTTTTAGTTTGCCTCAAGTAACATGAGTAAGAATTAATGGAACTTTTTTTCTGTGTATATATTTGAGGTATAATGCTCCAGATTAAAACTCAGAAATGTTCTGTTGCAATTACTTTTTTGCTTTTTTTTTATTTCGATGTCTGTAATTTTATATGTTACTCATGTTACATATCTTGAAAAAAACACTTTTTTTTGGTTTATGAAAAAATCAACTCTTTGCAACGTCGTCTAGAAGTTAATTGATGTTAGATAAACAGTAGTTTTCTTTTAGATGAAGATTACCTGTCAAATCGTGTGTGATAACTTCTGTTAGAAAACCTGGTGTCCCCATAAACTGCTACAAAGTATACAAATGAGTTTTCAATAGGACTTAATGTAGTCAGTGCATACGCGACAATCTAAACATTAAATTTATTATGATAATTTAACGAAAAAGTTATGGTTTGACTGGCCGTGGCTGCTAAGTTATTCATCCCGATACAAAAAATTAGACGTCCCATGTTTACAAGGGTTGTGTTGTGGTCGAAAGTAAACTATAATGGATCATATTTCTCTAGTCGTCCTAAAGCATTAAGTGATTGAGAATTGATATCGTGTTACTATTGTAACAATTTTCGTATCACTTTTATATTAACAATAATTACCATAAACCATATTACCATAAAATTTAGGATGTGAAATACCATTTTTAATAAGTTACTATGTACATCTACCAATGCAAATTAAATATATTCAAGACTATAAATACGGCGTATTGAAGGTCACGTATCCGTGGTGATGCGGGTGTTTTTAGTTTTATCATTAAATACAAATGTTGAAATTTTTCGTATCACTTTTATATTAACTATAATTTATCATTGGCAAAGAACACTGCATTTTATTTTGATTCGGTAAAATTTGTATTGTGTGTTAATGCACCAAAGTCATGTAAATTGGTGTACGTGGTTTAAAAACATCAGTCATTACAATTTACTTAACTGCTATATCGCTATAGACAAAACATACGTACATTAAATTGATAATACCATAGCCTGTGACTGCATCCATTGGTTGACTGGGGTATGCTTGGATTAAATGTAAACAGATTGTCATGATTGTTATTGCTTTTGAGATTCAAATGATTGATGCTGCTTTGAATTGCTTGTCCTTTTACAGTACTATTTAAAGTTTCCATTGGTAAACTGACTTTCCCACAAGTAGTTTGCTCCATGTATAACCAGTTTTTCTTATGCTTATCAAATGTGTCTGCATCTGATACTGGATACGTATATTCCTGTGTTGTGGACGGTTTCTGCGCACTTCCGTATCCAAGTTTTTGCCATAGATACCCTGGTGAGCATGATACTACAACAGAAGGAAAAGTTTTTGCTGAAATATCTATATTGTGAATAAATTATGAACATCATAGACATTAATGTAAGTATTTTTTTTTTGATAGAGTACATTAGTAAATGAATTGAAACTGGCAGTGACTTAATTAATATATCATGCTGCTGACCATCATATTGTGTTTTTTTATGATTTATTACGACAGGCGAAATACATATCTGTGTCAACAGTTTATTATTAGATTTGGTTGAATTAATGTGTTCATTAAAACAGATTGTTGATATTCACCTTCTACTACGCGTTTTTTGTCATACATTCTGACGTCCATGTTTTCAACTCGCACTTGCGCTGTGTGGTAATCTGGACAGATTGGCTTACGTATACAAAATGCATCTTTTATAAATGTATTGTATTATTTAATACATAAGGTGAGACGTAAATAAAATGTTGAATTGACTTGAATTTGTAACCGAAATTCAAACAATAGTGCTCGTTGTTAAGATCTTTGCATACGGGTTAATATTTGCGAATTAGAGTATAAGGAATACATTTATGACTTTTTTTTTGGAAAACAAACAATTTCATGTGAATCTGTTTTAAATGAAAACGTATCCATTCAAGTATGTATAACATATTCATTTTATAAGCTGATGATTTATATGACTGAAAATAATAGCTTAGTTATGATTTTTGTACTTCTACGGATTTATAACACCAACATGGTTCTCATGGCTTTTAATTAATAGAAATACGATGCACAGTCCTGTGTTATCACTTTTGAAAAATAATAGTGCACAGACATTTATGTTCTACGCTACAGATCTTCATGAAAAGATATAATTTAAGTCATAAAGTGAAAATTGCAGTGCCTATATGTTCAAAAGTGTAACCTAAATTATCAATTTTAAAACTTCACTGGATTATTTTTAGGGATTTCAATGAATGTCACTAAAAATTACGAAGTTGTGTAAAATAGTCACTGAAGATTGAGAGAATGCTAGTCTCTTAAATATGATGCCTAAGCCTATTTCTAAGTTTACAGTTTGAAAACAAATCATTATACATGCATATATGTAATTTAGATTTTAAAGAAGTGCTTATAGGTATACCTCATCAATGCTCATTGTCATAATGTTCATTAAAATTAATTAATCCTTGTCCTGTTGAAAACCCAGAAAAAAGGCCCTAACACTAACTATTCTTTATTTATTAATTCGGAATTTTAGAGATACAAAAACACATCTATGAATTTAAAAATAGTGTAGTATTTCCAAAAAATATACTTAATATATCATATACATATCGTTATTTCGAAAATTTTATGATCCAGTGTAGCAAAATATAACAAAAAAAAACAACAGATCATTCAACCGGTAAAGGATGCTATTTTATTGTTTCGAAGGTCTTTTTAAAAGAAAACAAAAACCTTGATTAAAAAATATTCAGGCAATTCTATAAATGCTTGATCACTGTTTTAATTACTGGTAGCTAAATACACAGAAATGAGTCCAAAACCCAAGGTAAAATACATATGTCAAATAATAGGGTTGAACACCTGTATTATCAAAACTTACAAAAAGTATTTTGATCTGCTGATGTTTGTCCTTTCTTGGTTTGTACACTAACTTTGATATACCATTGTAGAAATATACTCACCATCAAACTGTAACTTCTGTGAACAACTATTGGCACTAATGACTACAGTGTAATCACTTATGTCTGAGGGATCAAAATCTTCAATGAGTAGGGTGTGTTTTTTCTTCACATTTCTTATCAAATGCTTGTTGCTAGGCACTACAAGTTCGTCCTTATAGAACCAATGAACAGTAACATTGTTATCCTCAACCTCACAAGTGAAAGCAAATGCGTTGTCTCCCCCAATCCCGTGCTCTATTTGGTGAGTAGACAATTTAACTCGAAAATCTGAGGAAATTCAAACAAAACTAGTTACATGTTACACTGATACAACTCACGAAACATACTCATCATATAGTTTATGCCTCGCCTTCAATTAACAGAGTCAAAAAGTGAGACAAAAATATTCCTGCATTTGTTAGAGCGTCACCAATATATCAGTTCGTGATTAGGTAAGTTTATTGAGAACCGCTAGTTTAAAGTAAATGCGATTTGGTACACAATTGTGTTAGCATTGGCATATTTCATTTCCGTGGAGATTTTTTGGCTTCACCCTCTGAGTCATTGTCTATTGAATTTGAAACTTTTGCAAAGTTTACATGTATGAGTTTGTGATTCTGTCAGTTTATTGGGAATCACAATTCTAGGTAAAAGATATTTGGTTTGCAGTTGTATCAGCATTGGCAAATCTCCTTATCATGAATATAGTTTGGCCTTGTATCTTCAGTCATTAATAGTGTTCCTTGAGAACTTTTTTTAACTTACATGTTTAAATATTAATTGCTATTAAATTTCAACATTTGTATTAAATGATAAAACTAAAACACACCCACAACACCACGGATACGTGACCTACAATACGCCGTATTTATAGTCTTGACTATATTTAATTTGCATTGGTAGATGTACAAAGTATTCACTTACGGGTTTTCCAATTCTGATTTTTTAAGACAATAATATATTGTGAAAGAAATGCCTATACTATTGTGTTTTTAGTGTTTTATTTCTGTATGTTTTATTGTTGAATTCAAGTAAGTAGTTTTGAAATAGAGAAAGGTGACAAGGAAGATCTGACAAAGAATTACTTTACTTAGACAGTAATAATACATAATACATATCGGTATCCGATTCGACCCGGGAATATCAATTATGTAGAGAAACAAAAATCCCGGAATGGTGTATTTTTGTATCAACACCATTGTCCTATATTATTTATATATGAAGTTGAATTCTTTGATTTTTCGTATTAACATCAAGCTTAAGACGGCTAATTTATTGGACTTCGTGATTTCAGTATTGTAGATTTCACAGGCTGAGCAAGTGCGAAAAATAAAAGACACGAATCAATAATGGTCTCCAAATTTGAATACTTTCTCAAAAACTGGCGTTTTCTTAAGAAAACAAATTGTTTCATAGACAAGTTTAAAAGGTACAAAACAGTACATTTATAAGTAATTTCACAAATATTTCCGACTTTGCATGGTTTCATAAAAGTTGCGGCTCAATAAAATCGGTTTCTTTGTTTCCAGATTGAATTCACCATTTTGTACATAAGAAAATGCCTGTACCAAGTCAGGAATATGACAGTAATTATCCATTCGTTTGATTTGTTTTGAGCTTTTGATATTGTCATTTGATTGTGGACTTTCCTTTTTTGAATTTTTGAAAACCACAATGCTTTTTTTTAATATTTTCTGTATTTAGGTTTCAAACCCTTTTTAATTAGGTACTTACATGTTCTTTTTGTATCTATATCAGTTCTTTGGCCCTTGAATATAAATTAAGATATGGAGCATTTGTCTACGAAAAATCTACATGAATTTTATCTAAAAGTGGATTTGAAATATAAATTATATGCTTTGATTTATATTGTCTGCTCTATGGCCGGGTTGTTGTCGCTTTGACACATTCCCGATTTCTTTTCTCATTTTTTTTTATGATGACTACATGAGTTAATTTGTTAACCTAAACAAAATAACGCCTAGATAGGTTCAATATTAAAAAATCAAAGGTTTTAAGTAGGTGGATTCTGCAAAATTAAAATAAAAAAAAAAAGAAAAGAAAAACAAAACAACGTTAATTCGCCTTGCTGGCTTTTCTTCATTTACATATACTTATAAGACAGTATAGATAGAGAACATCTATGACATGCGGCACTTAATCTAACTCAAATCAATCTTTTCAAATGTGTCCAAGAAAATCGAATTTGGAAGGTAATCATTCAGTCTATTTAAAGTATTTGATATTTACCTTGAAAGTCAACACACCATTCAGATTTGCCTGGAAAGGTTTCTTAAAATTTTGCAGTAAAATTTGTCATGTGTTAAGTAAAAAATACTATGTAATTTTGTGTTTCTCGAATATTTGTTTCTCTTTATCAACATTTTGACAAAATTATGAGTTAGTTTATTTCTCTCCCTTGATTATTTTAGTCGAAAAAAAGTAGATTTCATTCCACAATCCAGTTGCGTGTAACTTATGTTAACACACGATAATATGTTTAGTTTTAAATACCTCGACTAGTGAAATGGTAGATTCTTTCATCTTCACATGACTGCACTTAGGAGATATTCGACCATGTTCCTCAAATGGATAAGAACCAAGATTCCGATTGTTTGTGATAATTTTGCACTTGTAGCATTGTAACCCGACATCAGCTTAAAATTAAAAATATCAAATGTGTATGTTTTAACTTATAAAACATGTTAAAGTTAATAGCTTGGAAAAAGAGAAAACAACACGTTATACATTTGATGCGTTTGAAGCGTTTTCTGGATTAACCTTCATTAAAAATATATTTGTTGGATTGAAAACCTAAGCATTGCTACCAGAATTGAAATTGAAAAACGGAATTGTTGACTTCAAAACACATTCGAATCAATAAGTTTATAATAAGACAACTTACGAAGTTGAAGAGCATAAATGACCATACACCTCGAATAGTGTTTCCATCATGTCCAAATAATAATACAAAATGGTTTCATAAAATTTTGGAAATCATCTTAAATAATGGAATAAATTTCCCTCGTCGTTGTCGGCAGCCACAAATATACACTTTGTGGTTAAAGTTTTTGAGATGTTTATAACTTTTTAAAACTTTCCTAGATTTCCACCAAACTTTAACAGAAGATTGTTGATGGTCATTAGATAGTATCCAGAAGTAAATTTTGTAAACAAGATATCCTGTCTATCCGTATTTTTCTTATACAAGACTTACTTTTATCTGCCAGTTAACATTATATTCATTTTATGGATAAAAGTTTTTAATAATTTTAACTACTTTCTTAAACTATCCTGGATTTATACCAAACTTGTACAGAAGCTTTTTTATGATCATAAGATAGTATCAAGAAGTAAATTTTGTAAAGAAAAGAATCTTGTTAATCATTTTTTTAAACTTTTAAATGGATTAGTTTTTCTACCAGTTAACATTACATGAACTCTGTGGTTAAAGGTTATTAAAATTTTAATAACTCTCTAAGATTATCCTGGATTTGTATCAAACTTGAACATATGTTTGTTTATAATCAAAAGCTAGTATCTCGAAGGACATTTTTTCAGTTTTCCGTATATTACTTACAATTGGACTTAGTCTTCCACTTAACATTACATATTGTCTTCAGTTAAAACTCTTAAAACATTTATTAGAATCGTAAAAAATCCTGGATTTTTACCAAAATTAGATAGAAGATTCTTACATTCAATAGATCTAAAGGAAATTTTTCAATACTTTTTTCACCATTTTTGATAAATATTCGACTAATAGCAATAGGAGGGGCGACACTGGGTTCCGCGTAACCATTACAATTTTTGTTTTACAACTTCGGCTGTGATTCGGTTTATCACCTTATCAATGTATGAACATGGTGATTGGATTTTCAGTTATTTAAACCTTGCGCATTGACTCCCTTTTCACGAATGTGACCTACCGAATTAGACTATTCACCTGATTTTTAATAACTTAATCAACACGAAGGCTGCTACATGTGGAGCAGTATCTGCTTACCCTTCCGGTGTAGATGAGATCACGCCTAGTTTTTGGTGGGGTTCTCGTTGCTTAATCTTTAGTTTTCTATGTTGTGTCTTCTGTACTATTATTTGTCTGTTTGTCTTTTTATTTTTAGCCATGACTGTGTCAGTTTATTTTCAATCAATGAGTTTGACTGTTCCTCTGGTATCTGCCGTCCCTCTTTTAATGAAGAGACGCAATCTGTCGGCATACACATATGGTACAGTAATAGGTGTTTGAACGTTAATGCTATCGATACATTTTGAAATTACATAAAACATGTATATACAATTGTAGATTCCAATTGCTAAGACAAATGATCAATTCGTGTAAAAGACACACAATTCATAAATTAATTAAGCCGTTTTGGTGTCCTAAATTATTTCAGTTGTTATTCGTTGTTATTCTGTGGTTTATATGTCGAAATGTACTATTATGTTATTATATTATTTGGCGGTTTGAATATCAACAGAACCAGGTTCAACCAACAAATGATTCTTAAAATGTCTATTTCCAAGTCATGAATATGACAGGTGCTATCTAATAGTTCGTTTCTATGAATGTTGTATTGTTGTTTGTTTTTTTTGTTTTTGTTACACTTCTGTGTTCTGTTAATTTGTTGTTTTTCTCATGTAGTTGATGTGTTAAGCCTGATTTCTCGTCTCTCAACCGCAGTATTCTACTGCTGCCTTTATGTATGTTTTCTGTTTTTTATTCTGAATTAGCGAAAATACCCGTTAACACACATTTTAACGTTCGAAACAAATACTTTGAAATTTAGTTAATTTATTAATAAAGGAACAATATTTGAGATGACTATGATAATGCAAACCTCATCATAGCCCTAATCAAACAAACCAGATTGAACACATTAGTGTGTAGGGTTTTGAAAATCTTATTGAGTCACGCTGTTTTGGAAATCATACATTGCAATATGGATGTATGTTTTTCATGTTATATGTACGTGTATCACGATGTCGTGCTCTATTTGTATCAGTTTTGATTTATTACATTTATAGAAACATAAACCTTTTACTTTATCAAATAATCAAATGACAAACTACTTTAATTTAGAAAGAAAAACAGCCAAGTGCTTTATGGTTGGGTTTGTTTGAGGGAATATGATATTTGATTCTGACTAAATTTCTGATTATGAAATGTTATTCAAAAATGAAAACAATAACTTTGTACAGCTTGTTAAAAACGCATGAAAATTTATCTACTTGTCCGCGATACAAATCTCTCAACAGAATACACACAAAAACATTCCCCGTTCATCAACTAAGTTATAATTAATTACTGACTAAGTGACATATAGTTTTCATACACCATGGCAATTCATTTAAGTCTTGCTTTATGCATTTAGTGATATGATTTTGTAACTATATAATGATTCCTACAGCTAATTTTTGGATTATTTAAGTGAGCTTTCTTTCTCGTTGCAATTGACCCGTAGAACGTAATAAACACAGAACCGATTAGATAAGAATAACCTACTTTAGTTTAGTCTGTATAATAGATAGAAATCTTGAAAAGTTTTACGAAATATAATATTTTTATGGTTACCGTATATAAGTACGATAATATAAAGAAAGAGCTGGTATGATTTCCAATGAGACAACTCTCCACAAGAGACCAAAATGACACAGGAATTAACAACTATAGGTTACCATACGGCCTTCAACAATGAGCAAAGCCCCTACCGCATAGTCAGCTATAAAAGGCCCCGAAATGAGGCATATTTTAGGTTTTTCTTGTCGTATAACATACTTCAGGTGTCAAGATTCTCTAAAGAAAAACCTCCCTCCGGCCGGTGTCTCATTTGATCATTCATGACACCTCTTGGTGTGTGATAGGACAATAAAGACTTTAAAGTATGCATCATATGCCGACAGTTTTGTATTTCAATTTAACTGTGTGATATTATATCTGTGAATAGATTACGTATACTGAAAATCATTTTTGAATGTGTACTTATTATGTTCTTGTTGCCAATGAATACGTATTAAGAAATATCCATAATACCTCGGGGAGAGTTTATTAGTACATGTAGTATTCATTACATGGTCTTTGTCAAAATATTCTTTTTATAATTCTTATATAATTTACATTTTTTGTAATACGTTGATATGATTGGTCGAGAGGGCTTTCGTTAGATGCTCTTGACTTTATTAATTTTTCGATAGACGACGTTGACCAAACTTCTTTTTGTACCTAAGGTAAATAAGATGGCGGCAAAGATAACAATATTTAATTTCACTTTGCGTTAAACGTTTAATTAAATAATCAACACAAAAAGATCCTATGAATAACAAAAACGAGTTTTTGTATATAAATCAAATCAGAGAAGGAATTTATTGGTGTATAATCTGTACCAATTAAACTCATCATATATACCAGGACTAAATTTTGTATATACGCCAGACGCGCGTTTCATCTACAAAAGACTCATCAGTGACGCTCGATTCCAAAAAAGTTAAAAAGGCCAAATAAAGTACGAAGTTGAAGAGCATTAAGGACCAAATTCCTAAAAGTTTTGCCAAATACAACTAAGGTAATCTATGACTGAGGTAGAAAAGCCTTAGTATTTCAAAAAATTCAAAATTTTGTAAACAGTTAATTTTTAAATATAACCATACCAATGATAATTCATGTTAGCACAAAATTGCTGACTACTGGGATGGTGATACCCTCGGGGAAATAAATTTCCACCAGCAGTGGCATCGACCAAAGTCACTCACCTTCGGATTGTTATTTGTTTATGAGTGAAATTGTCGAGTTTAAACACCAATTAATTCCTCTAAAAAGGCGTTTAATCATATTATTGTAAATTAATTATAAAGTATGCAGTCATTCAGCAAAGAAAGAATGTTTTAAACAAAATTGATATCCTGAAGTTCATGTTTCTACTGTATTTTTGTGTTCAAATAATCGAATTGACCAATGTGTTTGTAATCATACATGTAGTTGTATGATAAACCCCATCAAATCAAAATTTAACAGCTAATACCTCACATATGTATTAGCGTGAACAATATACCTGTATGGAAAAATCCTGCATCAGCTAATATCTCAGGTGTTTGTCCCTTACACATCCTACGGCCTTTAAAGCTGGCCTTACGCAATTCTTTTGTACAATACTGCCGGTATTTTTCCTAAATTTCAAAACAAAGATAAACATGAATTATTTGTGAAACATTTTTAAATGCATGTACCATCACATGAATTAGTAAATTACATAAATGTTTCAAACTAGTGTCACACCCCAGCGTTTGACCGTATACATCATCTCAGTATATGCTGACTGAATGTTGATTGAATTCCTTCAAAAACTAGTATATTTTCTAAAGTATACCTAGAGAAAGATGGATCGATTGTTCGTTGCTTAAACGTCCAGTGTCAAATGTTTCATGCTAGTTCAAGAAGATTGAATGTGGCAATATACCAAATTTCAGGATAGGATGTAAGAAACAACTGTGGATCTGTAAGAACGCAATTATATTTCCGCAATTTTGAAGTGACAGAAAAACCAGGAATTATGTGTGTTGTTACTTGGAAGGAATTTAAGCATCCTTTATGTGGATCGAAAAGTTTACAAATTGAATCAATGGAATGCCAACGTTTGTTTAAAGTGTGTATTACTACGTTGTTCAGCATCGGCTGTATTATTCCATCATTGGGCCGACGTTTGACATATGTATTGTTTAAAACATTACAACGTTTTTTTAACGTTTATTCATCACTTTTACCCAACATAGGGCCACTTTGCATTATAAATTGAGCCAACGTCTAAAACAACGTTGGGACAATGATGGGAGATACGTTCGGTCATTGTTGTTTTTTTATAATTATTAATTTGCATATTAGGGACTACCTTGATATGATTAGTCGAGAGGGCTTTCGGTAGATGTTCTAAACTTTGTTTATTTTTCGATATACGACGTTTGACCGACCTTCTTTTTGTAACTAAGGTAAACAAGATGGCGGCAATAATACCACTTGAAGTTACAATGTTCAATTTCACTTTGCGTTGATACTTTAAGCTGGAAGAGTATTAGTAAAAGATCAAAATAAGCCCAAAATATTGATAGGTCATTGAGTTCCTTTTCGAGATATTTGATTTATAAAATAGGACGGGAACAGGCTGAATCGGACTTTTACCTATATTTGCATCGGTATTATTTGGGTCTCAAATCAAAAGAAGAAAATCAAGAATCTGCGTAAGTTTTGTCAAATGACCTTTTGTGAGCTATTAGGTCTTATGTTAAAAGATAGCTTGGTGTTATAGGGCAAAATATTTTACCTTGTATCGTATGGAAAAACACAAAGTAGTCCGAACCTTTGACACTTATTCCAAAACCTCACCTTAGTACATTTTTAAACGTTTAAATAAATAATAAAAACAAAACATTCCTTTGAATAACAAAAACGAGTTTTTAAAGATATTTAAACCAGTGAGCAGATTTCATGGAGTACATATTTGGCGGTAACCAACAAAAATATTCATGTGTCAGGTCTATTCAATGAAACAAATATACAATTTACGTGTGATAGAGGTAACGAGTGTGAAAAAATAAATTTATTTTCCCTTCTTTTAAGAATCATTAATATTAAACGCCATTACAAAGGAATTTATTGGTGTATTAACTATACCAAGTCACTCACAAACATATTATAAAAGTCCTTCGGACTGTTATTTATTTGTGAGTGAAATTGTCGAGTTTATACACCAATAAATTCCTATAAAAAGGCGTTTAATCTTATAATTGAAAATTAATTATAAAGTATGCAGTCGTTGCTCTAACATCCATCACTTTTGACCAACATAGGACCACTTTGCATCATACATGACAATGATTGTAGATACGTTCAAACATACAAATGCTTTATGGGAGGTTTTAATTGAAGGCTTGGGGGTTCTCAAACATTAGGACTAATATATATTACCTTTCAACAATGTTCATATTGAATTATTTTAGGTTCCCAGCATTAACATGATCAGAGGGGTTGTAAATTTGGGGCTTGTTGGGACAAATATATGTCAGAGGAGTTTTAGGTATTGTTCTAAGGAAAGCTCCTGCAAATATTTTAGTGCAATTGGTTTGGTGTAAATGAATACAATAGAAACATAATGATTTTAAAATTAAAAAGAACTTCTAGATGTGTCCTCCTTGTGATGTAGAACGTTGCTGATGTTGATCACATCAATTCTGTTATTGGTAAACTGAGCAGAAAGATATGTCCTCTTTATATAATGTAAAGGGTCCGATCATACATGTACTAGTTTAAATAGACAGAAAATGGCTAGGTCTGTATATATGATAACATGTTTGTATGCATCCTTTGTAAAGGTCATAATCTCTAAAACATTTTAGAACAGGCAGTGACAAAATACAAGGTATAATGCAATGTAACACTGACTGATGATGAAGATGTAAAAGAAGGTTATTAAAACTCCCGGAGGTCAGTCTAGATTTGGATTCTTTTCACAAAAACCGATGGTGAAGTTTTATGACTACATTGGTGTCTCACAGTTGTATTAAATAAGCTTATACATTAACATCGCTGAAGGCAAGACCTGACACATTGTCGTGTCATCATTGTTACCATATGGCATTGCAGTACATAGTTCTCTTATCCTGACAGTTTCTTTATCTTTTCGAAAAACATTATTTGTGAAGGGTTTGTCTGTGGTGAAAAATTTTCTCGATGAAACGTACTTTTAAAAAATCAATCCACCAAACTCATCACATGTATTGAAAAATGAAGGTTTCGATTTGTAATGTCTTTTTACGTATTTTTTTGCATTTCTGTATGGTTCTCATCACATGGAAAGTGTAGCATTTTTTATTTGTGTAGAACAGGCTTCGGATAAAAGGAAATACATAGGTGGTGTGTTACCAAGGAAACAAACATACCTCTGCTTCGTCTACAAGCTTTTTATTCCCTTTGATGCAGTCCTGAAAGACAAATATTGCTCGCCGTAAACATAATGGTGTATTTCATAGGCAAAATAAGAAGTATCACCTTTCGTTTTCTAGTCTTGGAGGCGGTTTAATGAAACAAAAATCAACGGAAAAAATGAAGAAAGCATGAGAATATAAAATATAAATGTTTTAAAAAGCTAAAATCGCCATGGCAAAACATATAGAAAAAAACCATGAAGAAACAATGAATTGAGTTTTAAAAATCACAGAAAAAAATGTCCAGCTCGTATGCTCCAATAGTATCACTACAAGCTGCGTACTCTTATGTCACACGTTGAGTAACTTGTGCCAATTACAGTACGGGATTTCTTATTATATTTAGCTGTTTGAAAACGTACTTATATTATTCCATTTGATTTAACTTTAAAAAAAAATGATACATGTAATTTCAAAAAATAAGAATAATCATTTCGAGATAACTTTGATGAATACAATAAAAGATAAGACTCACAAATCTAATGCTTCATAATGAATTGTTTGACGATTCCTTTTTACAAATGTAATTTCGAATTCAAAACTGGAAAATTGTCTTATTACTTATTGTATCAACGAGTATATTTAACACATCCCTTTAAACTACTTTACCGTAAGCCGTTTATGTTATAAATAATATACGTTCATGTCTGTATTATAGCACCCTGAAGTACCTACTACAATCTGAGGCGAAGCATATGAAATAAAATATGACACCATCGTAGGTCATTCGCATTACAAGGTCATTAGTTCTGTTCATTGCCTATGTGGTAGGCAAATGACAAAAATGAAAGACAATGATCGGCATTTTAATATAAAATTGTTCATTGACTGCATACCTCGTTAGATAATCTAAGATACCAAAAGGACATCCAGACTAAAATTTCAAAATAAACTGACGACGCCATGGCTATTCTTTTTTTGTTAAGAAAACAGACAAACAAGAGTGCAGAAGACATAACATAAAAAAAATGCTAAGATAACGAACCCAACCATGCATGTGTCATTCTTCGAGTTGCTATTTTTTTTTACAGTATTGATTCTAATTCGGTATGTTAAATTCAAGGAAAAAAAGATGGTATTGTAGTAACTACAATGGGAACATGTCTGTTTTCATCTGTGAAACAGGTATTCCATAATATACAACAAACGCGTGATGACAATACAAGTAAATTATATTATAGGATGATTTAAACTTCTTCACCTGGAAGTCTAGGTTTAGTAGATTCCTTGTGAGTAGTAATTCTATAATATTGCTACATAGAGTTGAAAGTTGTCAACTGGAGGCTGACATCATATCTTGTGACGTAAAGAATTTCGATCAACCGACTCTCGTTTTCAATTTCGAAATGAAAATCGATGTACAAGGCATACTTAACTTATTTGATGTATTCTTTTTTTTTAGGTCGATGGGATAGATACGTTTACATCGTCACCCAAAGTTGCATTATTTAGTGAGAGAACATCATCTAATAGCAGAATGTGAAGTAATAGGATACTGCCTACTTCTTATAGTTCTTCATTAGAAGTTCCTGTATGAATTCAGCTTCATATCCAAAAAGAAATAAGTCGACAAGAACATATAGAAGACAGTCAATGTTGGTTCAAATGATAATGCCGATCGTTTGTTTAAAACATTTCCTTTAAACGTAATTAGTATGTTTTCAATACGAAATTATGTTTCATAGAATGTTTTGTTTGAATCAAAGTAATTGTTTACAAGGTACGATTTTTCCCTCGCTAGGTCAAATAACTGATTTATCAAAAAGCGTTAATATATCAGTACACCTGACATATCAATTTGACAACCCTTGTTACTTTTTAGATGACTTAGGTCGCGTTCAAATCAGACATTGTTTGCTGTAAATCTGTAATCAATCAGGTTTAATGTTATGTACACTGTTTTATTTGTTCTCATTAGTTTACCAGTGTTTACATTATACATGGGAAGTGTTCACTACATGTACATGTTAAAGTTGTGTTACATAGCATGGAATTGAATATTGCCGAATTGTTTTGCTTATCTCTTACATTTTGACACAGTTCACCCGTTGTTGTATGCGAATGTTTTATTGTTAATTCACTTTTTGATTAAGAAAAGACTTTGTTAACTATTTACACCACTTGGTCGATGCCACTGCTGATGGATGTTTCGTCCCCGAGGGTATCACCAGCCCAGTAGTCAACATTTCGGAGTTGACATGAATATCAATAATGTGGTCATTTTTATAAATTTCCTGAATTTTACGAAAAAACTTAGGATTTTCTTATCCCATGCATAGATTACCTTAGTCGTATTTGGTACAACTTTTTGGAATTTTTTATCCTCAATGCTATTCAACTTTGTTCGTGTTTTATTTTATAAATATTTTGATAATAGCGTCACTGATGAGACTTATGTAGATGAAACGCGTTTCTGGCGTCCTAAATTATAATCCTGGTACCTTTTATAACTATTTGTATAAGAATGGAATAAAAATGCATTTGTTCCCATCAAAAATATTTTAGAAGATGAAATGAATTACGAATTACACCCAGGATACAACACCACACATTTATATAAATGATAACACAGTTTTTACCAAGAGCCTGAAACCATCGGTGCGTATGACCAAACCATGAAAATGTTTTACCAAAAATAGCAATACAACAGAATCAATACCTTTATTAGATGTCGATATTATCGACAAACATGTGTGATATTTACCCGGAAATGACCAAAAAGTTATTATGACACATATTGATTGCTAAAATCAATGAACAAGGGACAAGTTCATTATCTAGATAAGGTATATAATCTAAAACAGATGAATGTGTGTAGTATCAATACAAACCTCTACACTATCAAGATAAAGATCTGCCAAAGGGATCTGTAAGACACAAAACAATGAATATCAACATTTCAATTAGCACGTAGGAATTGTTTTATTTCATATGAATAGAGAAAATAATATCATCCTTTACTTACCATTAGCTAAGCGTTCGGTATTTTTAATGATTTTATTTTTTATCAATCATTTGCCAATGATGTAATCGCTTTACTGAAATGTAAAAAAGTTGGAAAAGAAGCGTAGAAGATGGCAATTGAGATTACTTTCAGTTCTATACAACAGAAAGCTCTGTGTCGAAAAAGGTAACAAAAAAAAAATACCTTAGAGACGCAATGGTCTAAGTTTTATTCATCTAACGAAAACTAAACCGGGAGGATGATGTGTGCTCAATATTCAATAAGAATAAAGAACAAAGTAAAATAAAAAATTATGGGACTCCAAGGTAAATTAAAAATTGAAAGTCCACTATCATATGGCAAAATTAATAGCTCAATCACATCAAAGAAACGGTCATATTCCTAACTTAAAACAGGCAGAAAATGGTAGAAAGTGGTGGATTAATCATAATGTTATAGTTAGATCAACCCCTCACTTATATGACAGTCGAATATAATTTCAGGGTATTGACAGCAATGTTGTGAGTATAACAAAACAAATTAAATAAGTGGAAAGGTCAAATATTATGGTACAGCAGTTCATAATGTGTTATAATCTTAATAGCTATAAAGAAAAATCCAGTTATATATGTGTCAATATAGTAAAACAAAATAGCATATAGACACTTTATAGACAAAGCATAACAGCATAAAATGACAGAAAAGAATACACAAAATGACAATAGCACAACAACAAAGGTGGAATGTATAAGAGCCTAGACATATCAAAATAATATTACCAACAATAGACTAAACAGTAAAAGTTAGAAATGTACATTAGACAAATTGATGGAACACTTCAACACGTTATAAAATGATAAAAATAAACGTCATTACCTATTATCTATACTTTAGAACTATCATGTATTATTTGTGAAGTTATATCTTTCTATTTTCACACTTTATATTAGTTTTATCAGTGTTTAAAAACAATATATTACATTAATTATATGTAAACTGTGTAATTATCAAATTACAAAATATTTATAGCGAGTGTGACAAAATATAATTTCTAAATCCTAAATATACTTGATGTTGAATGTATACTGAACAGAGAATTACATGTTATTGAGGAGTATTTGCGAAAAATACCAGTCAAGGGACTGTGCAATTTTCCAAGCCGCTAGGCGAGGGAAACATGGTCCCAAGACTGCTTTTTGTCGCAACTACTTCTTCATAACATGATATATCTGTTAAATACACCGAATAGATTTTGATTGAAACTGTCCGTACATGTGAAGGAAAATTGTAGAACCACGGGAATTATTCGTGTACTTATACGCGTTAGTGCTGTCTTTTTATGGTATATATATGTCCAAACGTCATTGTTATTCCATCATTACATCGTTCATTTGTATAGACGTCTGTTTTTTCACTTTAAATGTTTATCTCTGACAGTTTTCGGTTTAACTCAATCAATAGTGCTAAACCATGTTGTGTTAATCATCGGGATACCGTGAGAAAGGTTCCAAATAGTTTTGGCGGGAATAGGCTCGCTAGAGTATAAAAGGAATATCCAAAATTGCAAATATCACGATAGAGAGGGATATTTGATGTAAATTCACCGGCAGTGGTGAAAAACAAGCAAATTCGTTTGAAATGAAATATATTTAGAATATGCCAAAAATACACTGGCTAACAACCCATGGAAATCCGGCATTCTTATATAAGGTGTAATTATGATTGATATTTTAGTCTTCCATTTACGATTTTTCATTAGTTATTATTCATGTTATTGGCGTTGAACTAGTTTTCAGTAACACCATGTTCTCTTATATCTGTACTTTGTTTGTGTTTATGTTATGAATGAGTGATTGATTTATACCATGCCATGTCCTGTTTGAGTTTTTGTTTGATGTTTTGTACTGTATCGATCTGATGACATCATCATCTGATTATATAGTTTGTTCTTTATCGTACTGTTAAGTCACTCTCTCAGGTTACATGAAAGTTGAGCGCTCACAAATTTGTTGAACTCCGGTGATCGTTTCCGTCAAAGCAAAGCGTTTCGTCTCCAAGACTAAATTTTAAAAAGTGCAAATACTCAATTAGTACTTCTGGATAATGAGCAATTAATCATGATGTGTAATACCTTGTCCAAGACACTAATGATAATAATTGTGTTTCGTCCGTTGAATTACAAGTCGTAAAATCATAAAACTGTAAAGTATCTGTATTTGTTTGCGTGTTGTAGTAAAGTCCTGACGAATTTTCGAGTATCAGTTGATAAAACCAACGAATATGTGATTCGTAATTGTTCAGCGAGTTGACATTTCAAATCAGTACATAAAAAAGAGTTTACACGTTTGAAGTATATCGTTCAATTTGTTTTTTTCTGCGACCAGCATGTGTGGAACTGTCCTAGAAAAATCTTCTCGTCAAGTCAATATACTAGATACGTTTAATAGTTAACGTTACATTTATGATCCCCATATGGTAGTTTTAATCTTAAAATAAAACAGGCGAATAAGAGTATTATCAAAACACGGTACATACCGCTTTTTGCCGTAAAATATGTCTACACATTTCCGAAGAGACCTGAAAGACAAAAATTCAACAATATTTCATTAAGAACATGATTTATTTAACCTGTTTTTTTTAGCTAACTTAACATTTAACATGTACAATTTTGACATCTTACATTATACTAAAATTAAAGATAAAAGACAGCTGTTCAAATGAAGATGCATAGTATAGTCAATCCGTCTATACTAGGCTTACCTACACATACGATAATACTCAGAAAACGTTGCAATAAAACATTTGAATTATTTCTAAATAAATAAATTCAGCAACACTTACCGTTATCTTGATGATATTTGTTTCGATTTTCTATTGGTTTTATCGACTTACATTCAAACATAAACTTTTCTATTGTATTATCGTCATGGGTTTCCCTCTGTTTGTACTGAATCAGTATGATGTTTATGTCATTATTGAAACATAGTCGTCATCGTGTTTATGTTATCATTCTTAAAGGTTTAATACTAACTTTTATTAACTTCTTGTGTTTGTAGATCCGTACTCAATGTATTTTTGTATTCCGAAAATGTTCTTGTGTTACATGCCGATCTGGTGAGCTAAACTCATCCAGCCGATTTTTATTATTCATTTAAATACCATGACTGGAATATATATCATTACGATACTCATATGCTAGCCTTTCATGGCTTAACAAAAAAAGTATTCAAATAAAATAGTATTTTTAGTCTTATAAATATTTCCCTTATAAAAGTGACCATTGAGATAAGATATTTATATTATAATATTTGCAGCAAATAAAACGTTTAATTTTAGTCCATTTTACTTACCATTTTAGGATTTTCAGATCTCAAATACAATCTTTGCTATAAAAAGAAAGAAAAAAACATTCGTCAAATCATTGCTTTATCTTACTCTAATTATTATGTTTGCTTCCATAAAATCAAGTGAAAAAACAAAGATAAATTAAAAAGTAATATTGTATTTTACAAAACCTTTAGGATGAACAAAATAGTTGCAGGGGAATAATTGAACGTAACACGTAAAAAAGTGGCAAAATTATTGATTTATTATTAATAATAATATATATTGAAAACACATTTAATTTAGTTATTTCTAAACTTCAAATCTAGATTAACATATATATGCCTGTAGGATTGGTTTCATGTTTGAAATGTTTTCTTGTGGGATATTAAGTGGGGAAAACATATAAAAAATACGACATTGATAATATTAAGTTCACAAGGAAACCATATCATACATAGTAATAATGTAACAATATTGAAATCAAAAGCAGCATTTCTGTTTAAGGTAATTACCTCCTTATCAAATTAGAAAACTAGTATCATCGAGAAAACAAAGATTTCATCAAATGTGTAATATTCGAATTCTGCCAAAATATTTATCAACCCATGGTGCGAAGGGAAAACAACTGTCATATTCCCGATGCATTTTTAGAAGAACATAATAGCTATATAACCTTATACCTATATGACAACAAAATATGTTACAAATGTCTAAATGTCTGCAAATTACACCAATAGGACCACATCGAGGTCTATGATTACATATGTACAGAAGAGCTTTATTTATTATTAGTACATGGTGTATCCATGTTTGTGTAATATGCACCAACGACAATTTAAGAAATGACTACTTTATTGTAGTTTTAACATGGGTAGGCAGTATATTCGTGATTATTATTGCTCGAGCAATAGTGAGGGCTAAAATAATACAAATACAATGCCTACCCATGTTTAAACTACAATAAAGTATAGCTTGCATCAATTATTTCGATTCTGATTAGGACAATAGAGGTAATTAATGTGTACGATTTTTCAGAGGGAGAAGTTTGAACGGTTGTTGTATCTAGGTAAAATATGTCAATTTCTAATTGCAACACATTACAGTCATAAATAAATTAGTAACAACATGTGCACCATTTAAGAGTTTGTAAGTATTTAAAGTTAATGAAATAAACTAAATGCATGCAAATTTGATGAAATTTATTATTTTGCAGTAGTCAATATACGCATTTGCCAACAAATTTTATTGGATTTAGAACATGGGTTAAATCACAAAGCAAAAAAGCACGTCATATTAGAATATGATTCTTATGCTAGTCGTCAAACTACGTTCAAACCAACATGTTTTTTCTAAAAATTCCTGTACAACATGACCATGTCAAGAATATTGTAGTTATTTTCAAATAATCCATTCCTTTGTATGCTTACGTGTTTCTGATGTTCTGTTGTTTAATCTTAAAGATGACATCTTTTCGCATGGTTGATGTATGACCATTGACAAGTCATATCACTTAAATACGTGAATTATACCATATCTTTATCGAAAGAAAATGCAAATACTAAAAACCTGACTTAAAGGCGTCTGTACTCGAGGATCCGTGATGTCGCGGGGGTGTTTCAGTATATATTTGAATAAAACGTTTTTATTTTTTCAGATTTAGAAAGAATACATACCGATGTAAATCTCTGATAAATCTACAAAGAAATTTTGTATGACTTATATCTCAAAAACAAGCACACAATTTTCATTTTTTTCTGCGTTTATATTTCTTTTTTCTATATACTAGCACTATCAACTAATAACACTCTTTTGGTATTTCAAAACAGAGTGACGATTATTCTTAAGTAAGAGAAACAAACCTTGAGTAATCGAAGGGGATCGGCAAACCGGAACTGATATAGAAAATAAACGCACCTTTGAGATTATCTATTGGATTATTATGCTTCTAAATGCATACTAGGAGAGTCTTTCGAAGCAGTTAAATGTTCATAATGACTTACCAATTTGAAATACATGTATTACAACAAAAAATTGTTACTAGGGGATTCATTCGATTTGAATAATTGATGTATATAATGTCACCAATTTTAGAAGTAACATTACTGTAGTCTATATGTTCATTACATCCGATGATAGATATTGCTTGATAAATTATTTTATTCAATAGTTATAAGTACTCAGGTATATAGTTTATTAAACATTTTATAGAATTGATATGATAATTACGGCATATTAGCCAAACAGAAAGCATATGAGAAAAAAATCTATTATATTCTATTGACAAATACTTTACGAGTGGTTCCAAATAGGAAATAGTATGCAAGCTCTGCAATTATATGTATCTCAACATGTGCGAGTGTTTGAAACATATTCCAAAATATGATCTGCTAATATTTAAGTTGCTGATAATACTTATACACTTATAAACCTGATGAAGGTAAATCCAGAAAAGCGCTTCGGACGCAAGAAACTATTAAACGTGTTGTTTTCAACATCTTATACTAAAATTATCCATCAATACTCTTTGTTAGCTACTGAATGCGAATCTTTTTATAATTTACAACCTACTTATATAATATTACCATAGATATTATAATGGTGTATCACGTTGCAAATGCGATAAGCGCGGGTGTGTATTTTTTAAACCAATTTTCAGAATTGATAAACATATCCGACTACTTTTTTGTCAAAATGACAGGGTAGGCAATCAATGCAAAAATTATGTGTCAAAGTGATTGTAAAGATGTGATATGATAAATCAACAAGAAAATAAATATTGGCCATAGAGACGAGCCCTGTGCGGATGAAACTCATACAATGTAATACAGACATCAAAGATCAAACTGCTGTGAAATAAACTGAATAAGATTCGACACTGCGAGCATTAACTTTAAAACTTTTACCATTCTCATAGGTAAAACTTCACCCGAATTTGTATAAGAATTAACCGAAATGTGTAGAATTAAATCAGTGACCAAAAGGAGAGAAATCTGAGAGCTAAGAAACTAAATAAAAACACAACAACATGAACTATCCGTTTAAGCGACATCATGACCCACAATTGAGATACAAAAATGTACATCAATATTGATCCATGCATGTCAATTTGATAGATGTAAACTGCAAACATCTTACAAGTCTGTACAGTGCGGAAATTATGCTACTGCTAGTTAATACACGTTAGTTATGATATTGTAACGTGATTATTTCTGTATTGGTGTTGTTATTGATCCGTGCTGGTTGAATTTGCAAAAGTGAAGCAATTCGTTCATTTTATACTTTAAATCAAGAGACATTTTAACATCTTGTATTGGCTGGACAAAAACACGACACAAACTCGACCAACACGAAAACAAAACAACCATGGCCTAGCAATTCTTTAATATGTTAATGACCTAGTTAAAACATTTGTAGTGCACACATAGTTAAAGTATAAAAATAGAGAAGTGTAATGTTAATAGGACGTAATCTTTTGTTAACAATGATATTTGTAAAGGTAAAGAAAAAGTAAACAGTTTCCCTTTGAATTGTGTTGAAAATTATTTGAAAATACCAATGTTTCCAAATTGAAGCAGTTCGTTCATTTTAAATTTCAAACGACAGACATTTCAAAATCTTTAATGAGCCTGTCCAACACTCGACCAGTACAGAAAAAAAAATCGGCCTAGTAATTTTATAATGACCCAGTTAAATCATTTGTAGTGTACATAGGGTTTTAGTCCAAAAATAGTTTATTAATAAAAAGGAAATAATATTTTGCTAACAATCTTATATAGAACAATTTAAAAATAACGACATTTGTATTGGTACCCAGCAAATAAAAGTTTCTTTTGAATTGTATTAAATATTAATTACTATTGAAAAAATTACCTCGTCGTCCAAATCCATGATGTATAGATAGACCTGCGTATAACGTGTTTCTATTTATAGTTATTTAACCATTTTTTATGACTAATTAATTTAAATCATGATGAGGCAAACATAGATAGAGTGCATTTATATAGAAGAAATTATGGATTTATATATACTAATCAAGATCAGAAAAAAATTACGGGTCAAAGAGCAGTGAGGGTTATATTTATTTTACAGGTAAAAATAACGTGTCACAATTTTAATACATTTGTTTGCGTTTAATTTAGACAAAAGGGGTTAATTCAATTTATTGTATATATCAATATGATTGTAACAATGTGTAACCTGCAAAAAAATGTCATTTATTAACCTAGAACAGAGGTGTTACAATTGATAAAGGTATAACAATGTTTAACTTGATGTATTTGATTTTAAAAAGTGAAATCCGAAAGTGCAGAAGGCTATTTTTCACAATATGATTTCAACTTATCAAAACATAAAAAGTAGACTAAAACGTCCATCAGCAGAATTATAACGGCATTTTTGTGGTAGCGTCATAAGTAGCATTTTGGTTATATATATTCCACAACTGCAACAAGTGTATTAAGATATTTCCCCACTCGATACAGTTAAATTTTAATATTTAAAGTGCGAGGCTTGACGAGCTTTTTAAGTAATCAACAAATCTTGGCCAAAGAGACGAGTATTACGTAGATAAAACTTATACAATTTGACACAGATGTTATAGATCAAAAACGATTTGAAACAAAGTGTCTCAGATTCAACACTGTGAGCTTTGTCTTTCTCATGGGTAAAACTTCATCTGAGTCTGAGATAAGAAATGACCGAAATGTTTTCACTTAAATTAGTGACCAAAAAGAGAGCAAATTAAGAGCTAACGAGCTTAATAAAAACGCATCAACATGACCTATGCTTAAAACAAAATAATCTAAATAAAACAGATCATATTCTAAAAGTCACTTCTACCATAACATATCTCGGCTTTTATTATAAGATATAATGGGAATATATAAAGCACAACTTAATAAAGTGCACAATCATGGTACATTCCGTTTCAAATTCATTCAAATTTTTGTTTAGTTTAGTTTTTTTGTTTTTGTTTTTTTTTTGTAGTTTTTCAAATACATTTTTTCTTTTGTAAAACTTTGTTGAGATTGAAAATCCTGATAGACTAAAAAAAAGTGTCTCACTAATACAAGAAATCCCTTTTAAACTTGTACATGTTGAAATACAATTGTCAATCAAAATGAAGAATATAATACTTTGAAAATCGTTTTGGTTCATCCGAAACTCTTTCTGAATTTTCCTTTGTCGGGGATCCACAAACCGAAATATATTAAACCAGTAATGTATAAGAAGGTGGTAAAGGGTTATTGTCGTGCAACGTTTTCGGCCTTTTTATTTCACGTGTTTTCGTGTTTTAGTGTTTTATTTCTCGTTTTCTCGTGTTTGGTTCGATGTGCGTGCTTCGTATTTCCCCTTATTTTTTTCCGTGTTTCCTGTTGGTGCTCCTAATTTCTCGTTCTTGCCTATTCCCGCATTTGATTAAAAAGTAAATTGGAACTAACTCAAAGTCAGTAAGTTATAGTACCTTTTGAAACTTGTGTAATATAATAGTCTAAAAATTGATGTATATTGTTACCATTCTACTTTCTATTGTATTCGTACATTTATGATATACATGTAATAAAGTCCATCATAATAATATGATTTCAAATCAGATGCAAGGAGCAGACGCTTAAAGGTGACCACAAGGTCTGCATGTCCATTAACAATGTCTATATATATACATGATCTCCAAGCTGATCCAAGCTGGTAATTTTTTTCTTTATTTATAATTTAATTTCTCGTGCTTCGTTTTTCCCGATTTTTATTTTTCGTGCTACGTTTTTGCGATTTTTGTTTCACGTGTTTCCGTGTTCAGTACCCCCCTTTACCACCCTTGTATAAGTAAATAACGAAATTTATGACGAACAGGGACTAAAAAGAAACGGCCGATCCATCTCGTTCTGGTTCAATTGTTAACTTCTCTTTATAATTTCATCAACAGATTATTTGAGAAAACGAAAAATATCGACTTTTAGTCGATGTACCTGCAAGATTTTGAAAATTTGTTTTATAATTTTAAGCATGAAAATGCAAGTGTCTCATTCCAAACATGCATAACAAACAAACTTATTTAACACAATGTTAACTATTCTACCCCTTTGATTTTGTTATTTTTCCTTATAATGCCCATTTCAGTCGTTGACGAATTCATACGATGATCAAGGCATGATGTATTTTTAACCAAAAGGCGAAACTATAATGTAGATTTATATAATGTAATTCTTATAGTTTATCTTTTTCTCAGTCTCTCAATTATTCATTTATTTGACTTTTTGTTGTATGACTTCAAATAGAAATGTCTTTATTTGTATTTTTTTTTTTTAATTCTAAAACAAAATTTTGGGAAATTCGAAAGAGATACCTAACTTGATTTGTTTGCCTTTTTATAAATTTTCGTGTGAACTTACTTTTAGTAAAATTAACCCTCTCGTGTTACAGAAACATACTTCTTTATTATATTTAGCTGTGTGTGCACTGTTTTATTTTAGTTATTTGTTGTTGTTCTGTAGTTGATATGTCGAAATACGATACCGTATTGTGTTTGTGTGTGTGTGATTCTCTGTCTTTGATGTTTTTGTATTGATTTTAGAGTGTTCTGGTCATGTAGTATATTTAACATTGCAAAAAAGCGCGGAGGTTTGGCTAGCCACATAACCAGATTCAACCCACCAATGTCCTGTACCAAGTCAGGAATACTGTATTTTTTTATCTTATTGTTCGTTTTTATTAATCTTTCATTATTGGTTTTTTTTGCCCTTCTGTGTTCCTTTTCATTGTTGTTTTTCTCTGATAGTTGATGTGTTTCCCCCAGTCTGAGTTTGTAACTCAGATTTGTTTTTAGCTAACGATTTGTGAACAACTTTATACTACTGTTGCCTTTATTAAATGGCTGGCCGTTACAACATATACATTATTATTACAGTAAGTTGCATCCCTTAAATTCCAAACAAACGAAAAATAAATCTGGCAATTAGTATCTACTTTAATGTTTGTCATATTTCTTCTGTGGATGGTGTTCTTTCAAACGTATGTTGACTGCATTATATTGTAAACGTTGATTTGCTTAAAAATTGGTTTTTTTTTGCAAATGACTGAATTTTAGGCAACTGTATGATGTGAATGATTTGCAATTAAATTATTGAAAATAGGAAAATGTCTCTCGTTCTTGGCATATATTGCAGTGATTTTATATTGTCTAAACTGACAAAAATAATAATAAATGTCATATTTAATTCAAATGGTATATTTAATAAAGTCAGGTGGTGCATTAACGTAAAATATTGTTGTTCATATCAGTCTACACATTCATACACCCATTCAAAAAGATCCATTTTTTTGTTGTTATTAAAGAAAAAACTACAGTCTTTGATAATCTATCAAACATGTGAAGAATTGTTCTATGAAACTAAAATGTAAAGTGCAAATAGGTCTGTACCTATATTCTGAATCCATTTTCAATGAGTATGCAGGTCTAAAGATGGTGATACGTTTATGGACAATTTCTTACATAACAAATAGATTAAAATCATACCATTGTTGTCAAAACTATCATTTAAAAATCATGCTAGATCGAAACAGGCTAGTACAATTATTTTTTCATAGAAATATACTCACCAGCAATTTGGTTTTTTTTATTTTGTTTACATTTATTATTTAGGGTATATTTAAAACTAATAATGTAGTATGCGTTCTGTGTTTTGTTTTTGTGACGGTTTTCATACAGGCTGTTGTTAGTGAAGTACTTGACGACAAGACAAGACAAGACAAGACAGGCAATTTATTACAACTTTGGCACACGTATGGTGCTACAAGAGGATAACAATTATACATGAACAATTACATACATAACTATACACTTACAATAAACTCATTATAGATACCAGGACTAAATTTTGTAAATACGCCAGACGCGCGTTTCGTCTACAAAAGACTCTTCAGTGACGCTCGAATCTAAAAAAGCTAAAAAGGCCAAATAAAGTACGAAGTTGGAGAGCATTGTGGACCAAAATTCCTAAAAGTTATGCCAAATACAGCTAAGGTAGTAAGACACACAATAAATAGATTAGTGATATCATACAACAGGAGGCTGTACGATCACCTATAGTTGTTAATTTCTATATCATCTAGTATCGGCTGGAAAGTTGTCTCATTGGCATTCATACCACATCTTCGTATTATCATAGTCTAGTTAAAACGAAAGAATACTGATTTAGTATGGACAATCTTAATATTTTTTGTTTCTTCAAACTAGCTGTCAGTAACTGCAAGTATTTTCAGACCTTTACTTAGTGTCGTTTTTATTGTGGAGTGAGTAAACTAGCCTGCCACGCATGGTTTGAGGGATTTAGGTAGTTGTCCTTTTGCTTTGTATCGAGGTCATGCCTATTTTTAATTGATAATTAAATGGTGTTCTTGTATTGTACTGTTACACCACTATCTTTGGTAAGAGGAAGGGTTTGTAGCCAACAAACTACTTCATACCGTCACATTCTACATGCGGCTGTTTCAAGTCAGCAGCTTGCAATTCAGTGGTTGTCATTGTTGCTGGGGTTTGTTTTGTATTCATTGCTTTGTACATCTATGAAAACAAAAATCGGGCTGTTTGTTTTCTCGTTTAATTTTTTTTTGTAAGTTGGTCACTGGTGAATAGTTTCTCAGTGGCAATTATGCTGCATTTTCTTATTTAAATTTTTCGTTACAGGAGTAAACATGATACTTAAAAAAGAAATAGATAATGATTATAAAAATGAATTGTAAGATTATGATTATGATTATGTAGCACGTTTCACAAAATATTATAAGTGTGAAATTTATCGTAAGTGTAATATATTCCTTTACAATTCAACTAAATATCTTTATCGTAAGATTCATTTCACACTTAAGATTTTTTGTTAAAAGAGCTTCTGATACTTTTGTTAATATTTGTGTGTATGTATGATAATATTATCAGCTATGTTTATAAATAGAGAAGCGGTTTGTTTGTGATTATCACAGTGACGTGTTAAAATATTGGTATGATTGACATATAATTGTCATCGGATTGCGTTTAATTTTATGTAGTTCAGCAATTATGTCGTTCCCTGGTTTTCTTCTTGTAATTGATGTATTTTGCAAGGTTTTCATTTCATTTATTGTTGTGACGAGTTTTCTAATTAAGATTCATTTTTCTTCTTTAGTCGTATTTGTCGTTACGGAATTTGTTTGAAGTCGTTATTACGACATATGATTTTTTATTTCGACACTGTAACCAATATTATATGTTAAGAATGGTAAAATTTCAAGTCACCAACAAAATTTGTTTCAAATTTCAAGTTACTATTTAAGTTAATTTTCTATGACTCTTATCATGATTATTGTTGGGTTAAAATATCAGATATCACTTTGATTTTGTTAAAGGTTTTCAAAACTTTGATTTTAGTACCATTAAGAGCTTAATATTAATTAAGGTATTAAAGTATTGGAAACGCACATGTGTTTTAACGCCCTTTGATGAGCAATTAATTTAACATGCTGAAAGTTATTAATAACAACATAAGGTCATTCGAAATTTATCCCAGTAAGCATGGTAAGGAAAAAGCTTACAATTTAAAGCATGCTATAATATCAAGTCAGGAACTTTTAGTTCAGTTGTTGTTGTTTATTGCTGTCTATCATATTTTTGTATAAAGTAAATCATGCCTTTAGTTGTCTTAAAAATTCTATTTTTTTTTTTAATTTCATGGCCTTTAACAAATCACTATGCTGTAGGGTTTTCCTCATTGGCAAAGGCCTATTATTATTAACATATATGTCATCTGGTCTCTAGTGGTTAGTTTTCTCATTGGCAATCATGCCTCATATTCTTATATTTTAAAAAGTACTTTTAAGTATTTATTTGGGCTTACCGTTTCTTCTGGCCAAACAGCTAAAAAACCATACTCCTGCTGGTCAAAGTTTTGTCTCCTGGCGATTTCCCTTTCAATGGCAATAAATGTAGCTCGATGAGTTTTTTCCCATTCATCTTCATACAAGTCTAACTCTTCTTCAGTTTCTGTTCAGGAAAAAATCAAAAATAATTTAACCAATAAATTCATTAAACAAATGTCATAACAGTGAAGTTACAAAAATACCCATCTCAATAAAAATTTAAAACCCAAGCTCAATCACATACAAGTATGGATTTCAAAACGTTGTAAATCAAGGTGAACTTTATTCAAGTATAGATTTGAAGTAATATAGAATATCCTCAGTATTTTACAGTGAAGAGTCATACCTTATACTAGCAACTTTACCTTCAGGACCATATAGGAAAATAGGTATTTAGTCGGATCTTAACACATACTTGTGATTTGGTTAAAACCGGTTTTGTTCAAAATATACGAAGAAATGTCGAAATGTTCAGGACTTAATTTAATCCCTATTTCGGGAGGATGGTGCAAGCATACGCTTTTTATTGCGTCTTACACTTTGAGAAGCGAATAATCTTCAACTACTTTATTCAAATATTGTGTAAAAACGTTAATTTTGAGCTATGAAAGTCAAGTGGCTCGAGTATTTTTCTGAGGAAGTTTTAAAAAATTGCAAAAGAAATATTTTTACATTGGGTTAGCTTCTGCTATTTTAAAGATTTCGATATTTTTTATATCCTCTTTATAAAAACACTCACGGGATCTGATTAATGTTCCTATTTTCTCTTTTGTTTCAATTGCTATTATTTCGTCCTTAATTGTATTTATTATAGAGCAGTTTTGAGAGGGTTTTGCTTCTTCAACTAATAGTGAGTCGTATAACTTATTCAGCTTCGATTTACTAATTTTTGCTTGGACCCTTGAGAAATTAATTGTTGTTTCTTTTATTTGTTTTTTTTAAGAGGTCCCAACCTTTAAGAGGGTTATATTTCAGTTTATCTTCTTTCCATTGTTTGATGATATTTGATATTAATACGGTATAATTTTCATTTTCAAGTAGGCTATTATTCATTTTCCAAAAACCACGACCCCATTTTTGCCGTTTATATTGTATGTTAATCTTAACAATTTTATGATCTGACTTTTTATATGGAATATGTTTAATTTCTCTAATTTTATTAATAAATTCATTATCTGCATAAAACCTGTCAATTCTAGTATGTGAACCGGAGATGTTGTAGCATGTAAAATTTGCCTTGTCTTTATGAATTTCTCTAAAAACATCTTTAATTCTTAAAGTATCTTTGATACTTTTAAATTTATCAAGTATATATGTATTAAGTCTACAATTCATGTTATTTGAATCTATTTTGTCTTCTATGAAATTAAAATCTCCAGTCAATATATACTTATTTTTTGAACTATATTGTTCTACATTTGAGACATAGTTAAGCAGAATGTCATAAAATAATCGTTTTCCTCCCTGAAACCACATTGTGGAGCATAAAGGTTCAGAAGATTTATGACAGTATCATTATAGACGTAACTATTGTGGATTAGTCTACCTTTTAGCGGTGTTGGTACCCTATGGGATTTAAACAGTTTTAAATCTTTATTTACTATTGTTATGACACCTGTAGATCGACTTGCACCATTTGAAAAGTCTACATTTTTATTAAATTTCTGTTTTATATCTTTTATAACATCTGGCGACATATAACCAGTTTCCTGTAAACAAATGATGTCTATATTTCTATTATCATCTAATATTTCATAAATTTTGTTTTCAAAACCATTTCTAATGTTCAATGTAAAAAGAAGCATATTAATGTAATTATATATGAAAAAATAGAGTAAACATAATATCAATATAAGAGAGTGATTGTTATGATAAGATATTTTAAGAGTTATATGGGAGTGGGTTTTGAATTTGCAGGACTAATGTTACTGTTTTTTTGCCTCTGAGTCTTAGCAAGTTTTTTTTCTTTCCCCGTTTGAACAGAACTCTCAATACTTAGTCTATCTCTGTTTCTCTTTTTGTCCTGTTCCTTTTCTCTTTTCGAAATTTTTATTTTGTCTTTTTCTTTATTTTTATCAACTCTCTTCGCACTTAAAGATTTGCGTTTTGGTAGGGGAGTTTAATCACCCGCTATGTCGCAACCCTCTTTGACAGCCTCAGAATAAGGTTTGTTCGACGACGACATACGGGCTACAATCTCATCACCTGACTTTGCATGTTTCTCGCCCTTACTAGTTTTAAAGGATGGTGTGCTCTTTGTTTTATCCTTATCTAAATCTTTTGTCACAAGTTTTTCTTGACCCTCTGAAGGCACATCTGTTTTTGTAGATTTCCCCGAAATCAATGTGAAGTCAAAGTTAAACCAATTTCCAAATTTAGCAAGAGAATCTAAGACATTTGGATTTGGCTGAAACACTGAATCGGAAATTTTGTTTTCCACTAAATTTTCATTTTTGTAATTGTTCTCTAGCATGGGTTGATTTGCACATTGAAGTTCCGTGTGGCCTCGTTTCCCGCATTTCAAGCAAGAAACTGGATTAAAATCTGGGGCCGGGAAATTTTGCGGACAATCTTTTGCGACATGACCGTGATCACCACAAGAGTAACACTTCTTTCCTTGTGGTTGACCTTCATATTTAATTGACACTGACTGACCTTTAATATATAGTTATTTTGGGATTTGTCGGTATAGTTTTTTCATACGCACAATTCTCTCTCCCGATTGTATATTAGGGAACTCTTTGAAGGTCGGAGATATAAGTTTTTGGATTTCTCCATAAATCTCAAATTTTAACCTAACTGCCATAGGTTTTATTTCGAATGGAAGGCCAAAAACAATCACATCAATGTAATCTTTCTGACCTAGGTTTAGAGGTTCTGCACGCCTTGATCTAAAAGTGGTGTCATTGACTACGAAAGTCTGAAATTCATTTAAGAAAGTTTCTAAAGAATGTTCGTCCCGACATGTTGCAAGGTAGCTACTTTTTCCTGATTTTTGAAAGCATATTATTAGGTCAGTAATGTTTACAGAGGATTGGAGAGTGAACAAGACATCTCTTGTGTTTATTTGCTCAGCTGTTTCCTTTTGGAAATCATTATTGGACTCGTCAACATATATGACTAAGGTGTTATTTCTCATAATAGAAGTATCGTTTTCCAAATATTTTCTAAATAAAACATCATTTTCAGAAACAACCGATTATATATCTTGGTTTTCTTTATCATTTGCATTAGCCATTTCCAATATTTGCCCTTGTCACAACTAATGTGACTTAAAATGGCAATAACCAGTGACTAGAGCTCACCGACGGTAATGTCAAAGTTTGTTATGATATATCATTATGACTTATATATCGCGTATTAAATCCAATAGATTAAATTTCATTTATAACCAAATAATCAATCGGACTTTTTTCAATATAAGAGATATAAGAGATACTTATATGCAATCTGTAGGAGCACAGGGAAAGACGTCCGTCCTGGTTGAAATATGCTCACCGTAAACAACACACGAAGATTCCATGATGGAATGTAATAAAAATATATGGAATTAGGAATCTTTTATTGCATCTATGTTTCATATTTTTTTTTATTGGTTTGGAAGAAGTTGACCTATCAAAAATATGTATTCTATTTTCCACACCTCCAAGCCCACAATTTTGTTTCTTTTGTATTTTATATTTCTTTGAAGTCACTTTTTTTCGGTTTTGTACAGGAAACTGAGTAAAATTTTATATTGTAAAACATACACAACCGGTGCTAATGAGTAGTAACGATGCACGTAAGAAAAACATAGTGAATGTGGTATGGCTTTTCTTATTATTAACAAGCATTTAGGACCCAAGCTATGACCCAAGCTAAGTACGATATTATTCTTTTGATGACTGCATAAACAACTATTATGCGCACATCATTGAAATACAATAATCAATTTTAATAATTACGAATTATTTGAAAATAACACTAGTTAGTACTTTATTCATTTTTAAAATATTAAATTGTCATGAAATACATAATTAATTATTATCAATATATCATACCCAATATACCTTTCTTCCCAATTAATAAATCATAGATTTTTTTTGAAACTAAGTATTTATTTACATTATATATATAAGTACAGCATTATAAATTAGAATAATAAGGCTATGCAAATGGTTAATATTGTTTAATACTGTTGGAACGAACTGACAAGTTTTGGAAAAAGTTGGAACGAATTGTCCAAGCAACCTGGGACGAATCGGAGTTGGAACGAATCATCCAGATACCATATATATATACGTACATGTTTACAACTTTTTAATCACATGGCAATAGATAACACTATATATATATTTCAACTACTAAAATAAAACGTAGTCTTATTAAAGGAATTTAAATATAAACCCGGAATTATTATAGAAACAGGCTAAGCGAGAAACGGGTACTTTGATGATGACAAGGAACTCTAATATAGTTATGTTTGCATATATATATATTCAATATTTTCCAAAAAAAATATTATCAAGTTGTTTTTTTATGGATTTTTTTTTAAATCGATACCATTAGATGTAGAAATATTTAACGTTTTATTGATTATTTGGCTATGATATTATTCATAGATATAGGAAGATGTGGTGTGAGTGCCAATGAGACAATTCTCCATCATGCACGTTTTGATATTCTGACGAGGTTAACAGAAAGTAAAATATTTCTTGAAAAGATTGCTATATATGTACTCTAACCAAATTAAAATCGTAAAAATTTGCATTTGTGTTTAACCTTTCAAATAAGGAAAACAAAACTCACGAAAATCATGGCAAAATAATCAATAAATATTCAGACTTTCTACATCTTATGGTATATATTTTATAATAATCACTCATAAAATTACTTGGTAATATTTTTTTTATATATCGATTATGGTTGAAATGATAGGACATTTTTTCAGTAAGAACTCACGTTTGTCCTATGGCTGTATATACATGTATGGGTGCATTGGCGGGTTGGAACCCCTTATTTTGGCCGATCAATGCATTTGAATGGGGACATATAGTTGGACCCTCTTTTGTCCTGGGTTGTGAAACCCCTTTTTAAAATGGCTAGATCCGCCCAGGTGCGTGTGTGTGTTTTTACAAATATGTGTTGTTGTTATTATTTGTTATACATGTATGTCACAAGGAGCCTGTAATTCAGTGGTTGTCGTTTGTTTATATTTTACATATTTGTTTTTCGTTCATTTTTTAACATACTATATAGTAAATATATATAGTAAAATATCTTTTCTATCGATCATCCCGCTGGGAAGTCGTCAAGAACACAGTTTTATTTTATTTAGGGGGTTCATTCGATAGAGGCAAATTTTTATTAGTCTTAACTTCAAGGTTAATCGAGCAAATTTATTTAATAATTGATTTTTACTTTTTCTTTACTTTACACCGAGCTCATGAAGGTCATTATATCTGATTTTATTGCTGTGTCCACAATTGTTATTCTACGTATTTCACCTGTATCGGTGTGAACAATTCCATGTTTATATCACATGACATTTCCGCGGGAAATTCTTCTATTGAGACCGTACGAAGAGATGTAAATTTGGATTAATGCATATATGTATTGTGAAATATATTGTTCTCTGTGTATACATTTTTGATGAATTGATGATCACATTTTCTACAACATAGTTAGATGTCAGGTTTGTACACATTTAGTCTCTACTCTAGTCTATATTCAAACCTGAAGCCAGTGGGTCAGTGAAGGGATACATGTGCTGCATAAATCACATTTCATGACATTTCAACCAACAAAAACTATTGAATATTTTATCAGCTGACATATCTATTTTTATTTCATCTAATGTCAGTCATACTATTAAAGATCATTAAAATGACAAAATCAGCGGAAACCGTGTATTCGTGAATTCTATCACCTGCTATGGACGATTCTCTATAACAATTAACATTGTATTTTAGGGGTTGTTTACATTTTGAGTCGTATGATAAATGTATATTGGATGATTCAATATAACATTGTATTTTAGGGGTTGTTTACATTTTGAGTTGTATGATAAACGTATGTTTGTATGTGTTTCTAAATGAAAACAGCTCAATTTTATGATACTTTATTGATGGTCATTTAAATTAAAATTTATTATACAGAAACGTGACACGCAGTTTATTTACTCTTTGAGTCTGTCTAAATGACCTACATGTACATTACAGCCATGAAAATGGTATATCCTAATTTACTCATGGCATTCACGTGGGAATTCCGCAGATACCATACTGCCATATCGAATTTACCAATAACAAAACAAATATATACATGTACATGTATAGTCACAGAAGTTTGAAATTCTAGCAATGACGGTGTAAAGATATGACAAACTCACTATCACAGTAGAATTAAGAAATAGGGAGGTACATCCGAAGGTACACCCCCACCCCATCCTTATTTTATCTAGAAAAGGGTGGGGTGGGGGAGGGGGGCTTAAGGCCGTTCTACGTTGATGAATTTCATTCATATTCACATTGATAAATTACATGCGAGTATACGTCAATGAGGACCCAACATGCCCAATGTCAGACAAAGAAAACAAAACGACATATAGGACATATAGAGGGCAAAAATCAGTCTTCAACAATGGACAAAATAAAGACGTAAAGCTAACTGTTTTGAGAGTATTATAATTTGGACTTTGTTAGATATTTTTCAACAAATTTATAGTTGTTTTTTTTTTTTTTTTTGGAAAATATTGACTTAGAACTGTCTTTACATCTCTCTAAGACAATCGAAGTTTCAGTTGGTATAACATGTATAAATCTTTTCGGTCCCAATTTTCCGTTTTGTTCATTTGTTTGGACATTTCCATATAATGCAGCATGTCAGGCCAAATATCTCGGCGTTTGGATCTTTGCATATGGCCATAAACCTGACGTCAATTCGAGAAGCTAAAAATTGGACGTCGATTAGAGGGGCCAAAAAATTGATGACAAATGACCCTGAACAAAAATGTATAGATGTACCGATTCAATTCAATAGTCTGTTCTCAAATGTCTGAGATACACTTCAATATTTATTATTCATTGAAAATACAATGAATATATGTGTGGAATCATCTTTCAGAAAACGTTGTTCTTATGGTAATGACCCCCCCCCCCCCCCCCCCAACACACACACACACACCCTTTATTTTAAAGCATCAAAATATTCCTCATTTTTAGGGGGGGGGGTACTTTTCATGTCGGGACAGTTTTCCTCATATTTGAAGGCAGTATGGTTGCCTGTAATTGCAATGTCATCTGAACCTCTGTTGATACATGTAGTTGTCTCATCAGGCTCATTGGCAATCATATTAGATATTAGGCAAAAAAAATATATGTCTGTCTACGGTTACCCGACCCACCCTATTTTGAGTGCCGATCCTTAGTTTTTTTATCCGTCATTAAGTGAAAAATAAACTGAACTCGTGTCAAAAGTAAAGATAGTGTTGCTTATTTCAATAAGTCCCCTGACTTAAAACAGACATATATTTTTTGTTGGCCTTACTCTAAAGTATCCACCCTTAAGACAAGTTGTTTGGAATGAAATGAATCCCCTCCAGATCCTCCTTAATTAGTTAAAAAGGCTTTATTTACTTCTTACCTTCTTTAGAACTTTGTTTGGGGTGTGTGGTGGGGGGAGAGGTTGAACCTGTTGTTAATAAGTTGTAAATCAGGCCATTACTTTTTCTTAATTTAATTGTTGCATATTTTACATGTCTGGACTGTATTCTTTCTCTTTTTTGAAGGCTGTATAGAATAGATGCCTATATTTACTTTGTTATTTGAACCTCTGTGGATAGTCGTTTCATTGGCAATCATACCACATATATACTTTGTTCTATATGGATTGCAGACCTGAAGAAGATGTTTATGCTGCAAACTTCAAACAGCCTACTACAACTTTTTTTACCATGGAACAATTGATCAGAATTAAACTATACATGTATACATTAATAATTGATTTCATCCCAGTCCTCATGTACTTGACCACTATAGCTATTAATCAACAGAACAAATGCAAATACTTATAGTTTTGATGCCATGAATTTTTTTTTTTTTTTTTTATAAATCTCTAGTCTTTATATCAATATACATGATATATTAACTGTATCCCAATATGAACATGTTGAGCTCCAGTATACCGTTTTCTCATTTGTATAGGCCTGTTTACAGGATGTAGAATGGGATACTGTTGTCAGTCTGTCTGTCCGTCTGTCCGTCCGTTGTCAATTATGTCAGACATTAACTTTAATAGGCTTTGATAAAATTGCATAAAACTTTGGTGAATTGTGTATATCTATCGACGTGAGCTCCCTTTCTTTTTTTTTTTACTAATTTTAGAATTTATGTTTCCAAGTCCTAAAAAAAAGGGGGATATTCCAGTTTTCAAATTTCAACTCACAAATGCTTTCAGCAGTTCTCATGAAACATTGGTGAATTGTTGATATCTAGTAATGTAAGCTGCTGCCTTTAGATAGAATCTTACAAATTTTACTTTTCCAAGTTATGGTTGTTTAATATATTAAAAAGGGGGAATTTTCATGTTTCTGATAATGTTATCAACAATTCTTATTAAACTTTGGTGCATTGTGTATATCTATTGATGTAAACTCCCTGTTTGATTTTCATAAATTTCTAATATGACATTGGGAAATAACTTTATTCTTAGTACATGTGACAAGCTTATCAAGCACTCGTGGCCCAGCTGGTTATTGAAAGTAGAATGCCTATGGATGACTTTTAATTTCTTGCATCCATTTTATTTGAATTTTAAGGAATAGTTGTTATTTATGTAAACAAATCCCACATTGATGTATAACATGTACAGTAATCAGACATCAACCCAAGCCAACCTGGATGTAATTGAAAGACATCTAGTGGTCAATACACAGTTTTAAACAAAGGACAAAATAATGAAAAATATCGCAAAGTTTTCAGAAGAATTATAATGAAATGTATTAGCAATATTTAGATATATCGTTTAAAATTTAGGTTCCACCTATCATGTTAAAACTGGTATTTCGTTGCGGCTAGTTTATCAGAGGGATATTTCATCGATATGGAATCTTTTATCATGAAGTCAGATTTGAACATGGACTTGGGATATGAAGGTGGAGTAAAGCCCGAATGTCAGTTTTAGTCTTATATATGTTTGTCAATTTTACTCTTATATATACATGTATGTTTACATATATTATTGATTCAGTGGTGATGGTAAATAGAAACTCGCAAGTCTAAGATAAAATTTCATAGTTTTGAATGTTTCTTCATCAGTTAACTAAAATTAGGTGGAGATATGTTCTTATTTCCAACAGAGGAGCACTCAACCTATATGTTCTTATTTCCAACATAGGGGCACTCAACCTATATCAATTTGTGCATGAAGTGATTGATAGTTGATAGATACTGAATGCTTTTACCACAAATTTGTGAAAGTTTTAACAGGTATTTATACTTTGAACATGTTAAATACAATAATAAAATTTATGTCTTTCACTCCAGGACTTCTGATCCAACCATGTATACGTAGTATGGCATGTTATTGAGATATGGTTTTGGTCGAGGGATGGATATGAAGGACCTGTATATACGTATAGTACAAATTATATCACTGGATTGAGCTCTTTGTCCAAGTGTATTATGAAAGTGCTTTGCTTTGAGCTCAGTTCATTGTTATGCAAATCATTCATTGGGAAATAAAGATTTGACAGACAACTCTCATGTACAAGGGATTATCAAAGTTGTATCCATTTTATGTACAATGTAAGTAATAGGGAGATAATAGCATTTTATTTAGATTTGAATCAAACATTTTTGTCCATTAGCCAAATTTATTTAAAAAACACAAATTTACCAAACAACGCTACTCTAGCTACTAGCAATATGATGCCTGCTTGTTATGTTACACTTTATTTTATACATCTATACTGCCTACATGACACCTTAGTTTTGAGTGTAAATGGTCATCCAGTATGTTAAAAAAAAATTATAAGGCCTATTTGCCCTAATTGAATTCTAAAACTATATTTCATTGTACATGTTCAACATTTATCATTCATTTGTTTATTTCTCAATTTTTGTGAATTAACAGCAATTATCAATTACTAAAATACACTTTCATACCACAACAAAACTGCCTTACTATATTGGTATTACCTATATTTGTATCCATATCACAAAATGAATTGAAAAGAGAATAGTTTTGCAATACTTTTTTTCATATTGAATACTATAACTTTTTAGATCTTTAGACATATTAAGTAGATGTTCATATCCACTTGAAATTTTATGAGATGACTTCTGTAGCAGTTATATTTTTCATGAGTCTTTGAATATAAAAAAGTAGATGTGGTATGATTGCCAATGAGACAACTATCCACAACAGACCAAAATGACACAGACATTAACAACTGCATGCTCACAAAGGTTCTTTTGATGATATCATTTTCATACTGGCCAAATTTTTTTTTGATTTGACCTGCTTTGGAGGAAATACTTCTATATAATTAATATAAAATAAAACAGAAGTTTACTCTCTAGCTCATCTAGCCCCAAGCATCATGTCAGGCATTGTCATTACTAATGTCTTCTAAACTGAGTATATTAATTCCTAAAACAAGAAAATGTCTTCTAATCTGAGAAACAATTTCGACATAAATTTGACGAAATGAAAAATGGCGGCCTCCATGTCATACACACGATGTAGCCCCTACGAGTAAGAAGTTAAATAGATGGTCTGAAAATGGTCAGAGAGGACTGAGAGTTGAAAATAAGTCAATTGGTAATACAATACAAAATATACAGGCGTTAAATTGGAGTCAATGTAATACAAAGCTACAAACATTGAAATCATGGCAAATAGTACAAAAGAAGGGGGAAACTCGCCCCATAAAGACGGACACATAAACTTTTCAAAGTCGTCCAACCAAGCTTCGTTCAAATTGAATAAGGACAGCGTGCTTGTCTGGAGGAGGGCATTATTAACTCGATATTTTATAGACTTGGGGAACGAAACCAAAGCAGATGTAAAGTGGACAGACCACGACTAAATCGAGGGTAGTGACAATCAACGACGAGAAACGTACGTTTGAATAGAAAATTCTGCAAAAGGAGCTGTTCAAGTCCGTAGCAAATGTAACAATAAATAAAAAGAAAAAAATTGTTATTACTTTATTTTATACAACAAATACCGCATTAGTACAGGGTCAACTAACAGCTGATTGGGTAAAATTTGAATTCCCAAGAATCAAGAAAGCTGTAGATAATTTAGTGTGTACAAAGGGGGATAAGTCGGTCAATGTTGTTAAAGAAATAAACAACATTGAAATGGATGATATTTTTTTCCGACGAGAATTTGTAGAGAAAGAAAACAATAAAGTAGAGGAAAAAAGTATAGTAAAAGAGGTAAACATCACAAACTCAAATCATATTCAACAATCACAAATTAACAGTTTGAACAAAACAAACGATGATCTCATACAAGAGCCTGAAGTGGGTAAAACTAGCACATGTATAAACATAGATATAAACCAAGATAATACAAGTAATAAAGATGATGGCAAGGATGAAAATTCACTTGAAGGTGTACTGAAGAAAATGGAATTACAGGAAAATGAAATAAAAACACTAAAATCAGCATTCCATAAGTTAGAGAATGAACACATTGTCAGGGATGAAAAAATCAATAATCTAACAATTATGTGTGAAAAAATCATAACAAAATTTGAAGATATAGACCAAATAAAATCAGAAGTACACAAGATTAACCAATCAGTTGAGAAGCTAGATTTTGCTTCAACAAATGAAAATTACAAGAAAAAATAAAGCTCAAAATCTTTTGAATAATTGAAAATTAGCTGAAAATTACAAAGAAATACAAAGAGTTAAGGATCAAGGTAGTGAAATATGCAAGAGAGTAGATAGTTTTAATATAAAGACAACACAAGTAGAAACGAAAGTGCAAGAGATAAAAGAAGAAATAAATCCTCAAGTAAAGGAAATGCATGAGAATGTACATGTAGAAAACAGTGGGCTAAAACAATTGGAAAATTCAACAAAAGAAATGAAGGAAAATATCCTGGAAGAAATAAATAGACATTTTATGGATTTAAGGATAGGTGGTAACACAAATTTCAAGACATTAGAGAGAGAATACAAGAGGTAAACAAGACATGTTATGAAATGAAATATCTGTTTGAAGCAAGATGTACACAAAGTGTTACACAGTCTGATAACAATACACAAAGTTTGATAGAAAAAGAGTCTGGAAATAGTATTCAAAAATCCAAAAACACAAACATACAAAAAGTGGATTTATGGGTCATAGGATCATCAATTGTGAAAGACCTTGATGGTAAAAAAATGTACAAGAATAAACAAGTGAAAATCACTACTTTGAGAGATAAAACTGTAGAGGGAGCAACAAAATTTTTGAAATTGGGAACAGTACATGCTAAAAATGTTTTGCTACAAATAGGATCAAATGATTTGGAACAAAAAACACCAGATGATGTACTACAAGAGGTTGAATTACTTGTTCGTGAACTTAAATCTACTCTACCAGAATCTACAGTTGTGATATTATCTTGGTGACCGAAACAAAGCTGATGCATATAATGAAAAAATTGGTCTATACAATATTTTACTTAGAGACTATTGTGTTGATACTGGGTTACACTATGTACAATTTGAAAATATGATTCATTCAGATTTCTATGATGGTATTCATCCAAATTTTAAAGGTGTAAAGCTTTATGTCAGATGTGTTAAGGAAATTTTAAAACCACTGTTATCAGTTAGATATGATAAAAATTATCCAAGGTCCTTCAACAATGGCTATTCAGTGAGGTCAAATTATGACCAGAATAGAAGTGGGTACAATAAAAGAGATACAAATAGATATACAGAGAATACAAATAATGGATACACGGATAGTACAAACAGCAGATATACAGATAATACAAATAACAGATATACAGATAATACAAATACTAGTCACATGCACATGAACAATGATAGGGACAACATGTACAAAATGTTTGAATACATGTTTAGTGGAATGAGAGATGGACATTATTAAGTAATAAGAAATAAAGATCTTTTTGTTGATATTTTTAAATATTTGA